>OX439134.1:24688899-25091399 GCA_949318235.1 Ecdyonurus torrentis | reverse complement strand
TATCATACCTTATTATCCATGAATTAGACACCACCACGTTGATTTTGTATGTATTTTCATTTTGACTGTTATATCACGTATCTGACGTCACAATGTACAGATGGGGCCGTGATAGGGGTAAAGAACTTGAGGGAGGGGCTTAAATTTATCACGTGACCAGAGCGCTAACTGTGATTGGCGGCAGTACATTGTGACGTCAGATACGTGATATAATAGTCCTGTTGAAAATAAATGAAATTAAGTACAAAATCAATGTAATGGTACCTAATTCATGGATAATTAGGTATGGTAATTATCAATCTAGTATTCTAAATGTTAAAAAAGTAAGTTGACAAGGCCTTTAACTTTCAAATAACATCATAAAGTTTTTTTTTTTTTTTTTTTTTTTTTTAGATTTTGAGATACAAGCTATCTAAATACGACCCTTAATGAATTTAAGCATTTTTAAATAATAATAATATAATCTATAGTAAAAATTTAAGCTTTATCAAATGTAATACATATCGAGGGTGCTCTTCTATAATGTACGAAGTCCACTTGAACTTGAGAATTCAACTTTTGCCCGATCAGCCCCGTTTTTTTTTTTTTTTTTTTTTTTTTTTTTTCCGTTTCAGGTAATTTTCAGACAAAAAATTTTTAGATGTCAAGTGGACTTTAAAATATTTTAGCCGAGCACCCTTGATTGATACATGTTCATTTTAATAAAAAATCTGTAGAATATATATATATATATATATATATATATATATATATATATATATATATATATATATATATATATAATATGAATGAACTCTTGAAAAGGTATTACATGAAAAGGCAATACTATGTCATACAACGGGTAATTTTATATTTAGTTTTTTTTCCCCGAGTTATTTTTGTAATTTGAAAAGAGAGACATATAAAAATATTACTTTAATGTTTATAGGTAGTTTTTTGTGTGTATTATTACTGTGTAGGTGTACAAGGAAATTTAATATTAAATAAAAAGAAGGAAAAAAATCACACTTTCTATAGAATAGTGGGTGGATATTTCTATTTCCAGAAAATATAGTGAGTGATTTAAAAGCAACATTTCCGTCTTCAAAAAGAAAAAATTGTAAATATTTTATTTTACACAATGGTGTATTATGAATTAGATTGATTTTTGTTTTTATTTTGCAGAGAGAGAGAGAGAGAGAGGAAAACAATAATGTAAGTACATTAATGTTCATGACAATATACTTATGATATATATAATGATAGAGCTTTTTTTTAAACACCATATTTACAAAAATCAACCAAGGCAAAACATTATCGGTCGGATTATTATTGTATTTTAAATAGTAATATTATATATATGTATAATATATAATATATATATTTATTACATTTATTTCTATATAATGTACTCTATATTTAATGTACTGTGTGTACCACCAATGCATTGGGCGAGTAAAATTGCCTGTTTTTGGGTAAAATAAACAAAACAATACACCTTAATAATGTATAAATACCATACATCTTTAACAAAAATGAAAATAAATGCAAAAAAAAAAAAAAAAAAAAAAAAAAAAGAAGAAGAAGAAGCTTTGAAAGTTGAAACAAATTAATTCAAATTTAAAAATATTTTATCCTCTGCCTTCAAGACACAAGTTTTGAACTTCATCCCTCAATTCTGATTATACATTCAATATGACTAACTTATATTATATAATTTTCTTATCAATACAAAGATTAAAGTAATTAATTGAATATATTCACATTGTAAATATAACGGATCATAAATTGATTTCTATGCTTTATTAAGCATTACATGTCATCTGTTTTGCGTCATCTGTGTGCCTCACGCAATAAAGCTAAGGATTACGTTCATTATTATTGGATAACAGTTCAATACATCGAATATATAGATTTAGCATTAAGTCAGCTTATATCGATATAAAATTTTATGATGTTATATCACTTTATACGTAACAATTTTTAAAGCTAAATATGTTTCAAATAATTTGATTATTATATATTAATAAATATATGTATACATATAAGCAGCTTTACTATTTATAAATAATTTAATAAAATATTAATCCATGTTTAAAATTGCTTGCATCATAACGTTACTTTGATCTGACAAATTTGAGCAATAAAAAAGATACAATGCTTTGGTATAAACTTTTAATTTAAACCATGTTTTCAAAGTATAAGAAAAGTATTTACAAATGGATAAAAAAAGTATTGGAGAGAAAGTAATATAGTAGAGTAGTGGTAGAGAAGAGAGAGGGAGAGAGAGAGAGAAAGAGAGAGAGAGAGAGAGAGAGAGTAGTAAGTAGTGAATCATGTATTTAAAAATCAAGTTATATACCTTTAATTTTTTCAATGGGTGTTATCAATATTTTTTGGGTTAACATATTTTATTGGCTTAAAACACGTAAAAGTGTATTCCAAATGAAAAAAAACTATTAATTTTTTCTTCCCCCCCCCCCCCCCCCCGCAATGCTAAAAGGATAGTGTCGCAAAATATAGAAAATTAGTTGATATATTTTTTATACTACTCGTGATTAACTAGCACGCTACGCTTGCAGCATGTATTGAATGAATAATTATAATTGAACATTTTCGGAGCAATTTGCCCTCCAGGTTGCATAGGGTGCAGGATACTTTAAACGTTGCTTTTTTACAGTGATTGTGTTCTATGCTTGATAGTTTGGTTGCTCATTCATTCATTCATTCATTCATTCATTCATTCATTCATTCATTCATTCATTCATTCATTCATTCATTCATTCATTCATTCATTCATTCATTCATTCATTCATTCATTCATTCATTCATTCATTCATTCATTCATTCATTCATTCATTCATTCATTCATTCATTCATTCATTCATTCATTCATTCATTCATTCATTCATTCATTCATTCATTCATTCATTCATTCATTCATTCATTCATTCATTCATTCATTCATTCTTTTCTTTTTATATTATATAAATTTGTTTATTTGTTCGTACCGTTCGTTTGTTTGTTTGTAAGTTTGTTTATTCCTATATCTATTATAACGAAAGCTAAAGAGAAGCACCTACTGTATATTATCTAGAGAAGACTCTTAGCTACACAACAAACTAAACATAATATATCTCAATCTTGGCAGCGATAAATCACGCCCCACGCACTGCTACGCATTGCACCAGCAAGACATTGTATGTGTTATGTACACAGTATTATCAACCTCTCTCAGCTATATTAAACTGTCGCCATCTTGATGGAGTGAGATGCATTACTGACAATCTTCTACCGTCATTTTTATATTACTTATTAATTTTATCTTGATGAAATATAAAAGTATAATGGAAAGAGGGTAAGGCAAATGCAATTCAAGTTACTAGCTGTAGAATTTTCTTTGTCTTTTATTTACGGTGTACTATACAAGTATACTTTTTAAATCGTAGTGTATATTTATATTAAAAAATAGCATTTTTACTTTTACTTTGTTGTTGTTGTTGCTGTTGTTGTTGTTGTTGTTGCTGCTGCTGCTGCTGCTGCTGCTGCTGCTGCTGCTGCTGCTGCTGCTGCTGCTGCTGCTGCTGCTGCTGCTGCTGCTGCTGCTGCTGCTGCTGCTGCTGCTGCTGCTGCTGCTGCTGCTGCTGCTGCTGCTGCTGCTGCTGCTGCTGCTGCTGCTGCTGCTGCTGCTGCTGCTGCTGCTGCTGCTGCTGCTGCTGCTGCTGCTGCTGCTGCTGCTGCTGCTGCTGCTGCTGCTGCTGCTGCTGCTGCTGCTGCTGCTGCTGCTGCTGCTGCTGCTGCTGCTGCTGCTGCTGCTGCTGCTGCTGCTGCTGCTGCTGCTGCTGCTGCTGCTGCTGCTGCTGCTGCTGCTGCTGCTGCTGCTGCTGCTGCTGCTGCTGCTGCTGCTGCTGCTGCTGCTGCTGCTGTTGTTGAAGAATCTTTGATCAAACGTGCTTTATCCCACAACATATCACACCCATTTCATGAAAGATTCCAGGTCCAATTTTTGTCTACTACACTTTAAAATGCTAATCTACATACGATTAATAATTTTAACTATATAAGATTGGAGACAAACTATTGCTTGAAAATATAATATACCTATGTCTTAAAAGAGTTGATAAAACAGCCTGAAAATTTCAATTCTATTGCATGCATAAATTAAAAACATAAAATTAATCGTATAAATTGTAATGACAAGAATGTTATGACGTCATCAAATATTATCTTTGTTAGAAGTATATTAGAACATCCGGTATTAAAAGTTTATTAATAAATCCGACTTTTAGTTTTTGAGAGTTTTTTTTTTTTTTTTTTTTTGGTAGCAATATAAAGCTGTGATGAGATTGCGATATAACTTTCTTAGCTTTTCTGACCCCCCCCCCTCTCTCTCTCTCTCTCTCTCACTCTCTCTCTTTCTCTCTATGTTCTCTCGCAATGGGGTGGCTAAAAAGCAGATTCTTTATTGATTATAACGGCATAGTTTTTTTTCTGGCTCAAAGATGTTTTCAAAGCTTTTAAAATGATACAGATATATATAAAGAAAAACAAGTAAGAAGCTTCAAATGCGGGTATCATAATGAATCCATGGAAAGTATAAAGATCGGCATTTTGTTCAAGTATAATGTTAGAGAATATAACTTTGAACGAACTTAGAAACTTGTACTTGTATTGGATCATAATATATTATGTCCTTTTTCTTTTTACGGTTTGTTTTCAGTATATTTTGCTATGATTATTAACAACTAATACATTATAATATCAGGTTCTTCCATATATTTTAAAAAGTATGCTATAATAGAAAAAATATTTGCTATAATTTTTTTTTATTATTATTATTTATTATTTAATGTTAGTACGTACAAGTGTCTTAAAAATTCATAACAAATTATTTGACAACAGTTTGAATTTAAGTTAATATTTTTATTCTAAGAGGAGATTTTAATCATCTGCCTACAATAATAATTTTAAATTATAATCTTCTGATTCAAAGAAAGTCATGCCACTCTACCACTCATTATTGTCTGATTTGTGTTCAACAGTACAGGTCGTATAGGGTGCTTTCTGCTTTCATTCATGTTAAAGTCGACGCCATAAGTGAGCGTTAAATGCCTTGGATTAGTATAGGAAAATGACTCATTTTGCCAGTTTAAAAAATACTTCGCAATTTTTTTAAGAGCATTGATGCTGTTAACAGGTTGAATTAGTTTTTCAAGTATGCAAGAAAAATAATATTAACCAAAAAATAGCTAATTCTCCAAAGAAAAGAGCAAAAAACTACATTTATCCTATGCTGAGCAATGTTATTCATTGCTCAAGAAGAGCATCGAAAAGCATTCAGAATGACGTCATGCGCACACAACCTATAAATGTATCATACAAAAAAAAACTTTCATAATAATAGATACTACACTACAGTATTATATACTACAGTACATAAATATAGCACACCAAAAATATACAAAAAACAAACAAATAAATAAATGAATATATATATTAATTCATTTATTTATTTTATTATTATTATTATTTGCCCATCCATAACCATAATTACAATACGATCGATAATCATCCGTTGACAAACTATGAATAAGCGCAATCGTTTGCAAAAGGCGTTTTTAATAAATATTATGCATAATTTTCCATTAATGCCACAATGTATTTTCACTATTTTCCATTGGATACTGCTTTTATTTGAATTACGATTTCTTATTAAAAATAATTAGAATATTTCAATCTCAAAATCTTTAGATGTGCCTTGATGAAAAACGTCTTTATGAGAAAATATATCATAAAATTGTTTTAAAAAACATTTCAACTTTTTATTTTTAATAGAAAAAAAAGTGCAAAGCTATATAATAGAAAAAAAGAAGTAATCTATTTTTATGAGGGTAAATATTACTATATTTTATGTAAGAAAAAAAAATGTAATCAAAGTCATAAATATTCGAGTAGAAATCCTATTTACTATGTTCTTATTTTATATACTCTCTTCTTGTAACGAGAAAAAAAAAGTAAGTACATTTGCTTTGGAGTTCTTTATAGATAACATAAAATTGAATTACGGCATAAAAATCTTACTTTTTTACATTAGTAAAATGAAGATGATTTTTAAAGTAAACAGTGATATAATAAAATTTCAAATATAGAGATTGGTTTAGAATATACGATTACTGAGCATTGATAAAAAATATAATGCGTACGTAATAATTCTGCTAGATCAAATTCTGCAATATTTATTTAAAAAAATATGTAATATCATACAGCAATTATGTAATATTAGCAAAACAGTTGTGATATGAAGTTCAAATGTGTTTTTGTTATTATAGTATAGCAAAATTTATGCTCTATAACATTGTGATTCTTCATTAAAGAAAGAATTAGGAACTAATATATAAGAGAGTAATTTTATTGCATACCCTAAAATAAATAAATTAATGAATTTTTAATTTTTGAGTTTATTAAGTATTTTTAATTAATTTTTTTAAGTGGCGAAATGACGCCACGGTTGGTAACTTTGTCCTATGCCCAGATAAGCTACAGCCTGTGACGTCATTTTTTTTTTTAAACTACTTAATAAACTCAAGGAGTAGAAATTCACGTATCAATCAATTCAGGACAATGCCTTCTTTAGAATATGAAATAATCCCCCCCCCCCTTTTTTTCTTTTTCTTTGGCATTACATTTTATTGTGAGATAGGTTAACAGTGCAATTGAAATTTCAATCTCATAGTACTAAAAACCGTGATATTAATATTGAACCAAAGAATCGTAGATTTGAAATTTAATAGAACTGGTCCTTTGGCCTTTCATGCCATGTACTGTACTGTACTGTACACTATACATAACTCTATCACAGATACGATAATATGAACTATCATGTAATATCAAAACCATAACTTGTGAAAAACTGTACGAAAGAAGCGTTATGTATTATTAATTTTTATTACATCACTCTTTTCTCTTTTTATAGTGCAAAAGAATTTTTAAATATTTAAATAATAATAATGTCCTAATCAGTGGGATATTAAATATTTTAGTTTTTAGTGTGTTTAGCTTGTAAGTTAGTTTTTAAAGTTGACGTAATCCAAAAAGCACCTTAACGAATGTACAAAGTTTTTTAGTGTCATTTTTTAATCGTAGGAGATTGGAAAATAACCTATTTCTGAATTTAAAAAATAATAAAAATACAAGAATTAAAAGCCTTAAAATGACTTATCATTCATATATCATTTTATGATAGTATCCTTGTTTTTTAATACATTTTTATTTTCAAATTTATAGAAAGAAAAAGATACGCTTTTATATAAAATATAAAACTTGCAAAATCATGCGACCAGATTTTAGTACTATGTTTAATTTTTATTAAAGAGAAAAGCATAGTAATTTAATTTTAATTTATTACAATATTGAATTACCATTGATGATTTATCATTGCTGACAGGAAACTGGGAGGGAGAGAAGTACTAAGCTTTTTTTTAAATATGCATTTTTATCATAAAAAAGATTTCCCGCGTCAGGGGATGTCACATTTCAGCCCTGCTGACGCTGTCATCGCAAGATCATGATTGGATTACATGGAAAATTTAATCAATAAAAAAATAATACCTTATTTAAAAAAAAAAAAAAAAAAAAAAAACATAATAAAAAAATACTGTAAAAATTTCTCTCCCCGCTTTTTATGTATACATAATGGCTTTTTTTTTTATTTAAAAGTTTTTATTATATGCCTGTATAATTATGTATTATGCAATTAGTCATTGAATTATATAATACAAAAAATATATTGGGAAATAGTACACAGTGTTTGTATGTATATTCAGAGAGCTCGCGCACTTATAAAATTTTAAAATTAAATCTTCCTTTTTTTTTTATTATTAGTTTTTTATTCTTATTATTAAAAAGCTAAAAGTGTAAATCATGGGTGTAAATAATGCATAATATGACAATTCAAAGACATATATTATGCTTACAAAAAGCATTATCAGAAGTTTTATAAACTGAAAACTTCAATACCCAGTAAATCGAAAATTTGCAAATTTTCTAACAGAAATTGATTGGTTCAATATTAGTTAAGATAGGTTTCCTTAGCTTGTGACTTCACAAGCTAAGGAAAACTATTTTAACTTCAGGTAGTTTAATTTTCTACACTTAATTCGTACAAAATAGCCTTTTTTAAGGGGGATAAATGACAATAATGTACTAAATGAAAAGAAGAGAAAAAGTGCAACGATTTTGACCTTTGCAATTTGTCAACCTTTTTAATATTTTTTTGATCTAATATGGTAAAATAACCTCTCTCTCTCTCTCTCTCTCTCTCTCTCTCTCTCTCTCTCTCTCTCTCTCTCTCTCTCTCTCTCTCTCGCTCTCGCTCTCGCTCTCTCCAACTTGTGTGCATAAATAAGCAATTAATAATTTATACTTTAGATTTGCATTAGATATAATCGTATAATAATTTTTATAAGATTACAGGAATGGCTTATTTATTTTAAAATTTTCAATAGAAATAACCGATAGTAATGTATACATGATCATGAATCGCAGTATCTATTATAGCCCCAGATCAATACTTCTGTTATTTATCTACATTTCAGATCAGGAAAAAAAATACACCCTACACCAAGAATGAGCCATTGGTATAAATATTTGATTAAAACTGTGTTAAACCAAACAATGAGAAAAACTTTGTTTTAATAACTAACTCAATTAAATTAAAGGTTAAATGAAAAAAATATATATATATGGCATAAATGTTGATTGAATTACTAGGAAGTTAAGCAGTATTAATCTAATTAAATTAATTTTTAATTTCTTTAAAATACATGTAAAAAAAAAACTAATCTATTTACTTAATGTTAAAAAATTATTATTATAATATTTAACAATACTGGATTTGATTATGATTGTTAAACTTCCTGGTATTATTAATTTAAAAAATTGTACTGCTCATTTTTGTTTCATACAAACTTAAAGCCTTTGTCAACTTACTTTTTTATTATATAGAATACTAGATAGATAATTAACATACCTTATTATCCAGCATGAATTACACACCACCACGTTGATTTTGTATTTATTTTCATTTTCACTGTTATATCACGTATATGACGTCACAATGTACCGCCGCCAATCACAGTCACCGCTTTGGTCACGTGATAAGCCCCTCCCTCAAGTTTATAAGCCCTATCACGACCCCATAGGTACATTGTGACATCAGATACGTGATATAGTAGTCAAAATGAAAACAAGTAAAAATAAATACAAAACCAACGTGTTGGTGTCTAATTCATGGATACTAAGGTATGGTAATTATCAATATAGTATTCTATATAATAAAATAGTAAGTTGACAAGGGCTTTAAAGCTTATTATATTAGTTAAGCACTAGATTTGTTTCTTCTCTAATATCATTATTATTTTTACTTTTCCTAGAACAACTTCATGGAAGACATAGTAATAATGTAGTAACCCGACCTTGATCTATAAAGTCAACGCTGTCTCAACTTCTTTTATTAATCATATGACGATAATGAGACTTTTTTACAGCAGCTCCATTTTAAAATTACTATGATTAGTTGTGATTCTTGTGATAATCTTATGATCACAAGTTTACTCGTTACAAATACGTTCCTTGCATTTTTTAAAAATTTAATTTAGAGAAGTATTCTATTAAAGACTTAATAAACTTACTTTTTTTATCATTGATAATATATTAGAGTAATAAATTATATAACTAATTACTAATTAATTAACATATCTTAAAGTGAAAGTTCATGGGTTACAACATGGCTTTTTCAATGCTAGATAATGAGATGACAAACATAATATGAACACATGTATGACATATGACTCACATATGATGCCCCAAAGCCCTTCCGTAGCCCCAAGGTAGCCCCGCAAACTTGCACTCATCCTGTGAGATATGCAACCCGCTACTACAGTATTTTGTGATGTAAATGCTGATGAGTTCTTCTGGTCTATTCCTTTAAGGAATATTAAAAGCTTACTTCAATCATGTATGTGAATAAATAATCAGATAGATCAAATAAAAACTGCATTGTATTAAATGATGACATAAATATGAATCATAAATTGAAAAGTAAAATTTACCATCTATTTCATTGTTTTAAATCATTTTACATTTTATATCAGCCAAGGTATTATATTACAACAGTGAAAATTATAGTCATTAATTTTTTTCTTTTATTATGTATTATCAGTTCATTTTTTTAATGTACTTATATTTGAAAAACAAATATAAAATTTCTATTACACATTTTTTTAATAAAACATGATATTTCACTATATATTAATAATAAAAGTATAATGAAAATTCTATATCATATTATTCTGTCATATGTGTTTACATTTTTTTCAACTTTTACACAGTGAAGGAGTAAAAATGTAATTCATTATGTGTCAATTTTTTTCTCTTCTCCCTTTCTCTCTCTCTCTCTCTCTCTGACCACGTTGCAAACACTATGAAACCACCACTTTAAAGCTCTCTTCTCTTCTCTATATCTGCCGCTCTCCTCTCACTTTACAACTTTTATATAGATGGGCAAAAAGCCACTAACCATTTGCCCAAAGTTATATAGACAAAAAGGTCCACAATTTTTTTATAGTGTGTAACTTTGATTTATGGGCTTCTTGTTAATGATCCTAAAATAATCATGTCAATGTCGATGAAAAGTTGACGAATCGTAAATGCATTTTTTTTAGTGTTTAGTGGAAATCAAAGGTTATAATAATTTGCCCAAAACTATTTTTATCAACTTTTTGGCACAGTGACATGATATTTTAGAATGTGACAAAACTAAATATTGTAAACATTTAAGGGGGGTCACCATGCAGTTACTTTGAAACTTTAAACCCAATAACGTCTCATGTTAATTTTACTATTTTATTTTTCTTTCCTCTGGTGACACAATACAAAATTTAAAAAAAAATTATAAGAGGTAGCTCTTAAAAATGATATTTAAAATGATATCACATCTCTCTCTCTCTCTCTCTCTCTCTCTTAAAATAAAAGAATTATAAACTTTTTTTAAACGTGACGCAGTATAGTAATTGAAAATAATGAAACAATAATAACATATTTTTTTCAATTAGGTTTAAGTATAAATAAAGTAAATAATTTTTTTTATTTATTAATAGGGCAAATTTTCCTGATTATAAAACCAAAATTGAAAATTTTAATACACAGGGTTTGGAAAGTTGCTCTATGTTTTGCATGCCATTAAACATACCTATTTATTTAATAAAATAACTTTTATCAGAATTACCTTTCATTGCTGGTGCGTTATTTTGGTTTGGGGCTATTATTCCCATTTGAAAAATAATTAAAACTGAATCTATAGACCCCTTGCACATCCTTGCGCTTTGTCGCCATGTTTGTGGTGCCTAATGCATTGTCCAGCATAGGGGAAACTTCGTTTTTCCTAATTTTTCACATAAAAAATTGTTTATTTCAACTCAACAAATTTTTCTCATATCCTTCGAGCTTATTAGGAGCTAGAAATAAGGCTTTGATTGAGGTTTGAAGCTTCTTTTGCTATTAAAAAAATAAAAATGATGTTTTTCCTATGCTGGCCTATGTATTCCTGACCAACAAAATGGCGGCTCTTAAATATGAGTGCAAGCGGTCTATATAGTGCTCAAAAGTATTTATGTCAAGTAATAATAAACGAAGCTTTTTCTAATTATGCATCACAAAATATTATGATATAGACGTAATTGAAAGAAAAATAACGTCTATTTCAACTTTGTAAAAAACACTCTCATAATTTAGCACCATGTTTTGATTTTATTATTTAATTTTCTACATGAAAATAAAATTAAAATACTATGATGTATAAAATAATTTGAACTGTACTGAAATGTACGCATAAATCAAAAAAATTCAAGCTATTTACTAAAGCGTATAAAATATTATTCAAACAACAATATAAAATGATATAATTATAAACCAAAACTAACAAAATTTTATTATTAAATTCATAATTTAGTTCATTTTTTATTAAAAAAAAAATCCAAACCTCAAACAAATTTGTAAAATGATAAATGTAATTTTATAAAGTTGATAATTGAAACGTAAACTCCTATTGTTGAAAGTGCTATTGTTGGGTAAACAATGGTAGTATTGTTGATAATATGATGAATATATAGGGGTCAAAGGTCATCCCCTATCTAGAGGTTGTCATATATAAGGGTCATATTGTAATGCTAATTTTGAATCTCAATAACAATATAATGTACTAAGCAAGATTACTAGTGGTCTTGTGCTTTGAAAGGTCTTGGACAAAATGTAAGACTCTAAAGCACATCGAATTTTTTTTCCCTAATGCCATAAATATTAAAAAATATAATAGTACAGTATTATATATTATTACATAAATATATTACACAATTTTGTTTTGCCATATTCTGTCTTTAGCTACACCTTTATCATAGTCCTGTCAATTAAGACTTTATATTGTCAACGTGTACAATGGAAACCGCATACACGTGCTGTTTACTGTCTAAATACAAAGCCCTGCATTAACCATGACAAACAAGAGAAACCTTGGAAATGTCTAGGCAAGCTGGACAGTGTAATTTGGTGTTACCAATCAAGCACTTCCTCAATGCTGCGCGTCCTTACATGGAATGAATGTTATATAAAATGCGTTGTGATCTCGCACTTCACGTATACACCCGCAGCAGTGGCTCAATGAGCGGTTCAAACCTTTACTCGGTTAAGAGCACAGAGTAATGAGTCAGTTCGCCTTAACCACTAAGCTACACTCTAAACAAAAATGCATTTAATACAATATTATGTGTGTTTTGCATACATGTTTCCTGCATTAATTTGAGGCAATGTAACGCAGAAATGTGCTACATAAAAAATGTATTAAGAATAATTAATGGCTTTTATTGGGCGAAATCAGGCGTACAACCTCTCAATTTAACCCAACTGTTTTACAGTACATAGTCATTACAGACTATACAGGTTATTAAGAGTGTAGCCTGTAAAATAAGGTTGGTTACAAATGAATAATTAAATGTGATAATATATATTTAAAAAAGAACGTAAAGTTATGAGCCATTACAGCAATTAAAAAAAATCTGACCATTTGAAGTATTTTTAATTAATATTTGAAAAAGCACATGGTGCCATAATAATTATATAATGATACCAAGTTTGATGGCAATAGAGGACTAAAATCTAGAGATATTACAATTTAGCCCCTTTTGTTAAATTTGATCAAAAGTCCGAGTATTTCAAAAATGTCTATTTTAGTATTTTATTACCTATAAATAATTATCAATAATTGGGTACATTAAAAAATTAAATCATAATGATAATTTATTAAATAACAAAAATTTGTGGTAAGTTATATTATGTAAAATAGAAACCAGAATAAGTTACTATGATGTAAAGAATTTAAAATATGTCATGTGTAAAATTTAAATATACGTATTATTATAATTAATAATTTTCATAGTAAAATAATTTTTGTGTATATATAAATTAAATAGAACATAGAGATAGTTTAGATGAAAATTGCATATTGTTATTAAATTTATATATACCAATACAATAAATATACTAAATTAATTATGGTTTATTATGAAATTATTAAACAATTAGTTGTAATTTAATATGCAATAAACAAATACTTTAAATATTTTCAAAACATAAATATTTTAACGAATAATGTTATAAACGTAAGGGTTGCATTCTATTATAGTTATTTTAATTCATCATGTTATTTTGTAATTTGTAATAATAATAATTGTAAAATTATTTTAGAAGTGGTATGGCAATTCAGAAATAAGTACAAAATAATAGTACATTTTCAAAATTTAATCTATTGAAATGTATTAGGTGAAATTTTCTATGCGTATAGTTATGCAAAAACTTAGAATATGTGAGAACATCGAGTAAATTTTCAGTACCTTATTTAAAGAGTAACATATTTTTCTGACTATTAATGAGCTCTAATGCTATGCAAGATAAGCGCATGGTTTAAACACAATTAATTAAATTTTTATAAATTATTTATGATCAATTCTAAGTATCTCTTTAAAAAATATTGACATGAAAACAATTTTGATGTCTCTATTAAGTCTACAATCCTATAATTTTGAAGTTTCAATCATCTCTTTTGCAAGAAGATATAATAATCTATAATTTCGTCCAATGGTTTTTATTGAGAGGCTATATAAAAAAGGTAGACATCCACTCATATAATCCTCTGACGTATTTTAATTTTAAACATAGTTACCTTGTTAGAGTTTTACAATTATAATTAATTAGATCTTGAACATATTATAAAATAATTATTAAAGTGTGTTGATTTTTAAGTAAATATTTTAGTAACAGATTTTTAAAATACAATAACAAACTTAAGGAACTAATAAACTAAACAAAGAAAACAAATAAAACAAAGAAAACCATCACGATCAAAAAAAAATAATAATAATAATAATTTTTTTTTTAACTTAAGTTTTACATTATATTTTTTTAATGTGACTCTAATTCATATGGTATTATTCAAAACAAATTTTACAACATGAATATATAACTAAAACATTAATGATTAAGTTTGAGTTTTTTTTTTTTCTAAACTCATACTCACACTCTTTTATTTGTGTTTTTGTGGATTAAAAATTATCTATCATATTGTATTCAATATATTCGTATTATTTGTTTTATCTCTTTCTCTGTCTCTCTTTTTTGTTTTTAAACTGGAAACATAAAAAAATTATTGTTCTATACTATAGTCTTTCATTTAACACATGCATCAATACACATTTAATTCTCTCTCTCTCTCGTTATGATACTGTAAGATTACAAAACACAGAGAGTTTTAATTAAAAATTCTCCACATATCCTCACTATATATGTATGTATAAGTCCTATTGTATAATACTCTGCCATATTTCTCTAAAGCTGTATGCTGTATGTATACAGACTTTAATACCTACTGGGGATTTAAAAAAAAAAATCTCCTCTCATCAAACAAGCGATTTCTTTTTTCTCATTTCCTTTTTTTTTTTTTTTTTTTTTTTTTTTTTTTTTTTTTTTTTTTTTTTGCTTCTTTTCATAATTATAACATGTATATGTGTATGTAAATACGCAAAAGATCAACAAAGGTATATGGTGTTTCATTAGTATTGAATATTTTGTTTTACATTTTTTTATGTTAAAAAATTTACGCCTAATTTATTTTTGCATTATATTATATTTTAATATGAAATATAGAAATTAATAATTTATATTTTATATTTTCTTACACAAGATGGATATTAAAAACTTTAGAATATCTAAGCTATAAAAATTGGTTAAATTTTAATTATATTCTAAAAATAATAATAATAGCTCAAATTTTTAAGTATATGCGGGGGAAATACTTAACAAAAATATGAACACAAATATTGCAATATAAAACTTCAAAGTAATGTTTGTTTTGTAAATAACAGTGTGGAAACCAACGTACAATAAAAATTTAAGATTTTAAGAGTAGTTTTTTTTTCTTTTGACAAATTAAAATTAAAAAAAGTTTTAAAATTCTTATTTTGTAACTTAAAAATTACATAACAGACCAAAACTAATTTTTTAGTCAAGTTCATATTATTACTTTAATATAAATATTATAACTTTATTTGAACCTGTCAACCCTTTTCATATACAGTCTTGATTACAATATTATGTTAAATTATTAGAATTATAGTAACACATTTTAATAATGAAAATAATCTACGTTTGAACGTTGTAAGTTATAACCAATCAGAGACTTTTTTTATTATTGTTATTTTTTTTAGTTATGAAAATTTCATGCATTACAAAATTTCCTCTCTGCATTTTCTTAAATTTGTTAACAAAAGTTTTTTATTATTTATTATTTTGTTAAATTTTTTAATAAAAACTATAAAAGCTGATTTAACAATTATTGGTACATTATTGCATATAGGGTATATGCATTCATTTAAAACTTGACGCCATATGTGTGCACTAAACACCATGGACTAGTAAAAAATAACATATTCTGCCGATTAAAAAATGCTTAGTTAGCATTATTTTTTAAAGCATTGATGCTGGTTAATAAGTTGAATTAGGTTTTTGAAGTATGCGAGAAAAAAATAATTATAAAAAAAAAAAATCACGTTTGTCCTATTCATTCATTACTTTATTATCTTATTCTATTGTTTGTTATTGATTGCTCTAGTATGGCGTCGAAGTGTATTCAGTATGACGTTATGAGCAAACACCCTATAATATACTGTACTGACTATTCTATAATATGGTATAATATCAAAAAATATCAAAAAAAATTTATTCTGTTTAAATCAAGAATTAAAAAAAATGTACACAAAGCTCATATATATATATATATTATATATATATATATATATATATATATATATATATATATATATATATATATATATATATATATATATATAACATAAAAAAATTCCTTTACATTTGAGTTTTAAAATATATATATATTTATCTCTTTTGTGTGTAAAATTCTATTATACTCCACTGGATAAAAAAAGTAACAGCCAAGAGAGAGAAGAGAGAGAGAGAGAATGAGAATGAGAATGAGAGAGGTTTTGTTGCTGGAGAAGGTAAAAACGTAATTTGTTGTAGATAAATATTTGATGTAATTTGTACTGTACTTGTTGTACTCGTGTACATGTACTGACTTCTTAAATTCAAGTACATTACCCCGCAAAATATACTGCACACTTATATAACTTATATATAGAATCTTAAATCTTGTTTTCCTTTATAATATACACAAATAAAACGGGTTAATGGACCACTTGCAATGAACTTTTGAATAATTGTTGTTACTTATTTTTGATAACAATTTTTCCATTACAAATACATTATAGGAATATTTAAATTTATTTTAAATAGCTCATTCATTGCAAGTGGTCCATTTAACAAAATATACTCAAAGGAATAGTTTGAACAGTCACAAGAACATTCTTTTTGAAATCTTTAAAGACACCCACTAAAAAAAAAAAAAAAAAAAAAAAAAACTATTTTTAAGTAGGAAAAGTATATTATATTTTTAAAACTTAAAACTATATTTGAGATTACTTGAGGAATAATATTATAACATTTAAAATTATCATAACAGGTTGGTATTTATTAAATAATTTAAATATCACATCACAAAAATACTGAAAGAAAATAAATATTTTTTACCATTTAAAAAAAGCAATATATTACTTCTATAATAAGCAATTTCATATTTATAAATGTTTCTTAAAAGGCATGAAGAAAGAAAAGTTGCCATTACAGTTTTTGAATCATATTGGTTTATATAAATAAAATGAAACATGTAGAAAAACAATCCAGTATTATTTAGTTCTGTCTACTCTTAAAGGAATAGACCAGAAGAAAGCATAAGCATTTATATCACAAAACACTTGATGAGACTTACTTAAATAGCTTTAGTTTGTCTCAAAACCCAACTGTAGCTCCATAGCAGTGATCAGAAAATTGCGATTTATGCAACCCGCACAACATTTTTTACTAATTTTTGCATGTTTCTGACGTCAGAAATTATCACTTTCAATTTTTTACTTCAGAAACAGTCACGCAAATTGCGTACTTTACAGTATTTTCACGCTCTCTCGTGGGGCTACATTAACAGTCTGGTAAAAATTGTCATCAGTTTTGAAGATCACATTTCGTGTTTATTCATTAAAAAGCACATGTTGTTTTATGTGGTCTATGGCTTTAAAACAACATTGTGATGAAGATGGCTTTCTCATTTCCTGGGTTTGAGTGCTATAAAGAATATGTTACATAAAGAGAAAATGGTTTCAATTGGATATCGAGCTCAGGATCATTGACTTACAAGTCAGAAGTTACATTGTTTATGTTAATTGTTCGTAAACCCTGTTTCCTTGCTCCAAAAAATTCTCAATTCCATTTGGTGACTATCATTTTTTTATTTTTTTCTCATGGATTAGAGCACAGAAAACAGGGTTTACGAACATAATTACAGTAAACTCTCGATTTTGTAAAATAACAAGAAGGAACAAGGGGACCCAGAAAATGGTAAGTTCATTAAATCGAGTTTTATAATATCGAAAGCCAAATTTTAAAGCGTTTATCTTGAAATTGTATTGTAAACCTTTTATGATGTTATGTAAATGGTTAGTGACCTGTTTAAGTAAATAAAGTAATAAAAGAAACAACGTTTTGAAATATAAATTCTAAGTTTATTAAAAATAACCTTATTATTAAGTATTATGTTGCTAAACATGTGTATTTTTAATACTAAAAGTTGCAACAAAGTGGTCAAGAAGATATCGATCTTAATGCACTGTAACTACAATGTAACAACACAACTTTATTATATTATTGTTATAAATAAGTCCAAAGCTACATGCAGATTATCATAAAAATCTCTTTTACATATTTTTACTTCAATTCGATTCAAATTTGATTTTATTTAGAAATATACAAATAATACAAAAAATCTATAGAATATCCTGTGCTTTATGCAACCTGGATGACCAACACATATACAAATACACCCTGGCCAAAGCATGATCAAAGCTTTTTTCAACCGGATGCACGCCTTTTTTTCAAATAAATTAACCAGATAAACACCAAAATTTGACAGGAGATCCATGTAATTTTCACTCCTATAACTTGGTTACAACCCGAGAAAAGGGGATGCTTCCGGTTGAAACAACCTCTCATCTAGTTATAGCAACGGTAAAGTAAAATGCACGTTTCCGGTGGTGACGTATAATATAACCAATCAAATGCACGTGGGAATCGGGCAGAAAATAACAGATATCCTATTATGTTGTTTTAAAAAAATAATATTTTGTCATAAAATTTCCACGAATATTCTATCCAAAAAAGGAAAATGCGCTCATTACTAATTCAATTTTAATAATAGCTTTCCCCCGTTAGTTGCAACACTAAATAACTAGTTAAACCTTCGTTAAATTGTAATTTTGATTGTTGCAACAATTTTCTTTAAAAAATATAATTAAGGTGTAAATAAATATTGTACCTCACGGCCTTAAAAGTTTGTATTTGCTTGGTAATGAAATTTTAGTATTATAAATGGCAATCATAACGTATTTAATTTACAATTTTACTTATATGTGATAATAATTACACGATCTTTTGTTTTCAATATGTCCTTTGGTATATTTCAGAAACATCTTATAGCTTTGACCTTTGGATGACCTTGACGTAATAATGCAGTTAAGATTCTACGTATTAATTTTATTTCCTTATGACTCTATTTTTTTTAAACAAAATAAATAATTTTAATTATGTGAAATGTTATTGTTCAAAATTAAATTTCATACGCTTTAAATTTGCTTAAAATTTGTATACCAAATCATACATAAGAAACAAATTAAAATAAATAGTACAAGACATAAATTAAGTCTTTTTTATCAAAAGGAAAATAGGATTTTTACATAATTTAAATGTCACTTTAACTTTTTGACATGGATCTCTCTCTCTCTCTCTCTCTCTCTCTCTCTCTCTCTCTCTCTCTCTCTCTCTCTCTCTCTCTCTCTCTCTCTCTCTCTCTTTCTCTCTCTCTCTTACTCTCACTCTCACTCTCTTCCATGACACAGCAAAAATCGTGCTACTCGTTCAGTTTTTTTTTTGTTATGCTAAATAAAAAAGTCTTTACGCCCCAAAAGTTTCAAGATTGATTGATTTTGCTAGCTGATACGACGCGAAGAAAACTTTTCCCACTATAAAAAAAAACTTGGTCTCTGCTAAAAAGTCATTTGTTTTTTTGAAATCTCTGTTACACTTTTGAAAATCACAATATAATATCAAGTTAAGATAAAAAATAAATCAATACTACTATAAGTAGCTCAAGAATATATTTTAGTCGCTTTAAAAACAAATACATTTTTAAAAGTATTTTATACTTTTTTGAACAACAGGTAAGCTACTGAGGCTTTCCGATCGATTAAAAAAAAAAAAAAAAAGAGAGAGTAGAAGACCGGTTGATTTCTCACAAACTGAACGGTCGTGAAATATAAAATTAACAAGAAGTAAAGATGAAATGTTACTTAAAAGTTTAGTTATGTCAAACACAATCAAATATTTAATTTATTCCACTTTAACAATAACGTGCAATAGTCACGGGTGGTCCGAATGGTCACCCTCTTTACTTGCAAATCAAGAGCATTCTATTTAAATATTATTGAAGTTTCTACCTTTGAATTCCTAATTTAATATAACGTAAATGACTGTAAAATATATTTGATTTTATAATAAAACAAAAACTCATTTGCATGATATTTGGCTTAAGTTTAGAAAACCGAGGTTGATAAAAATTAACAATTAATTAAATATTGAAATATATGATTAATTTAACGTTTTTAAAAACTATTGTTTATAATTTTTATTTGGCAGTGAATGTAAAACTTTGTTATTTATTACGATATACGTACATACATTTAACAAATTATTGCAGTAAAAAAAACTACTAGAGTAAGGCTTTAGTTTGAAATTAAGCAAGTAGTACATGTTGAATAAATTATTGATATCAATAAGCAATATAATTTTCCAATACATACCGACTAATATTAAATTTAATAGTATATATAAAAAAATCTTTGGTAATAAATATATTCTAAAATATGCATACCTATAACTTTTCTATTCAATAAAAAAAGAGAAGAAGTAAGTTACAGAATATTTTACTGCAGTAACGTGAAGTAATGCAAATTATAATATTTAATATATATTTTTTATTGAAACTATTTTTATATAGGGTGCATGGCATCATACTGCAAATGCGCTTTAAGGCCATACTGAAGCAATGAATAACATTGCTTAGCATAGGACAAACGTGGTTTTTGGCTATTTTCTTTTGAAAATTAGCTGTTGTTTTTTGTTATTATTATCATTCTCTCATAGTTGAAAATCTAATTCAAACTATTAATCAGTATCAATGCTCTCAAAAATATTGTTAACCAGTAGCAAGTATTTACTTTTTTGATTCCAGTATTTCTTTAATTATTGTTTCCTTTATGTATTCCCAACTTTTATATATTGGGATAAATTTGTAATGGTAAATTTCGTATAAAAATCTCTGGAAGTGTTTTAAGAAGCTAAAGAGCGTGGCTTTACTTTATTATAGACATTTTTCTTGCAGTGTAAAATTTTGACATTGGATTCTAACTCATTTTCAACAGATCGTAAATTAGTTTAATTCAGCATTGCATTAGCGTGCACCTGTGCCTTATACAATAAAATTAAGGATTACGTTCATTGTTATTGGACAGCAGTTCAATACATTGAGTATATTGATTTAGCATTAAGTCAGCTCAGCCTACATTGATACAAAATTTTATTGTTATTTTACCTTTATTTGTATATAGCAATTTTTAGCGCTATGTGTATATATATATATATATATATATATATATATATATATATATATATATATATATATATATATATATATATATATATATATATATATATATATATATATATATATATATATATATGTCAAAACAATGCAAATTTAAATACACAATACTATTATATTAAATTTGAATTCATTTGGGTAATGTACCAATCTATTTTATTTTTATCTTTTTGTATAAGCATTTTTTATGTATATTACTTTTTATTATATAAAATTCAGTTTATAAAGGTTTTGCCGTATGTATTGAAATACGTATGAAATTGTTTGAAAGGATATTTGTAAAGTGGAAGTTGTATATTTTTTTTTAATCAAAAAAAAAAAAAAAAAAAAAAAAAAAAAAAAAATCTGATAAAATTTAAACAACATATTATACTGTATATGAATTTGAGGGAAAGCTTCTAAAAATCTGACGCTGATACAGTAATTAGAAATAATAATAATAAACTCAAAACTTTTTATTGTTTTTAAACGTGTTAAATTGCGTCTAGTATTATCTTAGTAACATTTTTAACAATATCACAAGTGCAGTACTTTTATTACAAAACAAAACAAAAACAAAAACAAAAAAAAAGGATTTCTAGAGAACCTTTACAGAGAAGCGACAACCTCATGTTATAGGCAGACCTGCAATTCATTTATTTTGCAAGGCTTGCTACAAGTATACCTAAACTTAAATAACAGTCGAAATACTCTTAGCCAATGAGAAAGCTCCAATTTTGTGGGTAGCCAATCATTTAACTTAAAAGTTTGGGTACTTTTAGCGAGCCTTTCAAAACAGGTGTATTGCAGGTCTGCCTAAAATATTAGGTTGTCGCTTCTCTGTTAAGGCCGGCGCAGCCGTCAATCGGTTCCGGTGCGAAAAGAACCGATTGGAGAGCGATTAGCTCCGTCCGATAAGGTAGCGCAGCCGTCATGTTATCGGAGCATGGTTACAAGTCCGATTGAGAATTCCCGAGTCAGCCCGAGTGAGCCCGAGCGCTAGCTTTCCGGCACTGCGCATGTGCTTGATATGTGACGTCACACTTTTTCATTGGCTGTCGCTCGCTTTGCTGAATCGCACACATTCTATTGGAAGCGGTCGCGCGCTTTGTCGCAAAAAGTTAGAAATTTTCTAACTTTGTCGGACTTTTTCGCACGGGCCGACAGAGTTAAATTTGCGACTGCATGCACCGTTATCCAAAACTAACAGCCAATAGGAATCGAGCGATAGCTATCGCTCACTGTCGCTCCGAGACCGATTGACGGCTGCGCCGGCCTTTAAGGCTCTCTAGTATTTCTACTTTTCCACACCCCCTGTGATAGGTTAAAGTACCTGTACAAGCTGTTTTTAACTTTTCTAGTTTAACAATACGATGATAAAATTGATTAAATACTCTGATTTCAGTTTGATTGGGAATATTGGGATATAGGATTTTTGCAATTACAAAACTAAATATTTTGACTGATTGAAATATTTGCTCTGTTTAACCATCATTACTACTGGTTGCTTTTAGATATGATAAAGTATAGAGATATTATGGAGGTGGAGGTGAAAACTATAATAATGTTGGTCCATTGGGACTTCACATCTAATGGATTCTGTACGAGAGAGAGAGAGAGAGAGAGAGAGAGAGAGAGAGAGAGAGAGAGAGAGAGAGAGAGAGAGAGAGAGAGAGAGAGAGAGAGAGAGCGTCCATTAGAGGGACAATAAAATCACTACTAACAAATCTTCACCACTATTGCATACAATAAAAACTTTTATATTTTCAACTTCTCACTCAAAAGCTTCCTATTGTTTGGAAAAGTTTATAAACTTTTTTTTTTCTTTTTTTTTGGTAATAAAAGTTCGTGTTTAATTGAAATATATAATTCTTTTATTGCGTAAGTTTAAATTTACAAAGTAACATTTTTTATGTGTTGTTGTTTTCTTGTTTTCCCTCTCTATCTATCTATCTCTCTCTCTCTCTCTCTCTCTCTCTCTCTCTCTTTTTGAAAAAAATAATTTTTTTCCAAACAGAAAAGTATAAATGTGTTTCTAATAATTTACGATTGATTGATTTATTATATTGATTGTTTTTATTTTTATGTGTATTTTTTTTGGAAAAGACTGAATTTTCAGATTAATTATTTTTATTTATGTTATAATATTATTGAAATTACTAAGAAACTAAAAAAGTGCATAAAAGGGGTTTCTGCTATGTACTGAAAATAAACTTGTCATATTCCTAGTGAAATTATAACCAATTTTTCTTAGGTTAGCCAATTGACTACTTGCATTCACACTAAAAAAAAAAAGCGTTGAAAAGCTTGTACACAGTTTTGCAATGCTTTAAGTATTGTAGAATCAACGGTTATGAGTTATGACGTCACATAACGTTGACAATCTAACTATAAAAACGTAAATGACGTCAAAGCGTTAGAATCACAATTGAATAAACGTTAAACTTGGCCGTTACAAATCTACGATTTTTCTATTTAATCCCAACGCTTGTGACGTCACTAACGTTTTTATTGTTAAAATATCAACGTTTAGTGACGTCATAACCGTTGATTCCAAAATACTTAAAGTATTGCAAAACTGTGTACAAGCTTTTCAACGCTTATTTTTTAGTGTGTTATAAAATATTTCAAGGTTGCATACTTTATTTTTGAGAAAGGCACAATGTGTACTTTTGCGCGGAGAGTAGATAAATTTAGTTAATAAATTTGCAATATTTAATTATTCCTAATTAAAATTATGCAATCATATTGCCAATAAATATTAATAGTTTATAATGATGAAGACTATAAAAATTAGAGAGTAGTTTTATTTCATTTTCTTAAAGAAGGCGCTGTTTTGAATCGAAAGATATGAGGATATTTTTTTAGTTCATTGAGTTTTTTAATTAATTTTTTAAAGTTGCCAAATGACGTCACGAGCATCAAAGTTTTCCTATGTCTACATATTATTTATAAGTTTAGGCTCATGATATAATTTTTAGTTCTTCAAAATTTTAATAATAATACAAAAATTAAAAATTAGCATATCAATCGATTCAGGACGTTGTCCTCTTTTAGAATATGAAATAAAATTACCCTCTAAAATGTTGTTTAGTCTTCCTCATTTTAAAGTAAATATTCCTTGAATTATTTCAGTATTTATTATTATTATTGTTATGAGTTCTTTTCTTTTTTCCTTCTATAACACCAACACTGGAATCCTACTTGATTTAAGGTAAAGGTGATTATAATCCAGTACCAATTATCTATTAGAAACTGCAGGTGGCATATAGAGGGATCACAAACTAAGCACTTTGCGCACGATGTTAGCTGTGCCAAGAACTACAGCTTTCTGCATGACACGTAAATGCCTGTCCTCGAGGTTCAACTTTTCTCTTGCTGTTAACCAATCCCTGCTAACCAGACCATTCACAGAAACCACAACTAGGACAATTTCAACACGTCTTATAGCCGATACATATCCTTCAACTCAATGGAAAGCGGCTGGTACTATTATTATTATTATTCTGTTTTCTTCTTCTTTCTTATAACATAATACCAGGCTCACATTGAGCCAAGGTGTAATGAGAATAATAATAACGCTACCATTTTACGAGGAGACTAAATGATGGTATGGTGACGGAGAGACATTGTTATTATTGTTATTTTGTATTGACAATGAAGTTAATCGTATATGAAAGCGTCAGATGCAAAAGCAGACATTCGATATTATACTGTAAGCATAATTTTCTCTTACTAAGCAGGTGAGAAATGAACCATGCAGCAAATTTCGAATGTCTGACGCTTTCGTATATAATATTGTGCAACAGAGAAAAAAACAACATTTTCGCACCCTTACAGCATGTATGCATATTATATAATCAAATTAGTGACACAGAGATATCATTTGTAAATGACGCGGTGCATTGTGACGTCACTAATCACGAATATTTCCACTTCACAGTTCTGATTTCCCGTGATCTTTAGAGTGAAATAATTGTTATCAGTGTGGAAGAATATAACGAACGAGAAATAGTCTGCGAGTTCATTGAATATTATTAATTAAATAATATATTTGTTCATATGAATTTAAAATGTTAGAGTATTATACATACATAGTGCTTTTTATTTTTTTTACGAAGTAATGCAGTAATTATTTCAATGATTTATTACTATTTAATAATTTTTTGCATTCAGACTCACTTTAAATGTTTTTATTTGATTCAAAACATTAAAAAAAATGTTAGTTATATAATATAAAACAAAATGAAAATGATTTATTTATCTACAAATTTTCAAAAAAAGAAAATTTTTAATTATTTTAATTATATTAAATGTTAATGGTTATATTTAGTAATAACTATGTTAAATATGAATTTAGCTATATACCATGCTGCACCATGTACCATGTATTCATTATGCAACCTTATTTATGCTATACTACATAATAACTATGTTACATAGCATAACATTTATGCTGTTCCAAAATAGCAACATTAAACACATTGAACAAATAAGTTGTGTATAATACCCTAACAAACCCGAAAATCAACGTTGATTTGGCCGGAGTCATTGATTTATAATTAATTTTCCATTCACAAAATGATACTGGCGGTCACTGACGTCACAGCTCACTTGTTTTACACGCGTGTGGACCAGGCGAGCTGTGACGTCATTGCCCGCTCGCGCCATTTTGTGAATGGAAAATAAATTAGAAATCAATGACTCCGGTCAAATCAACGTTGATTTTCAGGTTTGTTAGGATATTACACTACTTTTTTTTAAAGGAGTTCTACGCCTTTAATGCTATTTCAAAATAGCAATATTTATTCAGTTCCAAAATAGCAACATTTATGCTGTTTCAAAATAGTAACATTTATGCTATTCCAAAAGTGAAACATTTTATGCTGCAATGACATAATGCAGCATAAATTCCATAATTCTTCAGTCCTTGCATTTACTCAATTATTTTGAAAAAACTTTGGTTTGAAAATCAACTTTTTTCCATTAGGTTATTATTAGGTTATTATATCTTTAGATTAATTTATTTGTGAAAGTGTATGGAAAAACAAGCCTGCGAGTGACTGATTAGAGAAAACAGAAAATAAATATAAAGTGAAACGACTATCACAGTATTTTATTTTGCAGAATTATATCATATCAACATCATAATAAAAAAAGAAAAATGACAAGTCAAAGCGAAAGTTACGTAAAAGTAGCGAAAAATATCGCAAAAATTCTATTACACAATGTCAAGTTAAATCAGATTTCAGAAAACTATTATACACTGATAAAAAGTTTAAGCACTTATGAAGTTGATCATAGTCATGAATAGGTATAGAAACCATGTATAATTATTACACGGAAAAAATGATCTATTTAGGCTTTTTTTTTTTAATGAATTCGTTATACAAAGTTTCTTTTTAAGATCTTAAAGCCTTTGTCAACCTACTTTTTTATCATTTAGAGTAATACATTGATAATTACCATACCTTACTATCCATGAATTAGACACCAACACGTTGATTTTTATATTTATTTTTATTTATTTTCTTTTTGACTGTTATATCACGTATCTGACGTCACAATGCACAGCCGCCAATCACAGTCACCGCTCTGGTCACGTGATAAATTTAAACCCCTCCCTCAAGTTCTTTACCCCTATCACGACCCCATAGGTGTCAGATATGTGATATAATAGTCAGAAAGAAAACAAATAAAAATAAATAAAAAAATCAACGTGTTGGTGTCTAATTCATGGATATTAAGGTATGGTAATTATCAATCTAGCATTCTAAATGATAAAAAAAAGGAAGTAATTTGAGCTTTAAGAGCTATACCGCTGAAGAAATAACGTTTATACTAACGAGTTACTGTTTAAACTTTTTTCAACCAAGTTATTGGTTTGTACTGAAGAGTTACTTCTATGTAACTGAATAATTTCTTAAGTTTATGTTTTCCGTGTAATATGATATATTAATCAAAGATCATTACAATTTACGTTTACTTTTGTATTGGTTTCTATTTAACCATTTCTGAACAATAAATAACAAGCCACTACCTAATAAGTATGTACACTCCCCCCGAATAAATCTGACCAAATGTTAAATATATGAGGAAACTTTAACGCGACCGGCCATATTTATTCGGGGGGAGTGTACATACCTCATATTTAAGTTACAAAACACCCATGTTTTTTTTCAGTGTACATACGTATTTAAATATTATTATTAAAAAAATAATTCTGTACGACATTTTTGACGTACGATAAAATTATAAATTTTTTTATGCCATAAATCTTTTTTTTTTCTTTTTGCTATTAAAAAAATATCTTTTTATACAGGAGAAGTGAAAAAGTCATAAAAACTTCACAATTTATGCATCACGTGTTCTCTCACTTTATATACATTACAACAGGTTGTGGAGAGAGAGAGAGAGAGAGAGAGAGAGAGAGAGAGAGAGAGCTAAATAAATTGTCAAACAATATAAAATTTAAATAAAATTAATTTTATTAATTTGTTAAACACTAATGATGTATATTGCATAATTTATTTCGTATAGCAATTATAACTGCTTTAAAATTCTCTATAAATAATATTCAATTTACTTTTTCCAAATAATTACATCAATTATAACATCAAATATAAGTTGGAAAGTAAAATGATTACGGAACTACATTATTTCTATCTACTCTTTTGTGCTGTTAGTATACTTTATAATTTTTTTTTTTTTTTTTTTTTTTTTTTTTACAAATAAAAAAACTGAATTGCCTATGAAGTTAAATAAAGGCCAGAAACTTTTATTAAAATTTAAAATTTTTTATTTCAACAGTGATCTTGGAAATAAAACTGTTAGAAGTAATATAAATATGGGTGCTGACGTCACATAAGGCACAGGGTCGGTGTTAAGACTCTTGCATGTGCGGCACGCTCCAACTACAAGTGACCATCTCACTTGCAATTTCCCTTCACGAACCTCGATTCTTGCAGATCTTGCTGCGATGATAGGGATACCAAGAAGAGATAGATACACGCTAGATTACTCACGGCTACTTAGAATTTCCTCGCGACAACGTCGTAGATGAGAAGCACGAGGTTTGGTTTACGGGCAATCACGTGACCACGTTGCGACGATCGAAAGGAAAACCCGTTGATGTAGATGATAGGGCGGCGAACTCTCGTGACTCCCCTCCCGTATAAAGGTGGAGGTGTAGGAGAAGTTCCCAATATGCCTTCCGGCGTTCGGATGTTTGCGTCTACCCGATAATAGAGTTTAGAACAGAGATTTTATCCTCTAGGGGGGCCCGGACCCGAGTCCTGCTCCTGTAGGAGTTTATCAATAAGGAAAAGTCATATGTCATTATACATTACGTGGTGTGTTTATTCTGAGTAAATAGAACGGCTTATATAGAGTCACTATACTGGTGAGGGGTGCGCGGGTGTCATGTTAGTCAAAGCTCCTTGCAGCGCTGAGACCCTTTTTTTAACTTTTTTTTGTCTTCTTTTAATTGTCATTGTATTTGTTATTTATTTTTTTGGTAATCAGAAAAAATGTTGTTTTTTTCAAGGACAACTAAGCTACAAAGTGTTTACAAGGTGTTTATTAATTCTTGTAGAAAATTATACATGACATAGATGACTAAATTCAAAAATTATTTTTTAGATACCAAATAAAAACCTAGAATCTGTGATTTGGGAAAATAAAAACAGAACAAAAATCAGCTACATAGTTTGCTTACACACATTAATTTATTTTTTTGCTTTCGGAGAACGCCATAATAATTTTTCAAAGGTTTTTAAGTTTTTTTTTCATCCTGCAACTTTTACTTTTTGTTCAGTTTTATCAGAATTTTTAGTTCGTCTATCTAAGTCTTTGACTTTGACTGAGAATGTTAACATTAAAGACTTTTATGAAGTTAAATATATTAATATCAATATTATGATAATTTTTTTAACACGACAGTGTGTGATTTGTATTGCTAACTTTTTCTAAAATAATTTAAAACCCATAAAAGCAGAGAAACAATTAATTATTTGACGTGTATTTTTTCTTTTCTAGTTACTTCTCAGTAACCCACTGTTTTTTCACCTGCAATTGATTGCGAGTACTTGTTGGATTCAACAATTTCAGTACAGTAGTGCCGTCACATGAGCTGACAGTAACATTCTTGAATAAGAGAAGTACTTGCATTCTACATGTGAAGTACTCATCGGGTTTACATGCCACCTACATGAGTGCGGTGATTTTTTTTTTCGCGCAGCACGTTTTTGTTTTTTACCTTTCTGATCCTTTGTGTATTACTTACTGCGTAGAGAGTAACAAAAGTAAAAACAATGCAATTAAAATTTTTCTTAAGCAAAAAAAAAAAAAAAAAAAAAAAAAAAGGATTATTATTATTTACAAAAAAGCCACACACTAAAAAAAAATGTGTTGTATACATTTTATGTTTTTTATTACACTGACTACTTTTGCACGTAATTTTTGAACAGTTCAATGCATTTTTTGTGTATAATATACATTTTTCTGCATTTATTATTTTAGTGCTTATTTGACCCGTTATAGCTAATTAAAGCTAATTAACATGTTAAAATGAACTATATTTTCATCCTAACATTAATTAACAACTATTACCGAGCATAAAAAAAAAAAAAAAATTAAAAAGACATTTCGCGTCGAGATTCGAACCCATGAGGGTGAAGAAATTTCGTCAGAAACCCTATGCTCTACCAACTGAGCTATCGAAAGATGAAAATAATAAATGTAAAACTGGGGTACATATTTTTTCATTTATATGAAGATGCAACTGATGAAGGCATATACTTATAGTTATAGTGGAAGCTAATTACTTTTCTTACTATTAACTAATTAGATATTCTATTAGAACATAACATCAGAAGTATTTCTACATATGATGGGGTGGCGCCTAGCCCTGGCGCTAAAGAGCGTCTATCAATATCTCAGATTCTATTGTACATATTGAAATAAAATTTATCACATATTGAAGGTCGTAATTTTAAATGTGCATTAGGATAATGAGTAAATGGTTTCTTTTGCGGCAATTAATTAAATATTAGTTATTAATAAAAAATATAATGTAATACACTTTTTACGTATACCTTTGGCGATGCAGATTTAATGTGTATCGTTATACATATTAAATGCATATAAAAAATAAGAGCATCGCAATGCATAAAATCTGTATCTTTGAGTATATTTTTTCTGCAAAATAAAAAAATGCACTAAAGATGTTTAAATGCATTCCATGATGACGCACAGCATTCGGGAGGTGCATGATTGATGTGATTGTACCGACCATCCTGCCTAGACGTTTCCACGGTTTCTCTAGGCTGTCATGGCAAATTCCGGGCTGTGTACTTAGGCCGTGGCCGGCCCGTGTGTGCTTTTCCATTAATTTGGAAAGTCCTTACCTGTCGATAAGACAATGTCTTGACTGGGATTGGTGTAGCACAATAACACAATATGGCAAGCAAAAAAAAATAAAAATAACTAAATAAATAAATAAATTAGAATCAATGTTAAATCTAATATTAAAATTTTCACGAATTTTTAGCCCAATTGTGTAAACTTATGTATGAATTCTACTGTGCATCATTTGAAGACGTAAAAATATATATATAAAAAAAGCATGCAGTCTCTTTACTTTTTTTTTCTTCCTCAATAAAAAAAAAAAGCTTCTTGACATCTTAACTTCTCCCCTTATTTCTAAGCCTTTATCGTCAAGTTTTCTAAATCAATTCCCGGAAGAAAAAAAACGAACACCTTTCCCTCTTTATCATTGTAATCCTTTTTATGTAAAATAAATAAAAAAATTTTTATCTTTGCTCTTCACTCCCCTGATTCTTAGTATTTTTACTTTTTAGTTGGAAGATGCAATTATTTTATGATGAATGTGTTGATTTTAATGATCTGTTTAAAAAATATATATATATTTTTTTTAAGAGTAAATATCTCTCCATGTTTGTCGTGTTAATAGTTTTCAAATCCCTAAATCAATTTGGTTTGCTACAAAGTACAAAAATAAGTACGTAATAAATATGCTATAGTTCAATGCAGTAATATTTATGCATAACATCATAATTTATACTATATACATATATAGTATAGTATAGTATAGTATAGTATAGTATAGTATAGTATAGTATAGTATAGTATAGTATAGTATAGTATAGTATAGTATAGTATAGTATAGTATAGTATAGTATAGTATAGTATAGTATAGTATAGTATAGTATAGTATAGTATAGTATAGTATAGTAATTATACTACATTTCATAATAGTTAAGATGTGCAGCATAATTACTTATATATGTTATTGTTATTACAAGTAGCAAATTTTGTACTCTATAATTTAGTAATTTTTCAATGCAGCATAAATTACGTAATTTATTTTTGAATTGTATTTAATATTTCTAATTTTTTTCTCTGGATTTTTATATATTCTCTACTTTCTGTACACGTTAATAAATTTTTTTATTTCAAATCTAGTGTCGATATAATAATATCTCTTACTGTTTTAGAATCCGAGAACATATAAAATATATGGTTATACTGATTTGTATTATTGTCATTTCCATTAACTTTATTGTTAATTAGAGTAGAAAATCATACATTGTTTATGGATACAAATCAATAATAATATCAATACAATTTAAGCTTAAAATTACGCTATTTAATATAACTATCATTTTAAATGTAATTATTTATGACGTCATGAGTAAGAAAAGTGAAATTTAATATAAAATAAAATCTAAAGTGGTTTTAAAGACAAGTAGATTACAAGTGAATTTCTTTTTATATTTTTGTACCACTTCAAGAAAAACTAAATTTACGTCTTTAAAAAACTTTAAGAACATACAAATTAGATGCAGTTAGAATTTTAATTAGTATGAAGAAGAAGACGAAGAAGAGAGAAAAATTAAAGTTAAACCCATCAGAAAAACTTTATGATTAGAGAGAGAAAGAAAGAGAGAGAGAGAGAGAGAGAGAGAGAGAGAGAGAGAGAGAGAGAGACTTGGTTTTGGTATAGTGAAAAAGTTTAATTTTAAAAAGCGGAACAAGTGAAAAGTTTTGCTATCTTGAAAAAGTACTTTCAACTTTTTTGTATGCTATAGTATTAAGATTATTAGATTAGTTTTCTATAATTGCTGTAGAAATTTAATTGTGATTTAAAATTTTAAACACATCTGTTTTTTTGAATTTTATATCTTATTGTAACAAATGTTCTTAATTTCTGTTAAAATTGAAATAATAGTTCAAAAAGTGTTTTAAATTATAGTTTGAGTAAAATTCATAGATTATTATTTCTAAAATTAATTTAATTTAAAATTTGGAGTATTGTATTTCCACGAGTCTACATGTACTGTAGACGTATTTTCTAAAATCTTTTTTTCTTGAACTATATATTGAAATTACGGATGCACTATTGTATTTAAAATAATTACTAATTACACCGTGCATTCTATTAGTTTCTTCTAAAAAATTCAATATTTGTTCTTCAACTTTCTGGTACAAAGGTTACGCACATCCCACAATAAATTGTTCACCTCACAGAGCTGAAAGGCTTCAATAGACCCTGTATTCCCTGACGGGCCAAATATCAAAAGAGTCCCAACAATGAGGAAAACACTACATTACAAGTTTATATTACAAAAATTGTAGGGTGTAATTTTATTTCATATTCTAAGAGAGGACATTGTCTGGAATCGATTGGTAATTTTTAAATCATTAAGTATTTTTAATTACCTTTTAAAAATCTCGAAATAACGTCCCGGGTGATAACTATTCCTACGCCCACATACATAAGTTGCCACCTGTGACGTCATTTTTTTTATTTTCCAAAATTAATTAAAACTCATAAACTGAAAAATCAGAAATTCGCATATCTATCGATTCTCTTTAAGAATATAAAATAAAATTATCCCCCCCCCCCCCCCTTTAGTCTTCCTTAGTTTCATGTATTTTTTTACAGAGCCTCGTAAAATTCACAGCAAATAAAATTATTTCTATGATTTTTTTGACAGAAAAATAAAGTATACATTATTATCATAAATGCTTAAAATTCATAATTTTGAACGGTTAGAGCATTCAAGCGTATTTCAATGTATTATAAATATGTAACATATTATAGACATTGTAAGTCGTATACTATTTACAATGGATCAATATTATCAATATGCAATTACTTTGATTGCATCTAATCTTCAATCTAAACCCATTGAATTTTAATGCAATACAATTTATTGCACAATGCAAATAGTAATGCGTTTGAACGGAACACTGAGATTGTACGAATGGTTTTAGAAAATCAATTATTCACATAAATATATTTGAATAATACACATCATAGCTTAAATATTGTTACAATTTTTTTTTTTTTTTTTTTTTGCCATATTGTTTTTAAACTATCCTTTTTTTTACGTTCTTTACTTTGTTACTTTTCTCTCAACTTTAATAATAAGAGATATAAACCATGTATATCATGAGATAAACTAGGTTGGGATTTTATTTGACACTGAAGTAATTTAAACTTCTTTTTCTATTTCTAAAAGTAAATATCATTTTAAATTGCAAACAAAATATTTTTTCTATAATAAAATACGACAGAAGATTTTATTTCTTTTAGTTATTATTTGCCTCAAGAAATTAGTTGTGTATAGTAATAAAACGTAGCGTTCTATATAAATAGTATTTGAGCTGGTTGCTATGGGGTGGCTGCATGAAATTGAGCGCTGGTATATATATAAAAGCTTTATTTATTTAAGGTGCCCACTCGGTTATAATTGTATAAGGTAGAGATTTACCTGAGTTTAAAAGGTAACCGGAAGTTGGTCAGTGGTAAAGTTAAAGAAATGCGTACATACAGTGACCACTTATGTTTACTCAAAATGCTGAAAAGGAAGTGGCCGGAAAAGGAAACCACGTGACGGTAAAAGTTGGAGGTAGCTCAGGCCTAGCTTGCTGCTGGCATCAACTTTTCTCCCACTTTTACCGTCACGTGGTTTCCTCTTCCGGCACTTCCTTTTCCGCATTTTGAGTAAACATAAACGGTCAATCTAAGATAACATTAAGGGTAAGATAACATTATATTACTACTAAAACATTAGGACAAGGGGATACAGAAATCAAAAGTATCTTTTTTGGTGCTCCGTATAAAGAAATTGTGTATAACTCTCTACGCTATACTGTGAGTTTTATTTATTTAAATATTGTACAGCATCAGTTAAATGAATTGAACAAATAATAAATCTTAAGAAAATTATCATCAAAGAAGAGTGAAAGAAAGTCCTTTTACAGAGCACACAAAGCTATCTACGACATCTTTAAGGTTCTCTCTCTCTCTCTCTCTCTCTCTCTCTCTCTCTCTCTCTCTCTCTCTCTCTCTCTCTCTCTCTCTCTCTCTCTCTCTCTCTCTCTCTCTCTCTCTCTCTCTTTCACTCTCTCTCCCTCTCTCTCTCTCTCTCTTAAAAAGTTTCACTTCATTTGGCGATTTCTCTCTTTCACGTTCTTTTCATTGAAATCAAATTTAGTGAATTGCAATTTAATTAATTAGTAATTACATTAGATGTATTAAATTAGTGTTATAGAGAAAACATCTAGTACAAAAAATATATATTTCCATTAAAGAAGATTTCATCTATAAAAGGAATAAAATTTTAGGTAGTGAATATAAAGTATGCAAAGTAAAGCCTACACTATGTCCAAAAACTTTTTTACAGCCACTGAAATAAAAAAAAAATAATAATAAAAAAAATAATAAATAAAAAAGAGCTATTTCAAATTTAAAGCCCTTGTCAACTTACTTTTTTATCATTTAGAATACTAGAATGATAATCACCATAACCTAATACTCCTAATAGCATGAATTAGACACCATCACGGATTAGACGGTTATTTCACGTATCTGACGTCACAATGAACAACCGCCAATCACAGTCACCGCTCTGGTCATGTGATAAATTTAAGCCCCTCCCTCAAGTTCTTTGCACGTCATCACGGCACAATTGGTACATAGTGACGTCAGATGCGTGAAATAACCGTCAAAAAGAAAACAAATGAAAATAATTACAAAATCAACGTGGTGATGTCTAATTCATTGATAATACGGTGGTATGGTAATTATCAATCTAGTATTCTAAATAATAAAAAAAAGTCAGTTGACAAGGGCTTTTAACATGGGAAACAGTTTTTTTTTAGGTTCATCATTTGTCATGTATATGAATTAATTTAGTTCTAGCATATTCTTTTTATAACATGTTATAAAACAGCTTTTCAAAAATTAATTCCTTTAAAAAAATTCAGTCCATTTTAAAAGTTATTTTAAAATAATGGTTATTTGCTTTTAATATTGAATTAATATGATAATAATAGTAAATTTATTTAAGCTTTGTGAGGGCTTGACAACCCTATTTTACAAAACCTTGATCATGAATGAATGCATAAAAAATACACATCACATAAGCAAATAAATACAGATAAATTAACATGTATACCAAATACATTATAGAGCATTATGAAATTTGAGCTTTTGTTGTACCTAAAAAATATTTGCTTATATTGCAGTACAAATGTATAAATGTATACCATGGTATGGTGTAAATATTATATGGTGATTTTTATTATTTTTGGTGGAACTTTAAAAAGCAAATAAATTACTTCCAGTGCTCCAAAATATCTTAAACTAATCATAATAAATTTATATGTAAAAAAAAAAATATATGTTTTAGATTTTTCATTTTTAATGTTAGTAATGGATTGTACGGCGCATAACTTAAATCCTTAACTATTGAAATTTACAAACAAAAACTGGTATTTTTATATTCATTCTAATTTTAATTATAGTCATTAAATTACAAATTTAATAAATAAAAGCTTACTTGTGCTTATATATATTTTTCATATAATAATGTGAGTATAAACCACTGTTTTATAATTTTAAAGTACGGTAGAGAGCAAGTAAAGCCGCAAGTAATACTCAGTACACCCACTCTTATTGCGTAATACAATATTAAGGAGCTTAATTGCAAATCTCGTATATTAATAAGTAAATTGTTTATTATTTGCTAAAATAATTATACACGTAAGAAAAATAAAAAAACATAAGAGGGAAAAATAAAGCAAAAGATAATATGACAACAACAACGAAAACATTTCATTTTAAAAAAACACATCAACAACAAAATCATCAACAACAACTGTAAAAATAACACAAAACATAATCTTCAACCAATCGATGAAAACAGTAATTGCAACAAAAACACATCTACAATTAAAATGACAACAAATCATCATCAACAACATCAACATTACCAACAATAACAAAATTATCAACAACAATAACAACAAAGATGAAAACTAAAACGATGATGTTAGCATCAACAACAACAATTAAAATGACAACAAATCATCGTCAACAACATCAACATTACCAACAATAACAAAATTATCAACAACAATAACAACAAAGATGAAAACTAAAACGATGATGTTAGCATCAACAACAACAATTAAAATGACAACAAATCATCATCAACAACATCAACATTACCAACAATAACAAAATTATCAACAACAATAACAACAAAGATGAAAACTAAAACGATGATGTTAGTATCAACAGCAACAATTAAAACGACAACAAATCATCATTAACAACATCAACATTACCAACAACAACAAAATTATCAACAACAAAGATAAAAACTAAAGCGATGATGTTAGCATCAACAACAACAATTAAAACGACAACAAATCATCATCAACAACATCAACATTACCAACAACAACAAAATTATCAACAACAAAGATAAAAACTAAAACGATGATGTTAACATCAACAACAACAATTAAAACGACAACAAATGATCATCAACAACATCAACATTACCAACAACAACAAAATTATCAACAACAACGACAACAAAGATGAAAACCGCAACGATGGTGTTGGCATTAACAACAACATATCAAAATTTACTATAACCAAATCAAATCATCTATATTGTCCTTCTCAAGGCAAGTCAGGTACGGTACATTCACAACAATAACAACAATGTCATCCACACCAACAAAAACAACGACAACATTATCAACGTCAACGTTCAATTATACATATATATGTAACTAAATATTTAAAGTTTGAAAATTATAAATAGTATGACTCTATAGACGTAACAAGTTTTAAAAGGTCAAAATATAAAATAAAAAAAAATAATTTAAATTCTAGAACGATTATGGCTTGCAGAATTATTTGTAAAATTTTAATGAAGAATTCACCTTAAAGTTATAAAAATTGTTCACAATGCTTGAGAAGAGAATGTTAAGAATTTCTAACCCAAGTAAATGCTATTAACGTTAAACCACTAAAAAAAAATCCGCTCTCGTTTAGAGCTTATAAAACATAAAAATGTTTTTTTAAAAACAAACTACAAATAAAAATATTATGAGATTAGATGGTTATTTTTTTTTTAAAGTACCAGTGTTATTTTTATATTAAATCTCATTTTGTAGTTGTTAAATTTTATTGTTTTTTTTGTAAACTAATAATATGTTATATTTTGTTTTTAATTGCTATATGACCAGTAATTTGTTAAAAAGATAGTACGCTATAATGAAACATACTCTATTTTACGGAACAAATAGCCATAAGTGTGTACATTTTTTTTCAACATTATTTATCAACATTTTGTTAAACAATTTTAGCAGTAAAATATCTTCGTACCAAATTGAAATATATGCCAATTTTCTCTACGTTGAAGTAAAAGTGTGAATATGTATTACTAAATTATTATACTTACTTAGGAACAATATTGACATTATAAAAAAGGCCAATCCTATCGTTGTAGATTTTTTATCTCTATTTTAAAACTATGATATTGATATTTAAATACATTCATTGAAACAAAACACAATTGCCTTTTTCACATAAAAAATCTGGTCTTGAAAACTGAAAAGAGAATTATCTTTTCTTTTTTTTTTGGTAGTTCAAGATGTTTATTTAAAAAAAAATTGAAATGCTAAACAAATCATTTTAATTAATGGCATAATGTTTTACTATATTATAATATATGGATAATAAAATCAATAAAAAAAATCAGAAACAAACTTGAGTTTTAATGTTAAAAAATTAAACAAAATACACCACCACACTTGATTAATAATATTGAAATTTATTCTAAAATACAAAAGTTACTTTTTTACCCTTCTCATATGAAACAACATTTGGAACTTATATGTAAATGAATTTTCATTTTTGCATAAAAAAAAGTAGACACAACATATTATGTTACATGCATAGAAATTTTGCTTTAAAAGAATTCCATTTTATAAAAAATGTCCCAGATGCATGTTTTGGAGTTAAATGTATGCATTTTAATAATGAATATAAAGTTTATTATATATATATATATATATATATCGTCGTGGTTCCGCTATATTGTCCGATGTCCACTTGGTTCAAAGTTTACTAATGTCCGATGTCCATTTGGTTCAAAGTTTACTAATGTCCGATGTCCATTTTTTTTAAAAAGTACTAATGTCCGATGTCCATTTTGAACCAAAATTTTTTTATTGTATTTTTCAATCCAGAATTTTGTTTTACATATATATTTCAAATTTCTTATAGCTAGCTTAAAAAATTGAAAATTTATACAATAAAAACTCGAAATATATTGCGAGAAAATACGTCAGCTGATACGCGGTACGCCTCTTTTTACGAACACGCAGATATCATTTGCTTGTCAAAACTTGTATTTTAACGAAAAGATAACAATATTTCTTTAAGAAATTAATTTAAAAATTAATAGTTATATTTACCGGCTTATTACGGTTAATTTTTAATAAATAAAATTTCAATAATAGTAAATTTCTACAATCGATGCTATACTTCAACTTAAAATTACGCAGATATAAATTTAGAGTTTTTTTTGACATATAAAATAAACATTTACATTTTTAATTAGCATTTGTTGGTTTAAGAATTGATTAAAAAATTTATTATATGCAAAAGTATACTTTTATTTACAAAGAAAAATTATTGTATCGCAATAGACGATAAGAAAAAGTTTTTTTTGTAATATTTTCTATATATTAAAAAAATAATCATATTTTTAAATATTAAATATTTGCAAATTTTATCGCAAACATTTGCAAAAGAGTATAGTGTTAACCTACCCCTATCTGTTTTTCCACTTATTTTGAAAATGTTTTTTTTTCTCACATAGAAAATAAAAATGTCGTATGAAATTCATAATCACGAAATATAACTTATCCATAGCTGCGCAACCTGAGTAAATACATGCAGTGCTTGAATTAAATTTATATTTTTCTTTAATTGCAAGTTGCAAGTCAACATAAAATGAATTTGAATTCTTTGACTCTAAATTTTAATTTGACATGTTTACTGTCTGCAGTTGCATAGAAAAGAATTATTTCAAGTTTCTGAACAAACCTATGGTTCAAAAATAGAGCAAAAGTAGTTATTAACTGTTAACTGTGACCTAATTTTGTTTGTGATAATTTTTTTAAACTACTCCAATATATTTTCTGATGTATTAATTTGTATGACCATTTTTTAAAATTATTACTAAGTGAACTTAAAAACGAAATTAAGGGAATTTTGAATTTTTAATATTAGATATTCTATACGGCGATCATTTTTTTTTTTTTTTTTTTTTTTTTTATTTACTTAAGTCAACTTTGGAGCAAGAAATACTTATTTTTACGCATATTTTTGGTGAGTTGCGTCAATGGAGGTTATCGGTTTAAAAAAATGCTTAAAAATGACTATGGCTTAAAACACGTAAAAGTATGTCTAGTATTTCTCATTTAAATTTCTCCGAAATCGGTGGAGTATAGTTTTCTCAAAAATCGCAAAAAACGTGATTTTCTCCATAAGCGTAATGTTAAATTAGGGGACCCTTAGCTTTCCCCGCATCACCCCGCGCGCTAAACCGATAACCTCCATTATCGCGCTGTTGCTATTACGTAACGTGCAATATAGAAACTAAAACATCATATTATAGGCAATATACCGACAATTCAGAATATTGTTTTATTTTGTTAATACAACGCTTCGTTCATGAGTTATGATTTTTTAAAGTTTGAGTTTGCGATCTTTTTTGCTCAACCGAAAGAGTAATTATTTTATTTCTAATAAAAATATAACATATTTATAGTAAATAATTTATGCCCTGTTTGGCAATATTTATGATAGTAATAACTGTTAAATGCCTCATTAATACTGCAAATATTAAAGGAGATAATTAGTTTTTTGTGTCTCCTGAAAAGTGGTCAAATGTGGACATCGGACATTAGTAAACTTTGAACCAAATGGACATCGGACATTAGTAAACTTTGAACCAAGTGGACATCGGACATTAGTAAACTTTGAACCAAGTGGACATCGGACAATATAGCGGAACCACGACGATATATATATATATATATATATATATATATATATATATATATATATATATATATATATATATATATATATATATAATATGCACTAGTGAAATTGGTTGGAAACAGCTTGCATTAATAATGCAGGTTTAATTTGATTTCATTATATTCATAATATTAAAGCGATATAATTTCATAGTTTTCTTTTTTCCATACCTTCTTTTTTGTACCTTCTTACACTAAAAAAAAAAAAAAATGCAAATTATAATAACAAGAAATAAAAGCAATATATATTTATATTTAAAATGCAAGCACAAGGATAACTAAAAAAAAAAAAAAAAAAAAAAAAAAAAAAGCAATGCTTACTGTTGTTTTTAAAATTAAAAATATATAATTTCAGCATTTCAATCTAATCCTAAAAAAATAAATAGAATTGCGTTTTGGAGGATCATGTGTATATTTAAATACAATTTAAAATTTAAAACATGTAAAATCTCTAATTTAAATATTTTATTTTTAATAATGTGGCGTAATAAAAAAAAATGCTACAAATTTGTATTATAATTTCACACCTTTATAGAAATATTTTTTAAAAAGGTTAAAATTTAAAATTAAATTTGTTTTACTTGTAGACTTAAACTTTTAGCCTCAAAAATATAAGATTTCCTCTTGACTTGTAAAACGGAAATAAATAAGTTTTTGGGGAGGCAACATCACGCTTTAACTTTTGACTTATGAAGAGAAAGTGAGAGAGAGAGAGAGAAAGCAGTACATAACTTTTTGAAACTTTATTTTAGACTTGATAAACTTCTTTTTGCAATTAACAAATAATAATTTTATTTTCTCTTTCGTCTTCTCTAAAAAGTATCATTTTCATAAACTTTTATATAAAATAAGTTCATAATAAAATTTAATAATATAGTGTTATTTTAATTTAATCTTATATGTTAAAACATTATTCAATTAAGTTTGTCATTATTATATTACTTTCACGTTACTCATAATATTAAATATTTCAAATAAAAAAATTATACAATAATTTTATTTCTAATTGTTATAGGATATTTAACAGATCAGATTTTTATTTTATGCAGTGTGATCCTTTATTTATGTTTCCCTATCCTCTTCAGTTCTAGTATATAATACAGTGGACATCAGATAATTCAATAAAAAATAGGGAAAAAAAATGAAAAAAATCGAAGAAATTGAGATAAAAATACACTAATTGGGCCAGAAAACGCTCCTGAATTTACGCGATTTTTAAAGCTATTTTGAGCTATTTTGTGGGTAGAGGGTCCACAAAAGTAAGATTTTGTTTGACAAAAGAGACGTATTGTTGTCATTCTGAGAGCCACACAAAAACGTGGTTAAAATATACGACATTGAAATAATTTTTTAAAAAGTCATAAACTAAAGAAGCTATACACTTGTCGTAAAAAAATAGTTATACATATTTCAATATATTCTGCTTATAATATTGATGCAGTTTTTGAATCCTAAAAGATTTCAAGATACAAGAATTTTATGAATATAAAAATCAACATTAAGTTAAAAAATATTTATTTTAGAATATTAAATTCTAATTTTAATAATAATAATATTAAATTAATTATTCAATCATTCTGTGTTATTAGAGATGATTTACATAGAATTTAGTTTGAAACTTTTCTAGTTTAAATTTTAACATATTAACTTGTAATTTATGACAAACTATAGAGGCAATAAAAAAAAAAAAAAAAAAAAAAAAGCTGTATGCAAAAAATAAAAAATTATAAATAAAAAATCAGAAATAAAAAAATAAAAAAAGAATATTATGATGCAGGAACGACACAGCTAAAAACACCATATTTTTCCACTACCCTAACTTTTCAATGGCATTGAAACTAATAGAATGTATAATTTTAAGTAATTATATTTACAACTAAAAAAGTTTATATTTAATAACACATTTTCAAGCTAAAGTTTTAAAAAATAAGAAAAGAAAAATCTAAAAAAAACTTAAAGGCACAGTAAACTTACTTTTTATTATTTAAAATATTAGTATAATAAATAACGTAACTTATTATCAATAAATTAGACATGAACACGTTGATTTTGTATTTATTTTTTATTTTGATGGTTAGTTATAACTTATATTATCTAACATTACGATATTTTGAATTTATACCTTGACTGAATGGCTAATAGGGCAAACAGGGGCAGAGAAAACGGCACGAAAACTCAACTGGAACTTTTTCGCGCCATTCCCCCTGCCTCATCAGCCAATCAGGGTCTCAAAATATCGTGACGTCAGAAAAAATATAAACCATCAAGATGAAGTAAATGACAATTAATACAAAATCAACGTATTCATGTCTAATTTACTGTTGATACGGTATGTTAATTATTATTGTAATATTTTAAATAATAATAAAAAAAAAGTAAGTGTACTTTGTCTTTAACATTTCTTGCAAGTTATATTTTTAAAGAAAAGTTTTACATCTTTAAGGACAAGAAAATTACGTAAATAAAGAGAAAGGTGTAGAGAGGGATGAAGTATGCTTTTAATCTGTGTTCATTACGTGTATAAGATGTTATTAAAGTAAATTATATACAGGTGAATCAAAGACGACGACGAGGAGAGAGAGAGAGAGGGGAGAGAGAGAGAGAGAGAGAGAGAGAGAGAGAGAGAGAGAGAGAGAGAGAGAGAGAGAGAGAGAGAGAGAGAGAGAGAGAGAGAGAGAGAGAGAGAGAGAGAGAGAGAGAGAGAGAGAGAGAACTTTTGAAGTACTATAGGGGAGCTTCAAACTTGCATAATATTTACCTGTACTCTATAAGTTACGTTATTGACATTTACTTCCCCAAACCCTCAACCTACCCTTAACTTTCATGCCCTTAGCTTTATATAATATTCGTCCATGTTGATTTAGTATTAGTTCTAAGTAAATATAAAGTTATATAATGCGATAAAACACTAGGGGTAAACATGTAAAAAAATATATGAAAATATGTTACAGTATTATTATAACATTTAAAAAATATTTTTCAAAGTTGAAAATATTTTATTTAAAAAAAAAATCAGAGTTTAATTTGAGTGTTATGTACTGTACTTATAATATAATAAAAAATTGTATATGTATCCATGTATAGGGTGTATGCCGATGACGTCATATTTGTTGCGCTTGGAGGCCATACTGGAGTAGTGCATAACATTACTCAGCATAGGACAAACTTTATTTAAGCCAATTTTCTTTGGGAAATCGCCTCATTTTTTGTTATTGTTATTTTTCTCACATACATGAGATACGAATTCAACATATTTACAGCATCAATGCTCTCAAAAATATTGCTCAGTGTTTTTAAACTGTCAAAATGATTTTTTGTTCTATGCCACCTATGTTATTGAGTTATCCAACATGGCGGAGTTATCCAACATGGCGTCGACTTTAACATGAATGCATAGACCCTATACTCGTCTATTCCTTTTACAGTTATTTAATGTTAATTAAAGTTATTAATCAAGGTAATTTAATGTTAAAGTAAGAAGAGTAAAATATTAAAATTTTAACTTTATGCGTTAAAAGTTAAAAAATTATCCTTCGTAACTAAATAATAAATAAATAGCGAGTCACAAAAAATATGTTCAACTAATTTGATCATGTACATTTTACAGTATTTCAAAGTGTATACGCTTATCGTATGGCTCTGTTGATATAAGACTAATTGTTCTGATTGCACTTTTTGTTCACTCTTTTATTTTTAAAAAGTAAAGTTTTGTTATATTAATTATTATCGGGTGCAATAAAGACTATTAATAATTGACAACTTTTAATTGTTTTCTCTTACAAATTTTACAATAAAATTGATTCAATAATATTATGAAACAAGGCACTTGATACACCAAGTTTATAACATTGAAAAAAAGTTCTGATTCAAGTCATCCATTGAGTTTTAATGAGACAACAAAAGAAAATCCATTACTTTAACAAACAAACCAATTCTATAGAATAAAGAGTAAACTAAAAAAAAAAAAAAAAAAAAAAAAGGATAAACCTTTTTGACACGTAGATTAGTGTATACTATGTTAGCTTTAAAAAATTGTATTGAAATAGCTGTTATATAAATATTAAATATAGTTCGTTATGAAAAAAAAAGCTTTTGGGCATAAAGAGAGGGTCAATGTTACTAGAGAGAGAGAGAGAGAGAGAGAGAGAGAGAGAGAGAGAGAGAGAGAACAAACAGAAATAAAAATAACCTTTTCTTTTATGTTTTAGAAAAAAAAATGTAAATAAAAAAAGAACAACAAAAAGGTACTAAAGCATAAAATCCTTTGAAAAAATATTTTCAATTTTTTTTCTTCTTTATTATAATATATTAATAAATGAAATTAATATTTTACGTGTTAAAATTATCATAACAAAAGGTTATGTAATATAATTTCATTTCTTAGTCTTTTTGAAGTAGATTATGATGTTTTTTTTCCTTCCCCTACAAGATCGAATTAATCTAAATAATTAAAGCAAAGACATAAGACGAAGGAGTAAAATTAAATGAGAAAACATACAACTCCCTCGCTCTTTTCTTTTTTACCTGTGAGAGAGAACCAACTTCAAAGTATAATATTATAGTACTGTATTATATAAAGCTGGTTTTAGCATAGTACATTGCATATTCAAGTAGTGGGCCTTATGTAGTGTGTGTGTGTGTGTGTGTGTGTGTGTGTGTGTGTGTGTGTGTGTGTGTGTGAGAGAGAGAGAGAGAGAGAGAGAGAGAGAGAGAGAGAGATGAATATGTAAATGAAAACAGAAGAAGAATATTTTGATATTTTCTTATGAATAGTTACATTTCGACGTTTTTGCGAACAATATGTGTATCTCGTTTTTTGTTATGCTAAGCAAAAATGTGTATCTCTTTATTTGTCACGCGTAACAACATGTCTATCTCGTTTTTTGTTATACAATGTAAAATGTCTATCTCGTTTCCGAACGTAATGTAGATGACACTCAACTTACACATTTTGCTTCACGTGACAAAAAACGAGATACACATATTGCTCGCAACAACATCGATTTATAACAGCAAGATTCCAAGTACTGCAAAGGAAAAAAGTTGTTTTTGTATTCACCAAAAAATGAAAAAGTGCTAGAAAGCTAATATAGTTTTAGGCTAATGTTTAATAAACTTTTTATCCGTTGTTTCTTTAAATTCATGTTTATACGTGAAAGACTAATATTAAAAGAGTACCTCAAAAAATACCCGATGATAAAAAATTTAATATCGTTGTTCTTTAAATAAGGAAGAAATGAATTATTGAAACAGAAAGTTTTATTGAAGTAAAATGTCAAAAATTCAGAATTCAAAATTTTGCATGGTGGCAACCCAAAACTTCAATGTATTTTAGGCTTGGTACTAATTTATAAGTATCAATGCACTCTCTCTGTCTCTGTCTCTGTCTCTGTCTCTGTCTCTGTCTCTGTCTCTGTCTCTGTCTCTGTCTCTGTCTCTGTCTCTGTCTCTGTCTCTGTCTCTGTCTCTGTCTCTGTCTCTGTCTCTGTCTCTGTCTCTGTCTCTGTCTCTGTCTCTGTCTCTGTCTCTGTCTCTGTCTCTGTCTCTGTCTCTGTCTCTGTCTCTGTCTCTGTCTCTGTCTCTGTCTCTGTCTCTGTCACTGTCTCTGTCTCTGTCTCTCTCGAAAATTAGGTAATAATAATAATAAACTATGTAAGAAATTAAAAACTAACTTCCTATTGATTTCATACAGTTTTTTCTAATTTTTATTTTATTTTATTATTATTATTATTATTATTTTTTTTTTTTGCATAAAACGGAATTTAAAAACTTTTGTCAAAATATGAAGCATAATATCATGATTATTATTTACATTTAAACATTGAAAAACATGCTTACCCAAATAGAGGGAAAAAAAAGTAAATGCAAAGAACAGAGCTTTGATATACAGAGATCTTTTGTTTAGTATAATATCAAACATGATTATCATTATTTCCCTCATAGAAGGAGATAAAAGATTGTACACATAAAAGAGAATACTCAGTACGTACCCTCATTATAATATACAATAAGAAAGAGAAAGAAACAATAGAGGGATAGAGATAAAAAAAATCAGATATTGATTTCTGACATAAGATTTTATACTCTTTCATCGTATTTATTTCCGGTAAACAGAGAAATACAGAGGGGCAACTTTATGAAATATTTACTTGTGTTTTGAACATTTTAAACTTTTAAGATTTCTATTTTGATATGTATAATAGTAAGCTGTTGTTTTCTTTATATGTCATCTAAAACCATTGCTGTAATATGTTTCCTAGTGCTGGTGGAACTTGTAAGTATTACTGAAACACGACGATTTTTAATTTAAAATACAGACAAATACTGGCCTCAACAACAACAACAACAACAACAAAAACTTTCCAATGATAAATCTTAAAAAAAAAAAACTACACATAATTTTACACTTCTGTACAGTACTCTCACAAACTAGAGAAAAAACTTGTAAAGTAGGCAATCCACGCTACAATTTCTATGGCACACCCGGTATTCATGACGTCATGAATTCCTAAAATTTCCCTTACTTTACAGTTTTTTTAACCCCAGTTTGTGAGAGTACAATATATAATATTGTTCCAACATAATATGTGTCCCATCTCATGAATTTTACGTTTTTGATCTAATTTTTTTCAGACCAATATCCCTTTACTGGTTTATCTTCAATCACAATTGCAATTGAAATCCCTCACACCCCCTCCCAATATTAATATCAAAAATTTATTCTTGGTCACGAACTCAACAATTTCTACCATTTAGGCAAACTTAACCATTTTTGCTATTAAATAACTTCACAAAATGAGGGTAGCATCAAATTTTGACACCCTTAAACCATAAATGAGGATGTTTCAAATTTAATGATTCTATAACGTTCCTGTAGGCATAAGTGGGTTAAATTAATTTTGTCTCATGAGTCTATATACTGTATGTTCTGTCAATACATACGCTTTCGAACATAAGGTAATCACAAGTTATTACGACGAATCACAGAGCTTCTAACAGTGGTCAGCTGGAAAAAAAAAAAAAACGCACACAATTCAGTGATGTTTGTAAACTCTCTCTCTCTCTCTCTCTCTCTCTCTCTCTCTCTCTCTCTCTCTCTCTTTCTCTCTCTCTCTTTCTCTCTCTCTCCTTTCTCTCTCTCTCTCCTTTCTCTCTAATTCATAAAATTCAGTATTCCCACTAAAACACTAAAAAATACAGGTCAACTGTAGACGTGTATTGCGGGTCAATATTACATTTATCAAATGGGCAACAGAATATAACTTCCAGGATTTAAAAAAAAAAAAAAAAAAAAAAAAATCTCTTTGATATACGTAATCCATATATTTACCTTGAAAGTTACAAAGATAGTCAGCAAAGCGTTGACTTTGTACTGAAAGAGTTCTTTTCTGATCGGAGGAAAAAATTGACATCACATAACTTATTTACATAGAGGGACAATTTTTTATATATAAATAATATTGTACAATATATAAAGTCTCCAAGAGTAGATATTGCACCTCTATATTACTATGTACAAAGTTTGATGAAGTGAGTTGGAAATCCTCGTTGGTGTTCACTGGCATGTATAGAAAATAAGCTATCATAGGAAAAACACTCGAGGGGAGCAGGCAAGTAAGCAAGCAAGCTGAAGCTAGTCTACCACACTTCCTATCCTTATATACAATACACATCAAAATTTTTGCTTTTCTTACTTATATCTAGCTTTGGGGGATTTTATATTTCAAACAAGGAAATTTTTGTAGTGATTCGTAAGAAAGAAATTTTCAAACAATATCCAGACATAAAAGGAAAAGGGGGGGATTTTTCATAATACTCTACTGTATATATTTTTCTCTAATACAGTATGTGTGTGTTTTACTGTGCTTTGAAGCTATTCTGTAAAAGTTATTACAGCAATAAACTTTTTTATATTACATTACGTTCAATATAGAATGGTACTGGTGGTGATGAAATTCTGTATAAGTGACTTGATTATGAAATTGAATGGGGGGGGGGGGGTCAGGGGCACTGCCAAAAAAAAATGAAAATTGTAACAAAAATAATAAGCTCAATGTTAATTTTCTCATTGATTCATTCAATGATTCATTAATCCATTGATTTATTCATTCATTGATTCATTGATTCGTTCGTTCGTTCGTTCGTTCGTTCGTTCGTTCGTTCGTTCGTTCGTTCGTTCGTTCGTTCGTTCGTTCGTTCGTTCGTTCGTTCGTTCGTTCGTTCGTTCGTTCGTTCGTTCGTTCGTTCGTTCGTTCGTTCGTTCGTTCGTTCGTTCGTTCGTTCGTTCGTTCGTTCGTTCGTTCGTTCGTTCGTTCGTTCGTTCGTTCGTTCGTTCGTTCGTTCGTTCGTTCGTTCGTTCGTTCGTTCGTTCGTTCGTTCGTTCGTTCGTTCGTTCGTTCGTTCGTTCGTTCGTTCGTTCGTTCGTTCGTTCGTTCGTTCGTTCGTTCGTTCGTTCGTTCGTTCGTTCGTTCGTTCGTTCGTTCGTTCGTTCGTTCGTTCGTTCGTTCGTTCGTTCGTTCGTTCGTTCGTTCGTTCGTTCGTTCGTTCGTTCGTTCGTTCGTTCGTTCGTTCGTTCGTTCGTTCGTTCGTTCGTTCGTTCGTTCGTTCGTTCGTTCGTTCGTTCGTTCGTTCGTTCGTTCGTTCGTTCGTTCGTTCGTTCGTTCGTTCGTTCGTTCGTTCGTTCGTTCGTTCGTTCGTTCGTTCGTTCGTTCATTTTATTACTTGTTTGATTGACATTCTCCTTTAAAGTCTACCAAAATCTATAACGATTAAAATGTCAAAATATTTTAAATGTAAAGAACTTTCAAATAATTATTTAATTAGAAGTATTGTCAGGTATATTAAATAATTTTATAGATAAAATATTTAATTGATTTTTCTATCCATTTACCAAAAGTTGGTTTATAAAGGTTTTGAGACGACTTTTACATGAGACGCAGATGATTTTTGGGTAGACACGTGAATTGTAAGCGTGACACGCATGTTTCTTTGTGCGTGAAACATTCACGTATTCCACTCGTGAACTGGATTTAAAGAACGTGATTAATTTATAAAGTATGTAGAGGACACAAAGATGTCAAATTTGAACTGCCATGTTATATTTTGAAACATAGAGAAACTATATAATATAGAAAGACGTTGGAATATTACCCCTAGATGCTATGTATTACTCATGCGTTGGAAGTTTCTAAAAAGCAATTTAGAGCCTGGAGGGGGGATTTTAGTATTATTATACAATACTGTATAAAATTGTACTGCAATTGTATAATGGCTTTTATGGTAAAAAAACAAACAAGAATAATAATAATAAAAAAAAAATAACATAAAAAACAATATTAAATAGATCATAGTGAAATAACCTAAACTAAAAAAATTTCAAAAACAGGCAAACAAACAATTATAATAATAATAATAATAATAATAATAAAACTTTTAGCATCTGGAAAGTTAAAAATAGTAGATTGAACTATGTTGTACGTACATTTAAACTACTTTTTTACGCAATAATAGTGCTTAGTTTGTGATTCCTCTATTTACCACCTGAAGTTTCTATCAGATAGTTGGTACTGGATTATTCTCGCCTTCACCTTAAATCAAGTACGATTTCTGTGTTGATGTTACAAAAGAAGAAAGAAATGAACACAATGATTAATAATAATTATAAAATGTAATAGACATTTAACAACAAAGTAATATTACATTAGAAGCATATTGTAACTGCACAATATAAATTGAAAAATCAAATGTGTAAAGCATGTGTTATTTAAATAATAAATCACTCATTCACTTTTTCTTTTTTTCGGTACAAGTATATAATTATTAATCATCATTTCAACAGCTACTAAAAGAAGATTAAAAATTCAAATGAACATAAAATAAAAAGTGCAAGATTGATAAAACAGTAAAGTCAGTTGCTATAAATCAAATAATTAGTGATTGGAAGAATGATTTTGACTTAAGTCGAAAAGAGTGGAGAGAAGAGGGTATCTCTTTTTCTCCTACAAGAGCATGGAGGCGATCATCTGAAAGCCATTTCAATTGCATTTCGACTGGAAAAATCCGTTTTCTCTTTTTTAACTTTCTCTCTAACGTATAGTTCTATTTTCTCTTAATGTTTTTTTCTGCTTCGTTTTTCTTCTTTCTTTTTATGCTCTGACCCTCTTTTACTTTTTTCCTTTTTTTTTTCTTCCCCTCAAAACGATGTCTTTGCCAATTTTTTGACCTGGTTTCAATATGACTCTAATATTCTTATACTTCTGTAAATGAGTTTAAAAAGCCACTTTCTCTGAATTTATTTATTTATAAGTTGGAAATTCCTTTTATGTTGATACTATTATAATAAAATAATAATAATAAAAAAAAAATACATGCAAAAAAGTTTAATTTTTTATTTTTCATTGAATTTATTTTTAAATTATATTTACTATTGTGGTAATTTGTGGGTTGAAAGTAAGTATTTTTTTCAAGCCTTGTTTTTTTGCATAAAGTTTGGTTTCTATGCACAATCATTTTTTTTCATTATTTTATGATAAAATAGTATTAAATGACTTATTATATATAATATATCATTATGCTTCTTTATACAGTATAACAAAAATAGTACATACATACATACATACATAGCTATAAAATGATAATACACGAATATTCAGAACTATAATTTTTTCATTATTAGAATTTTAATGATTCTATGATATTTTCAAGTAATACAAAATTTGTGAAAACGAAAACTTAGTTTTAAAAGTTGAGCATTACTACTATCTATTGTAAAAGTTTTTTTTATTTTTTTTTTTTCAATTTGTTGAGTTTAGTTTATTGTTAACCAAAAACAGGTAATTCTACTTGACCAAATACATTGGTGGTACACACAGTACATTAAATATAGAAAAAATATAATTAATATATAATATAAATTATATATATAAATATATAAAAAATATAAAATACAGATACTTAATATTATAAAACAAAAAAGTATGAGTTATAAATAATTTGGGTTATAATAAGTGAATGAATAACTGATAAAAATTAAGCGTTATTGAATACATTCTTAATATATTTCATTTAACACATCAATTTGTTTTTTTCTTACACACTAAAGTAGATCTTGGAATGATATTTTTAGATACATCATAATTGTATGTTATTACTTTGAAAAGCTGAGGGTTAATGATCTATTTAGGTTTAAAAGGTACTCGACTCGTACATTTGAATTATACTACACAATAATTATTAGAGTTATCATTATTCAGGTTTTGTTGGGGGGGAAAAAATTCTATTACCTATGCATAAAAAAAAGCTTAAAAAAAGAAAGGGGAAAAAAGGTGATACAAAAATTTAAATTTGAATGTAAATTTAATTTAAATAAAAAAACTAAAAACAAAGAGCTGAGAGGAGAGTTAATAATTTATTCATCATAATATCTCATTATTATTACATAGATTTCAATTTTCAATATTATTTTCTTTTATTGAAATTTGTCATTAATATTCATAGAATTTGTAAATTTATACGACAGCATTTTCCTGTTTTAATTTCAAAGTTTAAGCTAAATGTAAAAATCTCTCTCTTCCTCTCTCACTTACAAGCACACAGAAGGGTAGTTTAAAAAAAAAAGTGAAAAAAAGTATACGGTCCCTTTTTATCCTAAAAAACGAGAGATATAGCTTTTCTTTCTTTTTTTTTTCCCTAACAGATTCGTAATTAAAAGTTGAAATCGTTGAAGTATGAGAAAGAGAGAGAGAGAGAGAGAAGCAGAGAAAAGATATCATCAGCAGTTATCATTAAATTAAACCTATTCATTGAGAAAAAAAATTAAATCAAGATATCACGATGAAAAAATGTCTGCAATATTTAAATATTATATTAAATTAGGTATAATCTTTATATAAATATTTATATTTTTAAATATATATAAAAAAGTCACTGGCAATTATATTTTTTAAGGAAATGATTAAAATATTAGAGTTGAAAGGTTTGAAATATATAATATTCTTTATTTTTTAGTTTACTGAATTATTTGTATATATATATATATATATATATATATATATATATATATATATATATATATATATATATATATATATATATATATATATATATACATATTATAATATATAGCAATACTGTGAGCTTTTCATAATTGTATATTTTTATATATTTATATATAAATGAAACAATTCATAGGTTTTATTTAACACAAAGAATTAAATTTTATCAAAAATGTTACTATACTATTACACTGAAAAATTGCCAAGATTCGTTTAGTAAAATATGTTACTTTGAATAAATTTTGCTGAACTTACACTAATTAGAACACATAAGCGACTACTTATTTTCTTGCAAGTAAATGTTAAGTATTTATACTATAAATTTCATTTGCACTACGTTTGTTGTTTTACATAATACTTATCATTTTTGTAAGATCCATCTGGTATGTACTTGCTATGTATGTATAGTGTCTACTTTGCATTATTTAAGGCATAGGTGACCTGTATACTTGGTGCGGAAATAATCAAAAGAGCAACTACACATTTTTACGTTATTTATACCCTGCAAAACATTACTATAATTTTTAAATTAAATTGAATGAATATTTTTTTCCCCGTAAAAAGTATTAGTTTTAAATGTTAAAAAATAATCTAATTTGACTTAAAAGTTGGTGCTAAAATTTGAATGTTCACATTTACTTATTATCTTTAAAGTGGAATAACTTAAATATCTGATCGTGTTTTCATTGTGTTTGATGTAACTAAACTTTTAAGTAACATATTTCATCTTTACTTTATGTTATTTTTATATTTCGCGACCGTTCAGTTTGTGAGATTGAGATATCAGCCGGTCACCTATAGGGTGTGTGCGCTTGACGTCATTCTGAATGACTTTTGATGCTCTCCTCGAGCAATGAATAACATTGCTCAGCATAGAACAAACATAGTTTTTAGCTATTTTCTTTAGGAAACTAGCTATTTTTTGGTTATTATTATTTGCATACTTGAAAACTAACTCAACCTTTTAACAGCATCAATGCTCTCAAAAATATTGCGAAGTATTTTTAAACTGGCAAAATCAGTCATTTTCCTATACTGGCCCATGTTATTTAGTACTCACTTATGGCGTCAACTTTAAAATGAATGAAACTACCCTGTACGTAGTCTCTTAATCGAGATATGCTTGCTTGCCATATTGTGTTATCGTGCTATACACCAATCCCAGTCCCAGTCAAGACATTGTCTTATCGACAGGTAAGGACTTTCCAATTAATGGAAAAGCACACACGGGCCGGCCACGGCCTAAGTACACAGCCCGGCATTCGCCATGACAGCCTAGAGAAACCGTGGAAACATCTAGGCAGGCTGGTCGGTGCAATCACATCAATCATGCACCTCCCGAATACTGTGCGTCGTCATGGAATGCATGTAAACATGCATCGTGCAACGTGTTGTGCTCTCACACTTCACGTACGCATCCAGCAGTGGCTCGAACCTATACTCGGTGAGGAGTACAGAGTTACGAGTCAGCTGCCTTCACCACTCGGGCATACCAGCTCGGCCATACCAGCTCGGCCATACCAGCTCGGCCATACCAGCTCGGCCATACCAGCTCGGCCATGTACATCGTCATAACTTGCTTTCTCGGTGTAATCTAGCAAAATTATTACGCATTTATTTTTCCCCACGAGATATTAACACATTAAAAAGTTAGAGTATTTTTGCGTTATAATGGTAAACAAATGTTATTTAATAATTTTTAATATAATATAAAAAATACACACATTAAATTTTATAAAAAAGTAACCCATTAAATTATGTGCTTTTTTACTTATTAAAACAAACAAACACACAAAAAAAAAAATAGCACTCAAAATAATTGAAGAATGAATACACTTTTAAAAGAAACACCACATTTTTATATACTTTTTCAAAGAAAATTACCTTTTTATGTTTTATACTTCTTTGTAATGAAATTTGAATGAAAGGTCTTATACTTGAATGACTATTTTATACTCTTTTGATAGAAACTTAACTTTTTCTACTTGAATAAACTTTTATAAATCTTTGTTTTGTTTGTTTGTTGACCAATTGTGACGTCATTCACAGTATAAGTTTTAGTTTGAATACATCTAACATTTTCTGTTATTGTACTTGAAGAAACTTTGTCTTTTAACTTTATATATAACAAACTTTGCAATTTTCTTTTAAGATATTATTAAATAAAACAACTATTTTTATTAAAAAAGGGTCCAAATAGAACTACAATGTATATATATATATATATATATATATACACACACACACTGTATATTATACATAGTTGTATTAATTTTATAAGATAAAATTTTATTTGCAATACCATTTGATCACTATAATAATATTATTTTTATTTTTATGAAGAAAAGCGTTATAGGAATAACATACTCCTATTCCTTTAAATTTGCATTGGCCAACTCCCAGTTACCTGTTAAACATAGGTAAGGCAGTAAGGCACTACCTTTTACAATGTTAAATGAGTGGGCATCTGAAATAAATACGGCTGTTTTTGTCATATATTGACGACATCTATTTCAGATGTTGTAATATTGAGGGAAATGAATTGTTTTCTAGATGGTTGGAAAGAGAAAAAATGTTTCGCTTCCAAAAAATTAGTTTCTAACATTTTAGGAGTTTACTTACTAACTAATAATAAGTAAGCAAAAGTATGAGTAATAACTAAGATATTTTGAGAAAATACTCTATTTTTTTTAGTATGCCCACCTAAGGATGCGTCCAATAAGAGAGCACCTATAAATTCTCCATTTAGTTAACATTAGCCCACCTCCTAGTGACCTTGAGCGCTTGAACGTCTATTGGATCGTGTCTCAACTTTGATTAATCGCAAACATCCTTAGGTGGCACGGACTGTAGAAAGTCGAGCAAAAAGCCTACCTGTGAAACTTTACAGGGGCAACCACCATTTCTACCTAAAGATTCTGTCTCCAGTTTAAACCTAATAATAAAAAAATATATATATTGTGCGCCAATTTTTATAAAAATAATATATTTTAAACTCATTTATAAGCGATTAAAAACTGATCATGTCTTGAAATTTTGTTTGTTTGTTTGTTGTTGTTGTTGTTAAAATGCTTTAGCTTGGTTTCATTTAATACTGTTTCCTTAAGCTAAAAAAATAAGCTACGAAAAAATTACACTGTTTTCTTTTATCAATCAATGAATATAGTATTTTAAATAATTAAATATTGTATTAAAATTTATTCCCACAAAAAGAATAATAAATGTCCTGCATATTCACGTAAACGAAAAAGTCTATATGAATAATTTAAAACCTTGCTAAAGATGGATAAATTATTTAAAAATGTTCCTTTTTTTTTTTTTTTCTTCGAACGCGTAAATAAAATATTTGAAATTGATGGATCGGTAAAATTCTAGGTAAAACATTCGTGAAATTTTTATAATGTAGGAAGAAACTTAAAGAAAGTCATTTTGTGTAAATTTTACATTTGTGTACATTTTTTTCCTTAGCTATTTATAAAAGAAAGTATTGATGAAAAATAAAACTGTAAAAATATGAATCAAATTAGGATGAGCAAGAGAAAAGAACAACATACTTTAACATATATTAACATGGCTAACACGTAATTAAAAATTACTAAAATTAATATTTTCATCTTGCAACAAAATTCTAAAGATTTTACATAATATTATATAAGTACTGTACACATTCTTAGATATGTGACACTTGTTATTTTGAAAGTAATATCATAGTATTATATATATATATATATATATATATATATATATATATATATATATATATATATATATATATATATATTCTATATATATATATATATATATATATATATATATATATATATATATATATATATATATATAATATATATCTGTATATATAATACTGTATATGCGCTATGTTAATATAAAATGATGGAAGGGTAATATTTTGCATAGTATATTTTACAAATGACATCTTGCAAAAATTTTAAAATTAAATTTTACTTCATTCAATATTACTAAAAGCTTGCACAATTTAATTATAAAAAGTAAATTTTAATCCGGATAAAGTAAAAAAAAAAAAAATCCTTTGTTATATGAAAATATATGAAACATCCGGAGTATGAAAAAAAAATGAGATTATTATTATTTTTTTTTACTTTGTTAATGCACATGATGTAAAAAGTTGGCTCTATACTTTAAGTTTTCCTGGGTTGATGTGATTTATTAATCCAAGCACGTAGCAAAGTTAAGGGGGAGTCTGGGGGGGGGGGTTAAAGGGGGAGAGATTTTGACGCGAATGTTGACGGGAACAAAGTATAAAAGAGAGAGTGAGAGAGAGGTACAACATGCAGAATATTTTCCATGTTGCATATTATACACACAACCCTTATCCATCTTTCTCCTTAATTATTTGCATACCCTTAGGCTTAATTTTGTGTACCTAACTTATAACTCTCTGTATATTATAATATGCCTGCTGTCTATGATTATTTAATGAAATGCATACTAATTAATATTTTATTATCTAAGGGAAAAAAAAACTACAATTCATCATACTATATTATGGAGAAATATGGACAAGTTTGCTTATAATTAATATTTTTAACTAATGTACCTCATATCTAATCTAGTTTCTCATTGAAATGATATTCATAAGCATTATTGGAAGAAAACATCATACATGGCTTCACCCACGTATCATTTAATTGGCAATGTGTAGAGAACCTTAAAGGCGAAGAACACCTTGAACAAAAAAGTTGTGTAATATCCTAATAAACCTGAAAATCAACGTTGATTTGGCGAAAGTCATTGATTTCTAATTTATTTTCCATTCACAAAATGCCACTGGCGGTCACTGACGTCACAGCTCGCTTGTTTTACTCGCGCGTAAACCGGGCGAGCTGTGACGACAGTGACCGCCAGTGGCATTTTGTGAATGGAAAATAAATAAAAAATCAATGACTTTCGCTAAATCAACGTTGATTTTCAGGTTTATTAGGATATTACAAAACCTTTTTTTTTTTCAAGGTGTTCTACACCTTTAACAGAAAAGTGGCAACCTCATATTTTAGGCAGACCGCAATGCATTTGTTTTGAAAGGCCCGGAAAATGTACCCACAGGCCATAATGAAAACAGAGGCCATAGTAATAAAAAATGCTAAGTAATCTAAAAATTAAAAGTTTATATAAAAAATATACTGATTAATATGCTAGTACTTGATATACAATCACTTTCAAATTGAATTCAAATTAATTGAATACATCACATAAACAGAAGAAAAAGAGAATATTTTGCTGATGGAGCACAATTGTGAAGATATTTTAATTTAAGTATAAGCTAAAGATTATTTTTTCCATTTTCCTTTTCCTTATTCTTACACAAAAGAACTTTAAATGAGAAAATAAAGACCTTTTCATGGAAGAAGGTAAGAAGGAAAAGTGAGATATTATTGGAAGAGAGAGAGAGAGAGAGAGAGAGAGAGAGAGAGAGAGAGAGAGAGAGAGAGATGAGAAGCAGCCAAAGCGTGTATTGAATCATAACTCGATTGCGCGGCAGTTTATCTCTAAAAGCTGTCGCTGTTTCTTGCAGATATGAAACAACTTTTACGTCATCAAATCCACACACATCAATGCTCTCAACAATCTGTGACGTTTCTATATACGCTTCGTATTAAAAACACTGCAGAGATCATGGTAGATATAAAGTTGCTTTCTCTCTCTCTCTCTCTCCCTCTCGGTTAGTGGTTTATTCAGTGTTCGTACGTACATTCCGAAAATAAATGTGTAAAAACTTTGCACTCAGTTTGACAATCTTTTAATGATGGAGTCTAAAGAATTTTAGGAGTTAATTCTATTGCATAATACGTAGTATTTAAAAAAAAAGTATTGTCCTGAATCGATATACAAATTTCTAATTTCATTTGAGTATTTTTTATTAATTTTTAAGTCAAGAAATGACGTCACGGGCGTCAACTTTTTTCTATGCCTACATGCATAATTTGCCGCCCATGACGTTATTTTTCAAATTTCAAAAAATAGTTTAAAATACTCAATCATATCAATCGATTCAGGAGAATGTCTTCTTTTAGAATAAAATTACCCTTTAAATTTTGTTTGTATACTTCCACATTGCTATAGCACTTGTGCAAAAATAACTACGTAATAATTATGCTAGCTAATTTTTAGCACAATTTGTTCAAATACAGCATAATATATACTCTACTTCATAATAACTACGTTACATAGAATAAATATCATATTGTGCGGCATAATTTTTATGTTGTTCCAATTTAGCATCACTTATGCTATAATGACATAAATGTAACATAAATTACGTAATGTATATATTTTCAGTGCAATAACGTATGTGACGTCATAGAATTGAACAGTCCTTGAAGAACCGTTCACATGACGTAATAAAATAAAAAGTCCTTCGGATCACTGGAACAACATTTTCTTTTAAATTTAAAGCCATAGACCACATAAAACATATATGTGCTTTTTAATGAATAAACACGAAATGTGATCTTCAAAACTGAAGACAATTTTTACCATGCAGAGTGTTAATGTAGCCCCACGAGAGAGCGTGAAAATACTGTAAAGTATGCCATTTGCGTGACTATTCATGTTTCTGATGTCATACAAAAATTAGTAAAAAATGTTGTGCGGGTTGCATAAATAGAATTTTTCTGATCACTGCTCTGCTAAAGTTATTTATGTAAGTCACATAAAGTTTTTTGTGATATAAATGCTTATGTTTTCTTCTGGTCTATTTCTTTAAGTTTTAAATTGAAGAATATTACTACATATTCATTATTTAAAGTTAGTTATATTATAAAGAAAAAAACAACTTAAAAAATACATTATGATAAAAGTAAGAAAATATTGCGATATTGTAATTGATTTTTAAAGCACACTATGAAATATTAGTAAGAATAAAAATGCTATAAAAATAAATACATAAATACACATAAAAACAACAATAATAAAACATTATTGTACTGTATGTAAAGCTACTACAAATCATAAAAATGAGTTTATAAATCATTTCAATATTTTTATTTTATAATATTTTTTTATATATATAAATATGTGTTAATGTGTTTTCGAGGCAGTAAAACTTTAAAAAAATATGTCATGGAAAAAAATTGTTCGATATATATTTTTTTATACATAGGGTTTAATATATGATAACAATTTATAGCTTTCTTTTTTTGTCTCGTGCTTTTAAAATGAAAAAATGGAATTGTCTCCAAGATTTTAAGTAACATAAAGAGCGAAAAAAGAGTGTGAGAGAGAGAAAGAGAATTTTTTTCATCTTATTCAAAAATTTATTACGTACTTTATTTCTGCCTTATATTTTGTTTCTTTTGTATTGCAACTGAATGTATTGTTGAAAAAAAAAGTGTAGAAATCAATGTTTTTCAACATAAAGGGGGAGTCTGTATGTTAAAGCCATCATTTCAAAAAAAAAAAACTTTTTTTTAGAGAATATAAGAAGGGGGAGGGACGCGAGAAAAACATACGAATCTTCTGTGTTTTTTTAAGACATGAAGAATAGGAGAAAAAGAAAAGTCCATTCTTATGTACTGTGCACTTCATATTGGATTGTATTTTTTTCTCTCCCTTCTCTCTCTCTCTCTTCATACTCTCCCTGTTTTGGAAAAAGGTAGATTTCCCCAACACCTAAATTTACAATGGAAGAAAAACAAACTCGAGATCGAGAATACAAAACAAAAAACATTTTTCTTCATTCAAAAAACAAGGCACTAAAAAAAAAAAAAAAAAAAGACTAAAAGAAAATAACAATCTGTGCTATATATTGACACAATCATAGAATACAAAGCAAAAGGTAAATGATTGATTGACGTCATATAATTTCTAAGATAATGATTCTTTTATAATTTTGATAAAGCTTTAGTTGAAGTTATAAAACTGATATTACTATATACCAGAAAAATACAAGCCTATATACTCTCAATTCTTACTTATGTTTGAATTATATGTGGACTTATAAATTGCAGTACAGAAAAATGAGTTTAAAATTGATTATTACATGGATATGGCGTGAGTTACGACAGAAAAATGTGTAGTTCCTAGCTATCAGTTGCTATTAGTTTCTATACTTAAGATTATGAACATGGATAACTATAGCCATGCATATGACTTATGAATATATAAGTGTTTTTTTAGTATACGTACATGTACAGCATAATACATCATTAGACAAGTTTTTTTATTTATGCGTGATATTTGAGTAAAAAAAAGTTAAGTATTCTAACCAAAGTTCATCATCTTCTTCTTTTGCGTTTTGCGTTTTTTTTTTTTTTTTTATCAAAAGATTTTTGGCAAAAAACAAGACGCTAGAAAAGTATTTTGTAGTTTGAGTAGCTAAAAGAATGCATTTAAAATTCATGAAATGTAATTTAAAGTCTTGGCAGGACAACTTCTCTGGGGTTAAGTATAGAGTTTAGGGTTAAAGGAGGGTGATAGAGAGAAACCCTAATGTATGTTGTGCAAGGACCGAGGGTTTTTTACTTTAAAAATACAAGAAAATGTCTTCTCTTTTGTTTTTGTAGTGACACCATGGAGTCATATATTTTCTTTTAGAGACTTTTTATATAATATATACGGAGAGAGAGAGAGAGAGAGAGAGAGAGAGAGAGAGAGAGAGAGAGAGAGAGAGAGAGAGAGAGAGAGAGAGAGAGAGAGAGAGAGAGAGAGAGTGAGAGAGAGAGAGAGAGACGGAGCATTATTGATTTTTAATACTTATATTATTAAAAGCGTTTGCTTAATATCATAATAATCAATTTTAGTTAAATTTATTATTAAACTACTTGAAAATTAAGGTAAACATTTTCTGTATAGAAACATACTTATTTTTTCTTTAATTTTATTTATTATTTAGGGAAATTGCTATTAATTGCTAGTAACAATATTTTGTATATTATGTCAATCAAGCACGTGTTTTTCTCATACGTTTTGCAAATAATGTGAGTTTTTGAGTGATACAATAAATTATGATAAGCAAGAAAGTGGTAAAATACGACATGAAACAAGATTCTACATACTAAATTAGAAAACATGTTAAAGTAATACTTAAAGATAAAGAAACATATTGTTTACATATTAGATTGACTCTAATATTAGTCCGACTCTTTACTTTGTGTTATTTAAATGTAAAAAATTAATACTATTTTCAGTTTCATAGAACTTTTACCCATCTAAATCCATATAACATTATATTGAGCCACAAAGCAATGAAACTATCTGTCATCGGAACTCTTAAATATCTAAACAACTATGTAAAATATATTTTCAGATAAGTTACAACAAATATCAGAATAATGGTATAAGAATACAATAATTTATACACTGAAAATTTGTTAGACTTTTAAGATGTTTTAAAGCCATTGTCAACTTACTTTTTTATCATTTAGAATACTAGATTGATAATTACGATTCCTTAATATCCATGAATTAGACACCATCACGTTGATTTTGTATTTATTTTCGTCTATTTTCCTTTTTGCGGTTATATCACGTATCTGACGTCACAATGTACCGCCAACAATCACAGTCACCGCTCTGGTCACGTGATAAATTTAAGCCCCTTCCTCAAGTTCTTTACCCCTATCATGGCCCCATCGGTACATTGTGAAATTGTGACGTCAGATACGTGATATAACCGCAAAAAGGAAAATAAACGAAAATAAATACAAAATCAATGTGTTGGTGTCAAATTCATGGATATTAAGGTATGGTAATTATCAGTCTAGTATTCTAAATGATAAAAAAGTAAGTTGACAAGGGCTTTAAGGACTTAGATTTTTATTTGTGATAAATTATTATACAATAAACATTATAGTTTATAATTATTGCTTTTTACATAAATGCAAATTTAATAATACTTTGCTTCATTTTTTTTTTTTAGTTTTTTTATTATTTTGTCACCCAGGTTGCATAATTTTTAGGATACATACAGATTTTTTTGAAAATTGAAATAATAATGATAATAAATTAAATCATAGCCTTATATTTTCAAATAAATTGAATCTTAGATTTGAAATCTACCTGGACGTAAAAAAAGGAAGGATATAAATCGTCTTATCAGAAAACAAAAGTAGCATTTCACGTTTTTCTTTAAATTGGATTTTCTAAATCAAAGATGGGATTTGAAAGTGAGAGGATATTGAATATTTTTAGAATGAAAATTTTATTGTAATATTATACAAATGGGGTAACTGAACTGCAAAGTGTCGTCATATATAAAAGATAAAAATTGATTTGTTTAATATAGTAATATATCCGTCATAATATACTGTGTGACTTAAATATACATTTCAAAACGTTTTTAAACAATATTTTTTATATAAAATTTGATATCAAATGAACTGTAAAATATTGATGTTAATTCAAGATATAGAAAGCGTATCGTGGGTACTCCGCTATAATGTCCTAAGTGCACTTGACCTTAAAAATAAAAAAATCATCGGATTAGACCCAAAATTTTGGATTTTACCGTTTCTGGTCATTTGCAGCAGAAAATATTTTTCAAGGTCAAATGGACTTAGGATATTATAGCAGAGCACCCTCGGTATGTTTGATGTGATTTTGTAAACCTTTCTGCTTAAAGGAATAAACCAGAAGAAAATAGAAGCATTATATAACAAAACACTTAATGGGACTTATATAAATAACATTAGTTTGTTTAAAAAAAAAAAGCTTGTATTGCATTACAATACTTTTACTGTAAAAAAGCGATGAAAACCTTAAAACCTTATAGACAATTTAAATTGTAATATTTTAAGTATTGTATAAATAACGATTATGACGTCACGAAACGTTAACAATCTAACGATAAAAAACAAACGTTAGAAGCAAAAACGAAGTATATAAAAATTAAAAGTTTGTCTTACAATTAGGCAATCTATATTTATTATGTATTTGTCATTTTGTCCCAACGCTTGTGAAATCACTTATGTTTTTATCGTTAGAATTTGAACGCTTAGTGACGTAATAACTGTTAATTGTACAATCAATAGCAAAAAGATTCATACAAATTTTTAAAATCTTATTTTATAACTGCACTATAAAGTAATTTGTTGAAATTGCTTTTATTTAAAAGAAAAGAAAATGAATATACACACATGACGATTTCACATTTAAAAGCCTTTTACAATATAAAGTAGAATAAATGCACAAAGCATAGTCATTATATTTTATATTCTGTAAACAGTAGCATTTAAAATCTTCCTTTATATATATTTTATTACAAAACGTGTGCATTTGATAAAGACATTTCATTTTATTGCCTGCAAAAGACACATAAACCTGCTTTTTCATACAAAATGTCGTATTTCGTATTTTATTTCACGTAGATTATGACTTTTTTCAACGATAAGAGAGTTTTTATTGTTCTGCGTAATGCAGCATTATAGTATAAAAATAAATAAATATTGTATCCAGTTATGATGCACTCAGTTGCATTCAAATAGATGCATTATTTCCTCATGTTTATTGTATATATTTTCAAGTGGCAATATACACTATATTGAGCATACTGCAGTTTTTATTACATTTCCTTGCATTTTTTTGTAGGTCATACTATAAATTTCTGTTGTGCAAGAAATGAATAGGCTTAATAAGAGTTTATTTCTTTTTTCTACTTGATACTTTTATATATATATATATATATATATATATATATATATATATATATATATATATACAATTTTTTTTCTTAAATTACAGTGACTGTGCTAACATTATTTAAATATTCATCGTAATTAATAGTTATACTTAATTAATTGAAAGAAAAAAATCTGCTTTTTTGCATAAATAGAACTCAAGAGAGAGAGAGAGAGAGAGAGAATGTTTCTTGTGATTCATTTTTTTCATTAAAATGAGTAAAATGTACACTGAACTTAAACGCAGTGCTAATATTAACTCAATATATAAGAGAGACCTAATAAAAAAATTATTTGGTCCAACCTTTGAACGTAGTCCCAAAACGATGAAATTGACGAATATCGTAAATTTAGTCACGTCTGATGGTAATCAATTTGCAAATTCTTTTTATTATTATTTTTTTTTTTTGAAAAGCAACAACAGATTCTTCCTTTTCCCTAAAAAAAAATCATTAACCCTTATTAACGCCATTAAAAAAAATAATGTACCCTGAAATAACACATATTTATACCCTTATTCCTTTAACTCTACCACTGGCCAACTTTCGGTTACCTGTTAAACTCAGGTAAGGCCTTATATTTTACAATGTTAAATGGAGTGGGCTACTGAAATAAAATACGTCCATACATTGTTGACCTTGACAGGTAAATGGAATACCGAGTTCCTATTTAGCATTCTACCTATGGGTAGCTGCTTCACCTGTAGTAATGGCTATTATGTAATTTTTGACCTTGTAAGTATTATTTGTAAGTAAATATTTTATTGACAATCATTTCTACATTGTCTCATTTTGAGGCAATAACCTAAAGTAATCAATTTAATTGTATTATGAATGTTGGATGAAAGAAATGAATAAAAAAAAAATAGAATATGACCTTTCTCACAACGTAACCGCTACTTTGGTCATAAGTTCACCACACTAATGCATTGACACTACATATTTGTCATCTCGATGACTAAGGTATCACTAACTTAATTTTGCACAAGTATAATGTTACATACATTATCTTTATTCATTTGTTTGTTTTGTAATAATATCACTATAATTATTTTGGCAAGGAAATCAAATTTTCACGACATAAAATTTTGATAGCAGTTTCGCAAACTACCTACTTGGTTTTGTCTGACAATTTTTACTCCCACTATAAGTTAATAATAATAAAACAATAATTTTATTGCATTTTTATTCCACATCTAAACTTAATACACTCAACAAAATAGAAAACAGAAGACACCTCTTTTTTTCTATATTAAATATTTAGGTCAATTATTCATGAATTCTTGAGCTCTTTTTCATTTCATTATAAAGAGTGATTACTTTTTAGTGTTTTTAATAATAATAAAAACAAATAATCATCATTTTTACATTTAATAACAATTTAAGTATTTTACTTTTAATTTGATTTTATTAAATTATTATTATTATTATACGGTACCAAAATATGTTTTTATTTTTTACATTTAATGTTAAAGGTGCGGTTCGAGTATAAAAGTACACAAACAGTTAAAAAAAATAAATTGCATGTATTTATTTTATATTACGTTAATAAAAAATAAATTATATAAACACTGCCCAAAACAAGTTCGTTCCCGACAAAAACTATTAGTGGTAGTACATTTAAAAATTGATGAACTGACTCATTATTGTATTCTCTTGTTTAAAAAAATGAATAGCTCTTCTCATTAATGAAGCAGCGTAGAAACATTTTTTTAGTGTATTTCATTGTTACTTAAATATAATATATATATATATATATATATATATATATATATATATATATATATATATATATATATATATATATATATATATATATATATATATATATATATATATATATATATATTATATATATATATATATAAATATATGTATATATATATATATATATATATATATATATATATATATATATATATATATATATATATATATATATATATATATGTATATATATATATATATATATATATATATATATATATATATATATATATATATATATATATTATTATTATTATATATATATTATTATTATTATTATATACATATGTGTGTGTGTGTGTGTAAGAAAATTTTAAAAGAGGCACTTTCTTTTTTACATGTTTGCCAAAGTTTGGCAATTTATTTTCAAGATAATTTTATTTATTTCAAAATGTATGAATAACATTTAAAATAAAAAAGGGATGTAACGGCCCTTAAAGAGATATATATAAAAGATGAAATAATGATGAATAACATTATCTTTATACCTGTACTAACTTTTCTTGAAAGTAAATTTGATTTCCTTATGTAAAATATTCAAGACGTTTCTTATATAAAAATGATATCAAAATAAAGCTACAAGAAATGAAAAGTTATATTTTAAATTTTAGTATCAAGTAAAAGTTTGTTAAGATAATGTTTTTAACTATTAAAAATGTAATTGAAATATAACATTAACATTATTATATCTTTATAATAATGAAGATATAATAACAATAATAATAATAATAATATGCCAATATAACAGCAAAATATTACATAGGATTATAATTTTACAATGAAAGCATTGTAAAATATATTTTTAACTACATGTTCTATTACTAGACACTGTTACTGTTATAATAGTCCCAGTGTAATGTCATTTTTTATTATACATAAGGCGTAGAACTCCTTGAACAAAAAACTTGTCTAATATCCTAACATACCTAAATATCAACGTTGATTTAGCCGCGGAGTCATTGATTTATAATTAATTTTCCATTCAAAAAATGGCAGATGCGGGTTTATGACGTCACCGTTCACTAGTCCACGTGGGCGGAAACAGACGTGCTGTGACGTCACAAACCCGCATCTACCATTTTGTGAATGGAAAATAAATTAGAAATCAATGACTTTGGCCAAATTAACGTTGATATTTAGGTATGTTAGGATTATACAAGTTTTTTTTTTTGTTCAAGGTGTTCTACATACTGTGGGAAGTATTTTGAAATAATTAAACTAGAAATCACACTAGAAATATACTGTAGAAGTTTGACTTACTATTATGCAATTGCAAATAAAAAAAGTTTCCACAGCTTCTTAGAAAGTTTTCATGCCATTAAAAAAAACTTATTACTTTGTGGTAATGTTTAATGTACATTGTTCGTTTCTATGACTACATTTCTGAATTTACATAAAAAAAAAATTATGCATATAATATTACTCTAAATTTGAACATAAAAATTAATATAGAAAATGTCAGGTTAAAATTGAGCTCTTTTGCTATATAAGCTATTGTAAGTGTACCATGAAAAATTTGTGGTATTGGAAATTTTCAACCATACATTTTTGAGGTTTTTGTAAATGACCACGAATTAAAGTCTTTAATAAAATAATAATAATTAACGGCTTTTTATTGGGCAAGATCAGGCTACAAACCTCTCAATTTAACCCAACTGTTTTACAGTACAGTCAGTTACAATTTTTAAGTTAAATAACATTGAGTTCATTATGTTAGTATAATTTTTAAATTATTTTAAAAGAAATGCATATTGAATTTTTTTTATTTTCATAATAAATGATTAATAATAATAATTAATGCTATAAATTTACTAAACTATTTTTTTAAGTGTTATAACAAGGCTTTAATTAAGAATATATTATATACACCAAGATTTATTTTGACAATAATTTTATACACTTTGTCATGTCATAACTATTTATATATATATATAATGGCATCATATTTCCAAGGCAATATTTAAATTGTGAACACACTCTGTCATATAAAATGTTATTCTATTGCCTTGCAGTAAAGGCAAAGATTAATTTTATATGGCAGAGTAAGTATAATAAGTATGTACACATTAGAAACTGTACTGGACAAACACACATAGTCGCACTTTACTTCTTGACTGATCGAAAAAATAAAATGTATTGTAACACAACATAACTCTACTTCAGCCTCTCTTTGTAGTGAATACATTTTTTCCAAATATTTATTAAAATTCTACATTTTTAACCATTTAAATATATTAGTTTTTTGTTGTTGTTGTTGACAAAATTAACAAATTTGTAACAAAAAGTTTTAAGTAAAGAATTTATTCTTACAAGTGAAGAGATGGAAACAATTTGCAGTTCCAAATGAACGCTTCTCTCTCTCTCTCTCTCTCTCTCTCTCTCTCTCTCTCTCTCTCTCTCCTCTCTCTCTCTCTCTCTCTCTCTCTCTCTCTCTCTCTCTCTCTCTCTCTCTCTCTCTCTCTCTCTCCAGGGCATAAACGTACAAGTCCCAATAGCCACTATAACAACAAACTATTGTACACTTACATACAAAGAAATGTAATGAAATTTTATAACTTTAGGTAAACTCTAGAGAAATGTATATAATAAAAGTTGCTTAAAATCTAATTTTTATGAAAGAATAACTTCTTTTCTTTACATAGAAAACGAATAACATATTGTAAAGTAAATAAATTCGCTAACTTGAAATTTTAAAAGGTAAGTTGAATTGGGAATACTGACTTACAGATTTTCTTTTAAATTACGTAATAATTTTTATTTAAAATCAGGGTCGTATTCAGGGAAGTGGGTCCGTAATTCTACAGTCAGGTAAAAAAAGCACGAGTAATATGGGTGTATTCAACCGTAAACCATACACCCCCCCCCCCCCACACACCCCTCTTCCGTCTCAAAATCCTGGTTAAAATAAAAAATTGTACCTATAGAAAATTGTTAGAAAAGGCTCTAATATTTAATTAAAAAGCAATATAAGATTGTAAACATATTTTACAAATATTTTAAAACTTTCAACTAAAAATATTATATATTTTAGAAAATAAAATTTACAGTCTTTTTATATTGCGTAAAATTTTGTAAAAAATTAATCCTTTTATTACGATAAACAAAGCTTTAAAATAAAATATGAAAACTGTGTCAGTTTGAGAAGTTGTTGTAGCTTGTAAACAAATAGGATTACATTTTTATATGTTGGCAAATTTTTTGAATTTATTAACTTGTCTTTGTGGAACAGAGAGAGAGAGAGAGAGAGAGAGAGAGAGAGAGAGAGAGAGAGAGAGAGAGAGAGAGAGAGAGAGAGAGAGAAGGGACGAGGGACGTTCTTCAACTTACATAACAATAAAAAAAATAAAGTTTTCTTTTCTATTGTTGTTAGAGTTTGTTATATAATATATAACAACAAACCGAGCCGAATACATTTTATAACATGCTATGCGTATATTTCCTTTAGAAGATATATTATTTCAGAGAGAGAGAGAGAGAGAGAGAGAGAGAGAGAGAGAGAGAGAGAGAGAGAGAGAGAGAGAGAGAGAGAAAGATGTCTTTCCTTTTTCGTCGTCTCTTATGTCCATTAAGTTTTTCTGTAACTCTGCAGAAATATACTGTAGTAACATGTTTCTCTAATTCCATAACTATAACATATATATAAGAATTGTGAGAGGGTTAAACAAATATTTATGGATATCGTTAACTATAAGAACTACAATAAACTGAAATTACCAAATGTTGACCAGTTCAGTAATATTTCTTTACGATAGTAAAAATATTCTATGGAATAAAATGTAGATTATGTATAATTAATAATATATACTATATATATCTGTGTGTGTGTGTGTGTGTGTGTGTGTGTGTGTGTGTGTGTGTGTGTGTGTGTGTGTGTGTGTGTGTGTGTGTGTGTGTGTGTGTGTGTGTGTGTGTGTGTGTGTGAGTTTAGGAAAATGTACTTTAATTTCCTTCGGTTCGTTATAAGAATTATTTGATCTTTGATACTTTTTTTAGAGGCTACAAAAAAAATACACCCACCTCAGGTACTACATGGTTCTCTGACATTTACAAAATTTATTTGAGAAAGACTTATTCAGTTTTTAGACAATTTTAAAATACAAATATGTATATAAATTTACGTTATTCAATTAATTAAATAGAAAATATATTTAATCAATTATAGCAAAAAAAAAAAAAAAAAAAAAAAAAAAAAAAAAAAAAAAAAAAAATGAAAAGAAAAGGAAAGAAAAGAAATGAAATGCGGAATAAAAGATAAACTTTTACGAACCTTTTAATACAATAAAAAAATTAAAAAGAAACATTACCCCTGATCACGCACACATTTACTGCAAATAAAAAGTATCAGGCAGTTGAAAGTTTTCTTATGGCCTATTGCATCCAACTACACATTCAATAATTGTGAATTCATATTGCGTAATATCTTCTATACAGTTCAAAAACAATATCAAAGTATACAGGATCGGATTGGCCTCCAAGGACCCTAAAAATGTTTTATCCCTCAAGTATAATAGAAATGAAACAATAAATAAAAAATACTAAGGGTTCTAGCAGACAAAATTTAAGTCTAAATAAACAAATAAAATTAATATTTTCATAAATTATACAAATAACATCATAATAAATAATGATAATATTTGTTGAATGTTTGTAATTTTTTTCTTTAATCTGATCAAGAGAGATTTCTACAAAAGCAATAAAATGTGCCTTATTTTATGTATTTACTTGCTGATTGTGAAATGGTTGTAACCTTCGGATTACGGTAATTTATTCAATGTTTTTTTATAACTTTATATACTATTATTATTATTATTAGTTACTCTAAAAAGTGATTTCTCTCCAACGCAAAAATCGAGTAAGTGCATAATTTAGAATATGAAAATCTACAATAATAATGATAATGAAATGAATAAATATTGTTTTTTATTAGTAGAACTGTTTTGCCTATACCAGATAGATACGCACGGGGAATGGCAAGGGACCCCCCTTTTATCATCGCAGGTCTATCCTTATAGCTTTAACAATTTTCAAGAAAGCTATGGTCCAGACTCAGTTATTGGCAGGTCCTAATTGTTGACAGATGTGTTGATGAAAACTTCATTATGTATATATATATATATATATATATATATATATATATATATATAATATGTATTATATATTATATTATCTTCTCAACCAATAAAGCTGGACTTGATATTTTGAATACCCAGGGTATAGGATTAAACTCAATGGTTGCATCAAAAATACTCTCACCTTAATATTTACGTGCGACTCAACCATTTTCTTTTAAATAACCCATTAAAACCCATTAGCTTGTCAACAACTGGGTCTCTACCATGTTGCAGTTAGAATGAATGTACTTCATTAACACATACTTTAGATACACTGTTGTTTTAAGTACACATTTACAAAAGAATGTTATTTTATATTATATAAAACAATAGATAATAGATTAAAGATTGATTGAGATTTATTGATTCATTAATTGAGAGAGAGAGAGAGAGAGAGAAAGAAAGTATCTTTCTCAATAAAATACTTATAATGGTTTGACTTACTTTCTTATCCTCTTCAGTTCCAGACACAATACAGCGGACAGCAGATAAGTCAATAAAAAAATCGAAAAAAATTAAACAAATGAGATAAAAATACAAAAATTGGATTAGAAGACACCCCTGAATTTACGCAATTTTTAACGCTATTTTGAGCATTCTAGAGTGGGTAGAGGGTCCGCAAAAGCAAGAAAACATTTATGAAATAAGAAGCATATTTTTGTCATTCTGAGAGCCGCACAAAAACGTGGTTTACGCCAATAGTGAAATAATTTTTAAAAAAGTCGAGGACTGAAGAAGTTTATGCATCATGTCAAATATAAGTATTATGGCCTATTCATATTAGTATAATCTATCATTATTATATTATTATTTTACTTTTTATACACACACATATATATATATATATATATATATATATATATATATATATATATATATATATATATATATATATATATATATATATATATATTTATTTATTTACAAAAAAAAAAAAAAAAAAAGATTTTAGCATTTTTTTTTCCGCAGCAATAAAAAAACGTTGATAAAAACTGAAATTCGTTTAAGACGGGAAATCGGCTACTGCGGGATTTGACTAAAAAATTGTAAAGAAAGAAAAATCTGAAATTTTGCACAGTGATACGTTGGGATAATTTATCCTCAAAAATGTAAAAAAAAAATTGAGGGGTCACCGTGCTAGATTTTAAATTAGGATTTTTTGAAGTGTTAGTCCCATAAGAGTCCATGTTGATTTCAATAATTATTTTCTCTCTTATCTGATGGTCATGGATTCTAAAATTTTTATCATAGATAGCTGTTACTATTGAATTTTAAATTATTGCATCATTAAGTTTGGAAGTTTATTTTGAGATTTTGAGATACAAGTAATGTAAATACAACCTTTATAATATAAATTAAAACTTTCACGCTAAAGAGGCTGATTTAAAGTATTTTAAGTTTATATAGAATTCAAGAAAAAAAAATGCTCAGACTGCTCCTTTAATAAAAAAATTTGTAATTTAAATTTTATTTTGTTAAGGTCTGTTACATTTTAGACAATAAATTTTTTGGTGAGTGCTTTTTAAAGTTAAATAAAATTGAATAGATGTTTCGTTCATATATATATAAAGAAGTTTTCTTCTTTTATATATATATTATAACAATTTTTTTTTGTCTATTGCTTTCTTAAAGTCTTGTTTTTGAAACTATTGTATTGCTTTGAAGAAAAAGAAGAGATAAGTTATATTTTTTTTAAGACAAAAAAAATTTAAACTTCAAAAAAAAAAAAAAAAAAAAAAAAAAAAAAAAAAAAAACAATGCGGAGAAATATATTTCCCACTGTTACAGATAAAATAATATTTGTGTTCTAGGCTGGATGATAAAATAAAGTTATATATTGCACGATTTTTTTTTTTTAATTTTAATTATATTTTAACCTACTGAATATTTTAAAAACGTTAAGGCGAGCAATCAGCTACTGCGGGATTTGATTAAAAAGTTGTAAAGTAAGAAAAAGCTGAAATTTTGCACAGTGATACATTAGGAGAAGGTACCTTAAAAAATGTAAAAAAAAAATAATAATAAAAAAAAATAAAAAATAAAAAAAATTGAAGGGATACCATTGTAAACATTAAATTATGAATTTTTTTGAAGTATTAGTCCCATAACAGCCCATGTTAATTTCAATAACTATTTTCTCTCTTGTCTGATGGTCACGGGTTCTGAAAATTTTGTCATGGCGGTAGCTGTTACTTTTAACTTTTAAATGGCATCATAAAGTTTGGAAGTTTTCTTTATAGATTTTAAGATGCAATACAAGCCATTTGAATACAACCCTTTAGAACTAACTAAAATCCAACGATAATAGCAAAAAACAAACATGCATGATAAAGTAAACGAATCTTCCATTATACATTTGATAGAATTTTGAATTTGAATTTTGAATAAGAAAGCGAGAAAAGTTAGCATATCTTATGAAAAATTATATACAATTTTTGACGTAATATTCCAATTTAATTTTGCACATTATACTCTTCATATTTGTTGCAATTTTTTATTAATTTATTATTAAACCCATGCCATGATAAAAAAAAATAATAATTTTCACGATAGAAAATAATAATAGGTTTTAAAAAACGGCTTATTGAGTTGAATAAATATATATAGTCATTTTCGGCTCTCTTTTTTCATTACATATATTTAAATACTTGTATACTTATATACTTGTATACTTAAATACAATACTTGGTATTGTAAAATGCATTGAATCAATAAAAAATAATAATAAAAAAATAATACTTGTCAATATATTATATTTTATATTATACATAATTTATTTTATAACATTCAATTTTTACTCCAATCGACATAAAAATCAAGACTCATTTATTCTATTGCATCATTATTCAAATTATTTATACTTTTTCATTTCTTCGTATAATAGGAAGTAGAGAAAATGAATGAATAATTTACTTTTAAATAGAACGAATCCGATTGCTACAATTCATGTGTAAAATTTATAAATTGAATTATATGTATATATTGAAGTAAAATATATTTCTTAATGAAATATGCATTTCCATTGCATATTGAGTGAAGTAATTTGTATGCATCTGTATAAATAATAGCAAATTCTTATGATTATTTATTTATCGATCCAATGCAAACGTCGTACTATAAAATGTAAAAACTCGTAGTTGATCACACATTACGTCACAATTTTTTGTTCTCTTAGCTGATCAAAGCCATTTTTATTTATAGTTCTTTCTGTTATTAAAAAAAATGATTTTTTTTTTAGTATTTTGATGTATGTTCCAATGATGTTTTATTAGAATTATTAGAATTATTTTACTTTTACTTTACTTTAAGTAAATTTCACTTTAAATTAAAGGCATAGAAAACATGAAACAACTTGCTCTTTAACACAAAATGGGATCTAAAAAACTGATGACAACTTTTACCAGAATGGTAATGTAGCCTCACGAGAGAGCGTCAAAATACTGTAAAGTATGCAATTTGCGTGACTATTCATGTTTCTGAGGTCAGAAACATGCAATAATTAGTAAATATGTTGTGCGGGTTGCATAAATTGAAATTTTTTGATCACTGCTACGGAGCTACATTTGGTTTTTGAGACAAACTAAAGTTATTTATGTAAGTCCCATCAAGTGTTGTGTAATATAAATGCTTATGTTTTTCTTCTCGTCTATTCCTTTAATATAATTTGCATCTTTCAAATTTGTACTGTATATAAAAGTGATAGGATTACAATTTTGAAATTGACTTTACAATCTCATGTACAGAAGCTTAGTAAGCATATTCTTTTGTGTCTAGAAAGAACTTTGTGCAAAGTATGCAGAAATCAGCAAAGCGTGTTGTTTTATCACATGGAAATAAAAAGATCAACCACATCCCAAGCTCACTTTATATATAGACGTCGTTAATCGTTATACATGTGCATTGTTAATTTTAAGTATATCTTTGTGAAGCGTTAAAATGGCTGACTTTTTTTAACTTTGTAACTTTTAAAGTAAGTTTAAAGAGAGAGAGAGAGAGAGAGAGAAAGAGAGACAGAGAGTTTACAAATGGGAAACAGTAACTGAGGGGCCTGATTCTATGTACAGTACGTCACGTTAGCCTCTTCCTCCCCCCCCCCTCTTCTCCAAAATTTTTAATGAAATTTGTTTTGCCGTTTATACTATTTTGAGCCGTAAAAAGCTTCTGTAGTGATACTAATTAGTGGCCGTTAATTTAAAAAAATTCGGTGGGGTGGGATGGGGCTAACTTGATGTAAATCCTGATTCTGTAAGACAATAGTTGCACGAAATGGAATTGTTAGAGAATAGTTATAGATTTTGATTGGAATTGATTCGACATGGAATGATGACAGTGGCAGTGTGAGGGGGGGGGGGTATATTGTATATTGTTTGATATTATTTGGCAACATTGCTAATAAAATCTAATATTTAGAGGTTTGTTTTTTATAATTAAAATGTTAAATTGATTTGACATGAAATTTATTTAAAAAAGAATTGGAACGATACTAGTTCTATATTTATTTTTAAAGAGTAATTGATTCAAAATGGATTTGAAATTATGCTCTACTTCTTTTCTAAAACATAATAATTTGTTTTTGACGTCTACTGTATGTAGTTGTGTTGAAATATAGAGCGATCTTGTAGCGGAGCTTTATTTCTTTAGAAGTAAGTATAGTAAAAAGTAGTAATATTTTGCTATATAACAAAGCCAAGCCATCTTTTATTTTCCGTGTTCAGTTCATTTACATTTTTTTTTTGCCTGAGAAATGCTACAAAAAAGTAATATTTATCTTAAATACAATAATTTATTAATTTGAAGAGTAGTTGATGGAAAACGTTGTCGTCACTTAAAGAAGTAAACAGTAAAGGACAAGAAGTAAACATAAGCATTTACATCACAAAACACTAGAAGGGACTTACATAAATATCATTAGTTTGTCTTAAAACGCAACTGTAGTGGCAGTGATCATAAAATTTCGACGTATGCAACCCGCACAACATTTTTAGACTAAATTTTGCCTGTTTCTGACGTCATAAACAGAAATATTCACGCAAATTACATACTTTACAGTTTTTTCACGCTCTCTTGCGGGGCTACATTTACAATCTTGTAAAAATTGTCAACAGTTTTGTAGATCCCATGTGGTGTTTAATCATTTCAAAAAAATATATATATATATAATAAAGAAGAAGGAAGAAGAAGGAAGAAGAGGAAGTATCAGCCGCTTTCCATTGAGTTGAAGGATATGTATCGGCTGAGAAGTGTTGAAATTGTCCCTGTAGTGGTTTCTGTGAATGGTCTGGTTAGCAAGGATTGGTTAAAAGCAAGAGAAAAGTTAAACCTCGAGCACAGGCATTTACGTGTCATGCAGAAAGCTGCAGTTCTTGGCACAGCTAACATCGTGCGCAAAGTGCTTAGTTTGTGACCCCTCTGTATATCATCTGCAGTTTCTGATATAATTGGTACTGGATTATTCTCACCTTCACCTTGAATCAAGTAGGATTCCGGTGTTGGTGTTACACAAGAAGAAACAAAAGAACTCATAATAATGTTGTTTCATGTTGTCTATGACTTTAAGCAACTTTTTTTCTTTTTAATAGTGTATGACGTTTGTTTGTTTTTTAAATTATGATTTCAGAAATAAGAAACTTTATTGACCAAGGCAGTTTAGAGTCACAATAAAAAGTTACAACAAACGTTGTTATAAACATTATTTTAAATACATTTTACTTATGTATAAACGAAAATAAGTTTTAAAGGTCTCATTTATATATCTAATGAGAAACATAGATACAAATACGAGTTTCATCAATATTAATTACCAAATTTAAATGATCAGTAAAAGTACAACAATTTTGACGATTTTTGAGATGAACTCAAAATATTCTGCAAAAACGTGATATTACCTACCATAATCAACAGATTAAAAAAAAAAAGTTTCAGATACAAAGATTCAAAGCCATTTGACTTATTTTTGTGCATTGATCTAATATGGGCTCCTTTCAAATGATTTCTGTAACTCTTATCTATTTTTACGAACTAATTATGAACAATTTCATGCACAATTTTGTTTTTAATAATTATTTGCGAAATTTAATATTAATGTTATTTAGAGTTTAATTAATTCAAATTTATTTTACTAAATAAGAAATAGATGCAATTTAAACAACGTTTGATACTCAATTTTAACATTTAAAAACAAATTGAAATAGAGCTGCTTTCGATATTATTGTTAAAAATAATTTCAAGTTAAAAAATAATAATCTTGCAAGTAAAAAACTTTAACAATATTACTTCGACGAAAATGTAATTGAAAAAAATAAAATGAATGGCTTAAATCTCTCCCAAATATATTATAAAGTGATACTAAATATATATTTCAATGAAAATTAAACCGGTTCAACACTCTCCTTATATATTTATAAATGACCTATTTAGTTGAAGGTATATACTATGAAGATAATACTATATAGAGTATATTATTATAAATTGAATAATGAGGATGATAAATTTAATTAAAATGAAAATGCCAGGTAATCCTGTCAAGTATAAATAATTTGGTATTTATGTTTATCGTCGTGTGAAATTAGAACTTTGTCAGTTGAGAGAGAGAGAGAGAGAGAGCTTGAATTTCTTGAGGTAGAGAAAAGGAGGGAGGGAGGGAGGGAGAGACGAAGACTGATGAAAAAGGAGAAAGGAAGGGTATAGAGTATGGAGAGAGAGAGAGAGAGAGAGAGAGAGAGAATCTTCAAAGAATGAACTCCATATTATAATATACATAGCAAGTAAGTTCTTCCTCTTGTTAGTTTTTTCAGGTCACCAAATTCAGAGGTGAATCTTATTAAAGAAATGTTTCCATCTTAACTTTAAAAAAAGTTGTTTTTGCATGTGTTTCTTTAATAGAAATTCACATATCATATCATTATATACAGTATGTATACTCTATACTGTATATATATATATATATATATATATATATATATATATATATATATATATATATATATATATATATATATATATATATATATATAATTATATATGTTTCAAAATTAAATTTTTCCAACTAAAATGCAATTCACGTTTTTGCGCTAACTACTCGTATAAAAATTAGTTTAATCGTAAGTTAGTAAGTTACTTGTAAACCTATTGTTCAATTTCCAGTTATATTAAACATAGGTAAGACCAGTAAGGTAGGTAAGGCCCTACCTTTTACAACGACTGGGCATCTACATTAAATACAGTATTACATTCCACTAAAAAAATAAAAAAATAAAAAGATATTGTTTTACATTGTATATTATTTAGCAACTATTGTGCATTTTTTTTTTAAATTTAATTAGCTGCATTACGGAATCACCTTACGTATAATTTAAGGTCAAATTGAAATGAAGCTTTGGTATTGAGTTTTGCAATTTCATAATAAGCTTTTGTTATAAGATTTATATTTCAATAGTATTTGCAATAATAATAAAAAAAAAAAAAAAAAAAAAAAAGAAGTTCAATTATATCTATACGATTCGCAAGTTTTATTTTCATAAATAAAAGATGATTTTATTAAGCGTGAATACAATATAAAACAGTGTAAGTTTGTGTTTGTACAATACTTTAAATTGTCAAATATGATAGACTTATGATTTAATAATATAAACTAAAAAGTGACCCAAAATGATATAAAAATTTACATGCATAATGTTAAAACATAAACAGTAAAACATGTCTGAAAAAAAAAAGATGATAAATTTTTATATTTTGTAAAGTAAATGACGTACAAATTTTAAAATATTATTTCATTTGACTATATCCATATTTAACTATATACGAATTTTTTTAGTCTACATCATTTATTATTTTTTTATAAGAATATTATACAAAAGAAAAAAAAAAAAAAAAAAAAGAGAGAGAGAGAGAGAGAAAAAATGGTACACATAATAGTGAATAAAGTCTTACAAATTTACAGAGTAATTTTTCAATTTAAGAATACAATATTTTTTTTACTTGCAAGAGAAGCAAGCTCTCTCTCTCTCTCTCTCTCTCTCTCTCTCTCTCTCTCTCTCTCTCTCTCTCTCTCTCTCTAAAAATGTCGTTGGGTAAAACATCACGTCACTAGAAAAATGCAATAAATCTTTTTTTATACGAAGAAAAAAAAACTTTTACAAATATCTTAAATTTGTTTCAATCTTCACTTACTTTTACGTGTTGTAATGTAAATTAATTTAATTAAAATATTTTTTTTCATTTTTTTTTGCTGTAAATTAAATTGAATTTACTAGAAAGTAATAATAAAAACTATTAAAAGTTTTCAATTTCCATAGAATAGAAATTTATTTACAAATTAAAAACAAATCTTAATTTTTATAATTATCATTGTGCTTTTTTTTTTACACAATTGCGACTTATTTTACCACATTGATGACGTGTTTTGATCAATTAGAATTACAATGAATTGTAATTTAAAGGAAACGTTTTACTAATTAAATATCTACGCACAGACAAAACTTTTTTTTTGAGGGTGGGGGGGAGGGTGTTAAATTATGTTCTCGTGCAATGCTTTTACTACAGTCCTGTCAATACATATCTTATTGACGTGTACTGTACCGTGGAAACCGCAAACACGGACCAGTTACGGCCTATATACACAGCCCGGCATAGAAAAAATATACAATTTATTACCTTAGTTCAATACAATCATTTTTAACATAATTTATATCACATAGATTAAAGGGATATAAAAGATAAAACAACATGTTCTTTTTAATCATTAAACACAAAATGGGATCTACAAAACTGATGACAATTTTTACCAGAATGTAAATGTGGCCCCACAAGAGAGCGTGAAAATACTGTAAAGTATGCAATTTGAGTGAATATTTCTGTTTATGACGTCAGAAACAGGCAAAAACTAGTATGAAAATGTTGTGCGAGTTACATAAGTTAAAATTTTCTGATCACTGCTTCGGAGCTACAGTTGGGTTTAGAGACCAATTAATGTTATTTATGTAAGTCCCATCAAAGGTTTTGTGATGTAAATGCTTATGTTTTCATGTTGTCTATGCCTTTAAGAGTATTGGTACAAAGAATGCGAGTTATATAATGTACAGCATAATTATTTATATAAATTGCCAGCAGTTAAGCTAAAAAAAAAATAATAATAAAAATACAGTATTATATTTTCCGCAGTCTAAATTACGTAATTTATTTTTCCCGTATAAATTAACTAAAATCATGGATATTAACGTGTGTTTTTTGTCCGTTTTACATTATACCATTGTATAAATATTGTATTTATAATGGTATGATTATACTCATATACACATTTTGTTAAAAATAACCAGAACTATGTGTTAATTGCAATAGAAATACACTGATAAAAAATTATGATATGTATTCACTTATAGTTTTTCTCGAATTTAATGTTTCTTGTATTTGATTTACTTTCACAACGGTGTATGAATTACAGGGTTAATTGCAGATTCTGGTCAGACCCAATAGTATCTCTGTTAACAGTCAAAAACATATTAATGTATTACATATAAATAAAATGGTAATATATACGTATATATATATCGTGTTCTTCATTTCGTATGGAAAGGTTGTCTGCCAACACATTCTCTGATTTCGTTCAAATTTGGTACAAATATCAAGTTTAGGGTTTAGAGAAAAGTACTTTTTCAAATTTTGAAAATTTTGAAAATTCCCGGAAAAATCCCGCATTTTGTAATTTTTGTAACTACCGACTTTGCTTGGGAAAATCTTTAATTTCTCTTAAATGAATTAGAATCAGTAAATAAAAATAGTTGGATGGTATGACCATTGACCAAACCTTTTTTGTGACAGGTGACCCATGACCTTGAACTCGTGTCAAGGTCAATGAACTGCGTTCAAAGTGGAAAATTGCAAAAATGGCCAATTGACGTAACTTTTTTTGGGCATTTTTTTTGCATCATTTTGTAGCCTATAATGTCCTTAAGATATGTGCAAAAATTTGGAATGGACAAATTGTAACTTTAAACGTGGCACCACGTCAAGCAGTGGCACCTCGGGTTGGTTGCGGAGTACCGACCAACTAAAAAATTCAAAATAAAAATAAGTTACAAAGATATTCAAACCAAACTTGGTGTACATACACATATACACATGGACCATATATTTACAAAGTTATAAACTTATGGCGCGAAAATTCAAAAATTGGCAGTTATGAAACTTAAGAAAAAATCGAATTTTTCTGTATTTTCTCTGTATGCATGATATTGGTTGATCGTGAAAGTTAATTTAGGATATAAAAGTACAGAATCGGTATGGTTTACACCTAAAATCCATAAAATGGCAAAAAAGAGGAGAAAAAAAAAACAACTGGCTGAATTTTATAATATTGTAAACAGCAATACTTTGATACGATTTAGCATTGTTCACAATTAGCTTAATTATTGTTACATTAGGCTTCAAATAAATTACATTATTCCATGTCTTGCAAATTAAAATAATAAATAATAATTCAATCTATATCATTAAAAAAACAGATTGTGATCGGATCGGGGCTTACATAGTATCAGAGTATTCCGTACTATTTATGAATTATAAATTTTCAGACCACTTTTTTTTTCAAGGCTAGTAAGATATTCATATATTTTAATTAATTAATTTAATGTAAATTATTTAAAGAAATCAAAATTAGTTAAAGTAACAATAATTAAGCTAATTGTGAACAATGCTGAATCGTATCAAAGTATTGCTGTTTACAATATTATAAAATTCAGCCAGTTGTTTTTTTTCTCCTCTTTTTTGCCATTTTATGGATTTTAGGTGTAAACCATACCGATTCTGTACTTTTATATCCTTAATTAACTTTCACGATCAACCAATATCATGCATACAGAGAAAATACAGAAAAATTCGATTTTTTCTTAAGTTTCATAACTGCCAATTTTTGAATTTTCGCGCCATAAGTTTATAACTTTGTAAATATATGGTCCATGTGTATATGTGTATGTACACCAAGTTTGGTTTGAATATCTTTGTAACTTATTTTTATTTTGAATTTTTTAGTTGGTCGGTATTCCGCAACCAACCCGAGGTGCCACTGCTTGACGTGGCGCCACGTTTAAAGTTACAATTTGTCCATTCCAAATTTTTGCACATATCTTAAGGACATTATAGGCTACAAAATGATGCAAAAAAAATGCCCAAAAAAAGTTACGTCAATTGGCCATTTTTGCAATTTTCCACTTTGAACGCAGTTCATTGACCTTGACACGAGTTCAAGGTCATGGGTCACCTGTCACAAAAAAAGGTTTGGTCAATGGTCATACCATCCAACTATTTTTATTTACTGATTCTAATTCATTTAAGAGAAATTAAAGATTTTCCCAAGCAAAGTCGGTAGTTACAAAAATTACAAAATGCGGGATTTTTCCGGGAATTTTCAAAATTTTCAAAATTTGAAAAAGTACTTTTCTCTAAACCCTAAACTTGATATTTGTACCAAATTTGAACGAAATCAGAGAATGTGTTGGCAGACAACCTTTCCATACGAAATGAAGAACACGATATATATATATATATATATATATATATATATATATATATATATATATATATATATATATATATATATATATATATATATATATATATATATATGTATGTATGTATGTACATATGTATATATGTATGTATGTATAAATATATGTATAAAAGGGCTGACAGTTATTCCCTTCGTACATAAAATACATATAGTGTGTATGCATTCATGTTAAATTCAACGCCATGTTGGACAGCTCAACAACATGGGCAGCATAGGAAAATAACTCATTTTGCAGTTTAAAAAGCCTATGCAATATTTTTGAGAGCATTCATGTTGGTAATAGGTTAAATTAGTGTCTCAAGTATGTGAGAAAAATAATAGTAACAAAAAAATTGACCGATTTCTCTAAGAAAATAGCCAAAAACCAAGATTGTCCTATACTGAGCAATGTTGTTCACTACTACAGTATGGCCTCCAAGCGCATTAAATATGATGTTATGCGGATACACCCTATAACAAGTAAATTGAATTATCTTTTAATTTTACGGAGCGAATAACTGTTGTTTTAAGTTTGGAATAAGGAAAGTATTAAAATAATGTATGCTGATAATCCTGACGTCAGAAAATTTGTGCATTTTTTTTTTTACAGTTTTTGCGCTCTCGATCATGAGTGGTTTTTATTTTAGAACTAATAAAAGTGAATAATGCTTTAAGGTGTCCCATTTTGTGTTAAATGAATTAAAAGGGTATGTTATTTGGTCTGGATGGTACCTTTAAATCATTAATTTGATATATTTTTAATTCAATTTTGAATATTTTGTGCAATGCACTTTAAAATACAGTAAATTGTCAGTTTATAAATAAAAAGCAAAATAATAAATAAATCTGCATGAAAAAAAAAATCAAAGAAATCAGCGCAAATTTTATTTGTCAAAAGTCGCACAAATTGCTTTAAATTATTTAAATTTCCAGTGTCTTTATAAAATAAGAACTGTAGCACTTTTAAGCATCACATTTTTGAGCTTGAATTTTAAATTAATACAAAAACTATTTAATTTGCACATTTTATATAAAACTGACGAAGAGAGAAAGAGGACGTATTTCTGTATAAGTAGGAAGAAAAAAGTCCTAGTTTATACTGCTGTACAATAAAACTTACAAAAAACTTTTTTTTTTTTTTTTTTTTTTTTTTTTTTTTTACCAAGAAGATGAATTTTATTTAAATGTGACATCTCTTTTTCTACGCTAAATCTCTCTCTCTCTCTCTCTCTCTCTCTCTCTCTCTCTCTCTCTCTCTCTCTCTCTCTCTCTCTCTCTCTCTCTCTCTCTCTCTCTCTCTCTCTCTCTCTCTCTCTCTCTCTCTCTCTCTCTCTCTCTCTCTCTCTCTCTCTCTCTCTCTCTCTCTCTCTCTCTCTCTCTCTCTTAGACATTGTTAAGCTGAACTATTTACATTTTATATATTTACATTTTGAAGATGTCTCAACATGCTTTAGTATATAAATTTTTATGTTAAAGAAAATGTTATTTTATTCAAAGTCCTTTTTCTCTCTCTCTCTCTCTCTATGTATAAGTTGCGGGTTGTAAATTTTATTGTTTAAATTTGTTATAGTTTGGCTTTTTGTTGATGAATTTTGTCTCTGTTATAATGCATCACAAGGGAAGTGTTTTTGTTTCAATCTTTATAATTGCGTCATGGGTATAATATCGTATTTTTCCTTTTAACCAGCAGAATAGTAAAGTTAATAAAATTTGCCCCATTTCATTACTATAGTGTAATTATTTGTATAAGCATATTTAAGGCATCGTAAAATGGCTAATTAAATATTTTTTTACACTTATTTTAGAATTTATAAGTATACAGTGTATATTTTTAGAATATTGGTTGTACAAATTTTCAGTATCGGTTTTACTATGCATATTTGATGGCAAATTATTTTCTTACAAGTAAAATCACAGTATTAAGTATTATTCACATGACGCGTAAATTTGACGCGCATCGACGCACGTTACAAAGTTGGAACAATGTAAACAAATGGAGCCGTTCATATTGTTTTTGAAAATTACATGTAAACGGCTCTATTTGTTTAGATTAACCCAACTTTGTGTATTCGTCGACGCGCGTCAAATTTACGCGTCATGTAAATGATACTTTACAGTATGTTCAATTAGTAAATTACCTTCAATTGAACATATTTTTTAAGTGCAATTACTAAAGTTAAGATAAGCTTATTGCCATATTTTGTTGGTCATATTGTGTTACGGTGCTACACCTTCTCCATAGTTTCGTCAAGACGTTGTCATATCAACATAGTCTGATTCTGATTCATGTCTGATTCACGATTCTGCCACCAATATAGTGCCCAGACAATATAAGTACAATGTATTTGTGCTTCAATTTTCACTATTTTTTTTTATCAAATAATTAAAAAGAGAATAAAAAAAACTTTATTAAAATGTTACTCAATATGGGACATTCAAAGAAAGAATAAATTAAGTAATGCTGTGTTTATGTCATTATGCCATAAATTATGCTAAATTAGAACCATAAATTTAATCATGATGTACAATATAATATTTATGCTTTGCAACATAGTTATTATGAAATGTAACATGGATTATGCCGTATTGAAGAAATTATGCTGAAAATAAGCTAGCATAATTATTACATACTGTATTAATTCTTGTTCTTCTTTTCTTTTCTTTTGCAACTACCGTGTTAAAAATTTTCGTCCTTAATATACACAGTTAAGTAGAGGAGTATATTTAATAAATTATTCATTAATATGAAATATATGCGGTTACTAAAATACTCCATAGACTAATAATAAAAATCAATAACTAATTACTTTCCCTAATGTGAAGTCCACTCACAATACATCAATCACCGTCAATGACACAAGCATGTAACGAATGTAATCCGTCATTTTAGTCCTTGTTATTTGACATTCAATATTAGTATTATTTGTTGTTAAGATGTGACTGATATTTAAGTGATATGGCAAAATATAGATCAATCTAATTATTTATTATAAATAATAATAGTAGTTTGGTGCAGGCAAATATGTCAAATTTGGTACTGTTTCATAGTAATGCTAAAAATTAGCAGTTATAATTGATGATGCTGTTCTACTGGACAATCATGTTGTATCATGATATGGAACACCGTTGCTGAGATGAGAAGAAAGTATGAGGCACTTTCAATTGAACGCACAGCATTTGGAAGATGCAAGATTAATGTGATTACATCGTCCAGTCTGACTCAAGTTTCCACGGTTTCTATAAACTGTCATGGTGAATGACGGGCTATATATTAGGCTGTGGACGGTCCGTGTGTGCGTTTTCCATTGTACCTGTCGATAAGACATGTGTCTTGATATGACTATAGAGAAGGTGTAGCACGATAACACAATATGGAAAAAAAATCATCAATTAATGTTAACATTATTCCAGTCGTGATTTCTACTAAAGGCCTTGCTACTTAATTAAGATTATAATTGTTGCAAGCGAGAGAGAAGCTGGGTTTCAAAGAGATACTATGTGTATCTTGCAGACGGCTGCAGTTCTTGGAACAGTTAAGATTGTGTGCAAATTGCTCAGTTTGTAAACACCTGTATGTTATTACCACCTCAAGGATTCGGTATTAACACTTCGTCCTTCACTCAGGCAAGAGCTTGATGTGGGTGTAAAAAAAAAATAATAATACTAATATGTCCCTCAAGCTTAATAGCCAGAAAGCTAGGTGGTGGTGGAAGAGTGTATGCTCTTGACCATTAATTGGCTTGGCCCGGTGCATGTGCAAAAATGTCAATTAACGTGGTGTTAAAAAACAGATAATAATAATTAACTGATCGTACAGTTATATTGACTAGAAATAAAGGACGCTCCAATCTCGCGTAATATAGTTTTTAAATTTGTTTCGATTTTATTATGATGGTAAAATAATGATAGTAAAAATAATAAATAAAGTGGTTCAAAGAGTCATAAAATATATATTTGTGAGTTAAAAGTACTGCGGTGGGAGCACTTTTTTATAGCTGCTAAAAGCGTAAACCAACAATACAATTCGGAAAAGATTGATGGGAAAAGAAGTAAAATAAATGACTTTCACTCACAACTGAATTTAAGTAATTTTTCTGAATGATACATTATTTTGAAATCTCAAGTCTATATAAATAGTATTAGAAATATAGCAAAATATGATGAAAAGTATAAGATACATGAATACAAGGGAACAATTATATGCAGTCACTTTTTCTAAAAAAGAAAAAGTTGTTAAGTTGTGGTTTAATGATGGCTTCTATCTATCAAATTTCATATTAAAACTTATTATTTTTATATCATTCACTAAGTAATGGTAACCGTTATCTAGAATAAATTTTTTAAACCCCATGTCTATCAGGGTAAAAATTATTGCTGAAATTATTTTTCAACTTTCAGGGTATAAAATGTTTATATATATTCTTAATTCGAAAATTTTAATAACAATGAGCTATGAAACATTTTATATAGTTTTCTTATCCGTGTTAAAAAAAAAAAAAAAAAAAATGTTACAACTTTTATTGACAAATCAGCCATAAAAAGTGCAATTTTTCGTACTTCTGTTGTTAGTTGTAATTAAACGCTTATTTTATGAGAATTTCAATGATTTTTTAAACTCTTCTGCAAAAGTCATGCAAATTTAATAGTAGAAGATAAAAAACACAAAACAATAGCTTGTGAATATTTAAAATGTCTAGTCCTTCGGTGTTCTTGATGTTTATATAAAAAAAATAGTACTTTTATTTAAACGTGATTTATGTACAAAAATTAGATTACTCAATGCAATTTGAATTAAATTAACATAAAATAATAATTTAAATATAAAAATTATAGAAATGATAATTTTCATATTCCTTCTTGAAAATAGAATATTGTTTTTTAAATCTACATACTACTACGTATGTTTTTATTTTCTATATAAAAAAATACAAATAATAATAAAAATATCTATAATATTTATATATGAGCTTATAAAAAAATACATATTTTTATAAAGCAAATATAAAAAAGAGATATTGCAAAGAAATGAAAATATTGAATTGCGATATTTTATTTCTCTATTACTCATGCTTTATATTATTGCAAAAATTCAAATATATTATATTGAAAACATATCACAGCATCACTGCTGGAACAATATTAAAAATATTTTATTGAGTATAGTTTTATGTTTCATCATATTTGATGAATAAAATTTCATATCTTCAAGTCTCAAATATTATAAAGAAAATTTTGAGTATAATATATTTGATATCACTTTCAGCAAAATTTATATTCATCGATATTGATATTTATTACTGATGAAAGTTCCATGTGAATTTAAAGTAAATTTTAAGATATGTATAAGAAAATAGCCACGTAACAATATAAACATTTTGAAGTATTTGTCAAACGTACAAATTATAAGTTTAATTGAAAAGAATTTAAGCTGAATTTTTGTAAATATTTTGGTCCATAAACGTGACAATTTGAATCACACACACACACACACACACACACACACACACACACACACACACACACACACACACACACACACACACACACACACACACACACACACACACACACACACACACACACACACACACACACACACACACACACACACACACACACACACACACACACACACACACACACACACACACACACACACACACACACACACACACACACACACACACACACACACACACACACACACACACACACACACACACACACACACACACACACACACACACACACACACACACACACACACACACACACACACACACACACACACACACACACACACACACACACACACACACACACACACACACACACACACACACACACACACACACACACACACACACACACACACACACACACACACACACACACACACACACACACACACACACACACACACACACACACACACACACACACACACACACACACACACACACACACACACACACACACACACACACACACACACACACACACACACACACACACACACACACACACACACACACACACACACACACACACACACACACACACACACACACACACACACACACACACACACACACACACACACACACACACACACACACACACACACACACACACACACACACACACACACACACACACACACACACACACACACACACTTTTTTGCTGATGCTATAAAGTACTTTTTTAATAAACATTTCTATATCTTACTCTAAATTGTGAAACCTTTGAACTTCACAAAATCATCTCCAGATCTTATATATCTTACACCGAGATTTAAGTTTTAGAGCACGTTGAAACATGAGTATTTTTGTTGTTAAGATAGATGTTTGTAATTTGTTTCTTCCTTAGTCTAGTATAAATATCATATAATATCCATGCAGCTTGAGGATGTAATCTTAACTCTCTCTCAACAATAGCCTCATTTTTTATCATTATAATTGGACATGCGAGATAATTATGAAGATTCATGATAAACTTAAACTAATTGTTCGTGGATTTAAGTTTCATAACTATATAGTAAATTGTGATGTAGTCTATTACGTTAATTTTTCTTTGTTAAAATAACTCGACCCTTATATTTAACCCAAGTTTCGTAAAATTATATGAGAGAAAAATATATGAGCCTAGTAAAAAAAAGATTGTACTCAAAAAAAAATTAGGCAAATAAGCTTTAATTTAAACTTTACTCATAATACTCGTCTTACAAAAATAGTCATGTTAAATGTGAATGTGACTTCATACATAATTACGTTCATTTTTATTATGCGTGGAAAGAATAAATTATATAATTTATGCTGTAGTTAGGTCAATATAGCATAAATGATGCTAAATTAGAACAACATAAATAATGGGCCACTTGCAATGAATGAAAATTTTAAAATAATTTGAAATATTCTTAAAGCCATAGAACACATAAAACAACATGTGCTTTTTAATGAATAAACACAAAATGGGATTTTCAAAACTATTGAAAATTTTTACCAGAATGCTAATATAGCCCCACGAGAGAGAGAGAGAGAGAGAGAGAGAGAGTGAAAAAACTGTAGAGTATGCAATTTAAGTGACTATTCATGTTTATGACGTCAGAAACATGCAAAAATCAGTATGAAAATGTTGTGCGAGTTGCATAAATTGAACTTTCTGATCACTGCTACGGAATTACAGTTGGATTTTTAGACAAACTAATGTTATTTATGTAAGTCCCATCAAGTGTTTTGTGATATAAATGCTTATGTTTTTCTCTGGTCTATTCCTTTAATGCATTTCTTATGAAAAAATCATTTTCATTTACTTGTTGCAGCAATTAAAAATATTTTATTGTAAGTGGTCCATTGTTGTGTAAAACATAATATTGTAACATATTTATTATATATATAAAGTATGGCATAAATTAGGCGTATTGAACAAAATTATGCTGACAATAAGCTATTACGTTTATTTTTTTTCGTGTGTGTATAAAAACATGAATTTTTGCAATTTTTAATAACTAACTAAAACTTTTATAAGCGAGAATGAGAAAGTCAAAATTTCAATTTTGTAAGAGAAGTAATTTTCAAACTAAGTTCTTTCATTAAATAATAATAATAATAAAAGCAACAGGCAAATAATAACTTTTAGGGTCAAATTTTAGACTATTTATGGCATAAAAATATTATCATATAAACTGTTGTTTTTTATTCAAATTTTAGTAAAATCAATTCAATATTTACGATATATTGGTGAAAAACTGTCATTTTGTTTTTTTTGACATATATTTATAAACCAGTCCACTTTAATTAAAATAATTACGATAAAAAATGTTTGTGACAAATTCGGGATGTCAATTACTATAAAATAATTTTAAACGTTTGTCATTTTATATTTTACTAAAAACAAATTTTAACTTTATATAATGACATTCCAATTAAATATAATAATAAATTTACGTATGTATTATGTGTGTGTGTGTGTGTGTGTGTGTGTGTGTGTGTGTGTGTGTGTGTGTGTGTGTGTGTGTGTGTGTGTGTGTGTGTGTGTGTGTGTGTGTGTGTGTGTGTGTGTGTGTGTGTGTGTGTGTGTGTGTGAGAGAGAGAGAGAGAGAAATGAAATTGATTTTGGTTTTAGTAATTTGACATTTTATTTACACTGACTGTGAGAAACGAATGATTAATGATTACAAACATGTGGTTAGTTTTTGGTCGTATATTTATAAATATAGTGAGCAAAAACAAGAAATATCCAATTTGTAAAACCTTTATTGAAAATTGACAAATTATCTATTGAATACAAAATGCAAGGAAGTAAATCAACAATATCTTAATATTCTTATTTTTATTCTTATTTCTTTTTTTTAAATAAAGTATAATTTTACAACGGACGTAAGATTTTGCTGAAAATAATGTATTTTTGGTATCGCAACCAATAGAAATACTTTTCCAATTACGCAGAATTTTGAGCACGGTTAAGAGTTAATTTGCTTTGCAGCAAATTTGCTTTTCACCAGTAAAAAAATATAGATTTCAGACATAGTAATATAGTGTAGACATCCAAGCACAAAATATTATTTTGAAGAAGCGTATAAGTACGTCATAATTTCTAATTTTATTTGTTGCTATGCCCCAATGCAAAAATAGCTAAAGGTTTTAGCATCTTATCCTTCCTTGCATGATTCGAATGTAACATCAATATTCTTTTACCCTTTATTTTGCCACATGAGATTAAAATAGCAAACAGGGGCTTTGAAAATCGGTATGTTATACAGGACTTTTTTTTTTTTTTTTTTTTTTAATTATTTATAAGTCTGTAGTAAAACATTGCTAAAGTTTTGAACTCTGAAGTGATAAACTAAGGCGGATGTTATTCTTGTTCTCCTCATGACGTCCGTTATCCCGTTAGAACTCAAAACACTTGCAATGTTTTACCTCAATCATCGAACCGTGAAAGCCGACATCGGATGTATACGGATGACGTCATATGTAATCAGCTTGGACGCCATACAGGATTAATGAATAACATTGCTCAGCAAAGGAAAAACTTTGTTTTTGGCTATTTTCTTTGGAAAATCGGTTACTGTTTTTTTTTCTTACATACTTGTGATACTAATTCAACCTATTATCAGCATCGATCAATGCTCTCAAAAATATTGCATAGTGTTTTTAATATAGCAAAATAAGTTATTTTTCTTTGCAGCCCATGTTATTGAGTGATCCAACATGGCATCAACTTTAACATGAATGCATAGGCCCTATAAATTTATAAGTTTTAATATTAATATATCTTTTGAGGCTCTAGGTTCTGTTTTTTTTTTCTTCAGTGTATTGTGTGACATTTTAACTGGGCAAACTTTGGTGAATTGTCACTTTGTTGCGATGGACGTTCTCTCTAGCTCTCTCTAACGTCAAATCAAGAGAGAGAGAGAGAGAGAGAGAGAGAGAGAGAGAGAGAGAGAGAGAGAGAGAGAGAGAGAGAGAGAGAGAGAGAGAACGGCAACAAAACCCTTGTCAAAAGTTTCCAATGTTTGAAACATCACACAACTGTGGGCCTCTTTTACTTCGTGAGAGAAATGTAAATAATCTTGACAGAGAAATCTCATGCAAAATTACTTGCTTTTGAATACAATTTAAATTTAAAATTGTTTATTTAATATTGAGTATTTTTTTACTCTAGCCATCAAGTCAGTTTATAAATTTATAAATGGAAAAAAATCATTATATTTGAAGCATAAAATTTTAATAATAAAAAACGTACATACCCACTTACATGGCCCTGATATTTTTTTAAACAATAATCACTTGCCAGAGCGTTTATAATTTCAGTTTTATATAACACATATACTATGTATTATATATAAATATAATATAAATATATATATTAATAAGTTTTCAATTGAATATAATTAAAATATTAATTAAGTTTACAGATATTCACTGAATACAAGGTACAGACATTTATCACAAACATTTTATCATATTTAGAGATTAATGCAACACTATACAGAATAAAGTTGAAATATTGTTTAGACTTTATTTAATCTTTTTATTTATATTAGAAATTGCAATTTTTCTATGTATAAAAAATAGAGATTGTTCATCCATTAATAGTATCATTTATATATTTTTTTAAAGCAAAATAACAATTAAAAAAAATAATAAATACTTTAAATGAAATTATTTTTTTATACAAAATATGTTTTTTTAGAAATCTCTACATAATAAGCATTTTTAAGACAGTGCAGTTATTTTAATTCTCTGACCACTTAATAATATTAAATTTTTTAAATATGTTTCTGGTTTCATTTCCTTTTTATTATTTTCCTCGAATATAAAATTATTATGTAATTTATCTAGAAAGGTTAGAAAAAAAATCTATTAATTTTCCGTGTTAATGTTCTTAAATTTAATATTAATATTACAATTTTTTCAATCTTTTATTAGTTTATTACTGTTTTTTAGGTACTATATGTCATGAAATGAAATACATACAGTATACGTATCATTGATCTAAATGCATACAACATATTATGTATTATAAATAGAAGTTTTGCTAGAAACAATATAATAATAATATTATAATTAATATTTTTGAAAAGTGTTTACTGTTCATATAGGGTGTGTTCGCATGACGTCATTCTGAGTGCTTTTCGATGCTCTTCTTGAGCAATGAATAACATTGCTCAGCATAGGACAAACTTAGTTTTTGGCTATTTTCTTTGGTAAATTAGCTATTTTTTGGTCATTATTATTATTATTATTATTTTTTTTTTTTTGCATTCTTGAGGTACTAATTCAACCTGTTAACAGCATCAATGCTCTCAAAAAAATAACGAAGTATTTTTAAACTGGCAAAATGTGCCATTTTCCTATACCGGGCAATGTTATTTAGTACTCACTTATGACGTCGACTTTAACATGAATGAAACCACCCTATAGAAAGAAAAAGAAAACACTGCAACTTTGTTTACTATCGCAACAATACTTGGAATTGTCGTAACTGAAATGAAATTGAGTTTAACATAACGTTACAAGAAGTTTTATGCAAGATATTAACAAAACAAGAAGCCAAAAATGAAAATTCATCAAAAGCAAGAATGTTACACGTAAGTTTAAAATATAAAATAAAAATTATCTATTAGAAATTTAAACCTGATAATAATTATATAACAAAATTAAATATTGAAAGGGTTTAGCTTTCGTGTTACACCGTGTTATATAAGCAGTAAACTGACATTGAAAAGGAATTCGGCTCGACCGGGACTCGAACCCGGATCTTTGGTTTCCCAGACCACTGCGTTAAACCATTACGCTACCGAGACTCCTTCCAATCCAACATCATTCACTGCTCATATATAGTCAGCTTTCGCTGCTTGCCATGCGCGTGCCTTCGTTGGCGCGACAGTTTAAACTGCTAAGCAGTCATGGCGGGTGCTCTTGCGAGCTATATGCCTCCACGTAGAGGGCAGTTATGAGAGTGTAATTTAACGCCTATTTTACACGGGTAGTTTTAATGAAAGGGTTTAGCTTTCGTGTTACACCGTGTTATATAAGCAGTAAACTGACATTGAAAAGGAATTCGGCTCGACCGGGACTCGAACCCGGATCTTTGGTTTCCCAGACCACTGCGTTAAACCATTACGCTACCGAGACTCCTTCCAATCCAACATCATTCACTGCTCATATATAGTCAGCTTTCGCTGCTTGCCATGCGCGTGCCTTCGTTGGCGCGACAGTTTAAACTGCTAAGCAGTCATGGCGGGTGCTCTTGCGAGCTATATGCCTCCACGTAGAGGGCAGTTATGAGAGTGTAATTTAACGCCTATTTTACACGGGTAGTTTTAATGAAAGGGTTTAGCTTTCGTGTTACACCGTGTTATATAAGCAGTAAACTGACATTGAAAAGGAATTCGGCTCGACCGGGACTCGAACCCGGATCTTTGGTTTCCCAGACCACTGCGTTAAACCATTACGCTACCGAGACTCCTTCCAATCCAACATCATTCACTGCTCATATATAGTCAGCTTTCGCTGCTTGCCATGCGCGTGCCTTCGTTGGCGCGACAGTTTAAACTGCTAAGCAGTCATGGCGGGTGCTCTTGCGAGCTATATGCCTCCACGTAGAGGGCAGTTATGAGAGTGTAATTTAACGCCTATTTTACACGGGTAGTTTTAATGAAAGGGTTTAGCTTTCGTGTTACACCGTGTTATATAAGCAGTAAACTGACATTGAAAAGGAATTCGGCTCGACCGGGACTCGAACCCGGATCTTTGGTTTCCCAGACCACTGCGTTAAACCATTACGCTACCGAGACTCCTTCCAATCCAACATCATTCACTGCTCATATATAGTCAGCTTTCGCTGCTTGCCATGCGCGTGCCTTCGTTGGCGCGACAGTTTAAACTGCTAAGCAGTCATGGCGGGTGCTCTTGCGAGCTATATGCCTCCACGTAGAGGGCAGTTATGAGAGTGTAATTTAACGCCTATTTTACACGGGTAGTTTTAATGAAAGGGTTTAGCTTTCGTGTTACACCGTGTTATATAAGCAGTAAACTGACATTGAAAAGGAATTCGGCTCGACCGGGACTCGAACCCGGATCTTTGGTTTCCCAGACCACTGCGTTAAACCATTACGCTACCGAGACTCCTTCCAATCCAACATCATTCACTGCTCATATATAGTCAGCTTTCGCTGCTTGCCATGCGCGTGCCTTCGTTGGCGCGACAGTTTAAACTGCTAAGCAGTCATGGCGGGTGCTCTTGCGAGCTATATGCCTCCACGTAGAGGGCAGTTATGAGAGTGTAATTTAACGCCTATTTTACACGGGTAGTTTTAATGAAAGGGTTTAGCTTTCGTGTTACACCGTGTTATATAAGCAGTAAACTGACATTGAAAAGGAATTCGGCTCGACCGGGACTCGAACCCGGATCTTTGGTTTCCCAGACCACTGCGTTAAACCATTACGCTACCGAGACTCCTTCCAATCCAACATCATTCACTGCTCATATATAGTCAGCTTTCGCTGCTTGCCATGCGCGTGCCTTCGTTGGCGCGACAGTTTAAACTGCTAAGCAGTCATGGCGGGTGCTCTTGCGAGCTATATGCCTCCACGTAGAGGGCAGTTATGAGAGTGTAATTTAACGCCTATTTTACACGGGTAGTTTTAATGAAAGGGTTTAGCTTTCGTGTTACACCGTGTTATATAAGCAGTAAACTGACATTGAAAAGGAATTCGGCTCGACCGGGACTCGAACCCGGATCTTTGGTTTCCCAGACCACTGCGTTAAACCATTACGCTACCGAGACTCCTTCCAATCCAACATCATTCACTGCTCATATATAGTCAGCTTTCGCTGCTTGCCATGCGCGTGCCTTCGTTGGCGCGACAGTTTAAACTGCTAAGCAGTCATGGCGGGTGCTCTTGCGAGCTATATGCCTCCACGTAGAGGGCAGTTATGAGAGTGTAATTTAACGCCTATTTTACACGGGTAGTTTTAATGAAAGGGTTTAGCTTTCGTGTTACACCGTGTTATATAAGCAGTAAACTGACATTGAAAAGGAATTCGGCTCGACCGGGACTCGAACCCGGATCTTTGGTTTCCCAGACCACTGCGTTAAACCATTACGCTACCGAGACTCCTTCCAATCCAACATCATTCACTGCTCATATATAGTCAGCTTTCGCTGCTTGCCATGCGCGTGCCTTCGTTGGCGCGACAGTTTAAACTGCTAAGCAGTCATGGCGGGTGCTCTTGCGAGCTATATGCCTCCACGTAGAGGGCAGTTATGAGAGTGTAATTTAACGCCTATTTTACACGGGTAGTTTTAATGAAAGGGTTTAGCTTTCGTGTTACACCGTGTTATATAAGCAGTAAACTGACATTGAAAAGGAATTCGGCTCGACCGGGACTCGAACCCGGATCTTTGGTTTCCCAGACCACTGCGTTAAACCATTACGCTACCGAGACTCCTTCCAATCCAACATCATTCACTGCTCATATATAGTCAGCTTTCGCTGCTTGCCATGCGCGTGCCTTCGTTGGCGCGACAGTTTAAACTGCTAAGCAGTCATGGCGGGTGCTCTTGCGAGCTATATGCCTCCACGTAGAGGGCAGTTATGAGAGTGTAATTTAACGCCTATTTTACACGGGTAGTTTTAATGAAAGGGTTTAGCTTTCGTGTTACACCGTGTTATATAAGCAGTAAACTGACATTGAAAAGGAATTCGGCTCGACCGGGACTCGAACCCGGATCTTTGGTTTCCCAGACCACTGCGTTAAACCATTACGCTACCGAGACTCCTTCCAATCCAACATCATTCACTGCTCATATATAGTCAGCTTTCGCTGCTTGCCATGCGCGTGCCTTCGTTGGCGCGACAGTTTAAACTGCTAAGCAGTCATGGCGGGTGCTCTTGCGAGCTATATGCCTCCACGTAGAGGGCAGTTATGAGAGTGTAATTTAACGCCTATTTTACACGGGTAGTTTTAATGAAAGGGTTTAGCTTTCGTGTTACACCGTGTTATATAAGCAGTAAACTGACATTGAAAAGGAATTCGGCTCGACCGGGACTCGAACCCGGATCTTTGGTTTCCCAGACCACTGCGTTAAACCATTACGCTACCGAGACTCCTTCCAATCCAACATCATTCACTGCTCATATATAGTCAGCTTTCGCTGCTTGCCATGCGCGTGCCTTCGTTGGCGCGACAGTTTAAACTGCTAAGCAGTCATGGCGGGTGCTCTTGCGAGCTATATGCCTCCACGTAGAGGGCAGTTATGAGAGTGTAATTTAACGCCTATTTTACACGGGTAGTTTTAATGAAAGGGTTTAGCTTTCGTGTTACACCGTGTTATATAAGCAGTAAACTGACATTGAAAAGGAATTCGGCTCGACCGGGACTCGAACCCGGATCTTTGGTTTCCCAGACCACTGCGTTAAACCATTACGCTACCGAGACTCCTTCCAATCCAACATCATTCACTGCTCATATATAGTCAGCTTTCGCTGCTTGCCATGCGCGTGCCTTCGTTGGCGCGACAGTTTAAACTGCTAAGCAGTCATGGCGGGTGCTCTTGCGAGCTATATGCCTCCACGTAGAGGGCAGTTATGAGAGTGTAATTTAACGCCTATTTTACACGGGTAGTTTTAATGAAAGGGTTTAGCTTTCGTGTTACACCGTGTTATATAAGCAGTAAACTGACATTGAAAAGGAATTCGGCTCGACCGGGACTCGAACCCGGATCTTTGGTTTCCCAGACCACTGCGTTAAACCATTACGCTACCGAGACTCCTTCCAATCCAACATCATTCACTGCTCATATATAGTCAGCTTTCGCTGCTTGCCATGCGCGTGCCTTCGTTGGCGCGACAGTTTAAACTGCTAAGCAGTCATGGCGGGTGCTCTTGCGAGCTATATGCCTCCACGTAGAGGGCAGTTATGAGAGTGTAATTTAACGCCTATTTTACACGGGTAGTTTTAATGAAAGGGTTTAGCTTTCGTGTTACACCGTGTTATATAAGCAGTAAACTGACATTGAAAAGGAATTCGGCTCGACCGGGACTCGAACCCGGATCTTTGGTTTCCCAGACCACTGCGTTAAACCATTACGCTACCGAGACTCCTTCCAATCCAACATCATTCACTGCTCATATATAGTCAGCTTTCGCTGCTTGCCATGCGCGTGCCTTCGTTGGCGCGACAGTTTAAACTGCTAAGCAGTCATGGCGGGTGCTCTTGCGAGCTATATGCCTCCACGTAGAGGGCAGTTATGAGAGTGTAATTTAACGCCTATTTTACACGGGTAGTTTTAATGAAAGGGTTTAGCTTTCGTGTTACACCGTGTTATATAAGCAGTAAACTGACATTGAAAAGGAATTCGGCTCGACCGGGACTCGAACCCGGATCTTTGGTTTCCCAGACCACTGCGTTAAACCATTACGCTACCGAGACTCCTTCCAATCCAACATCATTCACTGCTCATATATAGTCAGCTTTCGCAGTGGTCTGGGAAACCAAAGATCCGGGTTCGAGTCCCGGTCGAGCCGAATTCCTTTTCAATGTCAGTTTACTGCTTATATAACACGGTGTAACACGAAAGCTAAACCCTTTCATTAAAACTACCCGTGTAAAATAGGCGTTAAATTACACTCTCAAAATTAAATATTATTATTATTTAAATTACACAAAGCCTTAAATACTCTCGAAGTTATGTAAAGTATTTTTGTAATTTTTTACTTTATATAAATGGGCTTTATAAAATTATATAATGAAAATAATGTGCCACCTATTAACTGATATAATACAATGGGTATATAATTACTGCTAAAAACTCAAGTTTTTGTTCATTATTAAAGTTATAGTTATATTTTATGATCAAAACTTAAAATAAAATGACTATATATATGTTTAAAATTTATATGATTTTTTTTTTAATATTATGTCATTTTTTTAAAACTTTATAAAAGGCTTTTTTTTACATGGTACGACTTTTTGCATACAAATTTGTATAAAACTAAATTTGACCCATTGAAATATACTAGTTAAATTTTGATACAATTAAATTTAAGTATGCAAAAACATATTCTAGAGTACATTTATAATACTGTGCAATCATGCTTCACTATTCGTCCAGATATTTTTTTCTAATGCGCATTCACATATTTATGTGCTGTAACTATGTACTGTACAGACAAATGATTAATATTATTTAAAACAATATTGTTAGCAGTATAGCATTAATGGTCTAGTGATTCACGTGTCTGACTTGCATGCAAGAGGTCGCGGGTTCTATTCCAGACACCGACCAGGCTTTTATGAAAGCCTGGCGGTGGCAAGGAGCTAGCTGGGAGATTTGGGAGGCTAAGTCAACCTTGCCGACCATCCTAACTGAGTGTTTCCACGGTTTCCTCAGTCTGTTATGGTGATGCCGAAACGTTTGTTAGGCAGTGGCCTACCCATTTCGGATGAACCCGTGCGTACACATACAGGGTGTCAGAAGATTCGGGATGTTTCAAACTGCCCGATTGTGGTTTTGTCAAAGCAAAAAAATTAATAATAGTAATAAATACAAAAAAATAATGATAAATAGTAATAATAATGTTATATTTGACAATTTGCTGCGCAACGTTACCCAAAAAAAAAATGTGAATGTACCTTTTATTGTTTATTCTCATTTAATAACATTTTTATTGTTGAGCTATAGTAACTTTTTCACAGTAAAAATAACATTGATTAATGATTGTGAATATTAAACCAAATTATATTGACACTTTATTTTGCAAATGTTTTAACAGATTGAAGCACTAATATGGTGCGCTGCATCATTTTTCATCCCTTGGTTTACAATATTTTACGTCGCCGAACTAATACTACCACAAGTGAGAGACATACCTTTCGGAGTCAAATTGTTTCTCATGAGTTACTGTAAGTTGACTAACATTAGTTGTATGTTATATTATGTAAAATTATATTCATACGGAACTCTATTGTCTCTATATCTGATTGCATGTAAAAATAATTTAGTTTTCATTCACTTGAAAAGGATGCGCAATGAAAATATTATTTCGTGTCATATTTGTACAACTATGTATAAGTTAATTATTTCAATTATACACTTATTCAACAGGAATTTATTTTAAAATTATTATTTAAATATATGATAGGAAAAAACACACATATTTAATAGAGCTTAAAAAAATGTAGTCTTTTTCTTTCGTGATTTTGCTATGTATTAGTATGTGCGTTGGTCGGGCGGGTTGCATAATAGTACAGGATACTCTCATATTGTTTTAGGTGATGAAAGATTTTTCGGGGCCCTTCATCCTCTGCAACAATTGTCAGCCTTCAGTCTCTTGATTTCAACCCTTATGCTCATTTATATTCTGCTCCCAGCAATATTTGGTAAGAACAATTATTTTTAACTGAACTTACATCATTGTTTTTATAGTGTTAATGAATATTTAAATATGTATTTTAAGTTTTAATTTTGAGATAATGAGAAATATCAATACATTTTATTTTGCAATTTTATTGCATATTCTAATAAAAGGACATCGGGCTTAAACCTTACCCTTTCAAAAATTGTATTTTCTTTTATGCTTTTTTTTAATAAAGACGATTCTTTATTTATCGTTCTGAATCTATACAACATGAATTTTCAATTTTTGAGTCCATTGGGTATTTTTAAATAATTTTTGAAAGTCGTGAAATGACGTTACGGTTGCTAACTTTTTTCTATGCCCATATCATATTATGCATAAGTGACGTCATTTTTCGATTTTCAAAAATTATAAAAATATACTTATTAATGCACTAAAATTTTTAGAATTTCAAGTATCAATCGATTAGGAACAATGTATTCTTTTAGAATGTGAAATAAATTTATTCCCTAAATTTTGTTTTTGGTCTTTCTCATTATTACTACTTTATAATTATTATTTCTTTGCCAGTTTAGTATGTAAGTTTACTTTATCAAAAAGAACACCTTTGTATTATTGCTTTTTATTGTAGAAGGTTAGAATAAGTTTTTTTTATTAAAAGTTTTTATGCCAATATATTTTCATAAATAAATCACAAATGAAAATAATAAGCAGATCAATAAATAAAAGTAATTATAACATTTTTAAATATAAGAATGCAATAGATGACATTTTAAATGTAAAATGAAATTTTAATAAGGTTTGCATATCTCTCTCTCTCTCTCTCTCTCTCTCTCTCTCTCTCTCTCTCTCTCTCTCTCTCTCTCTCTCTCTCTCTCTCTCTCTCTCTCTCTCTCTCTCTCTCTCTCTCTCTCTCTCTCTCTCCACTTCAATAACCTAATTTTCAGATTGGTGGTATTGCAGAGAAATGGAAGCCACTCAACAAAGATGGAGAAATTATTTCAATGATTATTTTTAAACACTCACAGAACAAGCTCGAGCTAGCGGCTATGTGTCTTACTTCCCACAGACCACATTCAGAAAATCTTGAACTTGTACACAATTCAAACCTCGGTGAAGCCAAAAACCACGTGGCAGAAAGTTAAATGAGTAGTTAGACGTGAAAAATGACTAAAAGAGTAACGAGAATATTATAATTTTCTAATTTGTGAGAAGGAGCTTTAGAGTAATTTCTGATGAATAAATTAAACTTTTATAATCTTTATTGACTGTTTTTAAAAAGATTTTAATTTTTTTGTTATTGTGTGAACTGAATTTTGTTTCAATTAAAATATGTTTTAATAGTAATATGTTTAATTTTTAATTGTGTCAGCATATTAAGTATTGCACGTTATTTTAAAATGCAAATAAAAAGTTCAATATTAGAAAATTCTTCCAAAAAAATATATATACATGGATATTTTAAAAAAAACCTATTTCTTTTCACTTTACTTTTCATTAGAAGATATGATTTTTAATTATTGATAAGAATGATAAGATTTTGTAGGAGATTTTGTTTAAATTATGCCAAAATTTGAAATATTCAGTAATATAATGTTATACTCATGAGTCATGAGTCGATAGAGTCTTGATACAAAGTAAAGCTTTGTTTACATTTTGCAACAATACTTTAAAATAAATTAACATAATAAAAGCACGTTAAATCTTGAAGATTTAAAAAGTGTAAACAAGAAATAAACTGAAAATTCATTACAAGCAAAAATGTTAAACGTAAGTTTAAATTTTGATTTAATTTACATATAGGTAATTAAAAAAAATCAAAATCAGGTCTGTTGATGTTGGAACGGTTGAATAGTATAATAATAATAATGATTTTTTCAGTCTTTATATTTTGTTTGTGTCTCAAAATTGAGCTGATATCAATTTAACTATTTCCTATGTGTTTAGTAATAGGATATCTTTTAATGTTTAATGTCTGGCTCTGGCATGTGAGTATTTGACATTCAAAAGAAAATAAATTAAATGATAAATAAAAATGTATTAAAACTATTTGCATTATTTATATGTATACAATGTTATACAGACACATATATTGCTATAATATATTGTTATATTGCTTGTTAGGCAATAAGGAAGGTGATTTTTTTTTTTTTTTTTTTTTTTTTTTTTTTTTTTTTTTTTGAGTTTATGATATTTTTGGAAAGAGCTTTAAAAAATTTTGATGCGTTATTTTTACGATTGGGGCATGCGAAGTATTTTTAAAAAAAAATTGAAAATCGGCCTAGAAAGCCTGTGACGTCATCAGTCCACTTTTTTCTCGGCAAATACTAATCCTTCGAGGTTCAGTAACCAGTTTAATGAAATTAGCTCGTCCTCAGGATTTCAAAAAAACTGGCTACTAAGCCTTCTACGGTCAATACTTTCCGAAATAAAAGCCCGATTGATGACGTCACAGGCTTTTTAGGCCGATTTTCAAAAATTAATTAAAAATACTTCCCATGCTCCAATCGTTCTAAGAAAAAATAGCCCCTCAAAAAAAGTTAACGCTCTTTTCAAAAATGTCATAAAAGGTGGGGGTTAAAAAGAATCCATCTTCCTCATTGTATTATTACTACTCTATAGTAATTTTTTTAAATGAATAATAATACAAGACTTGAGAAAAAAAAGGGCGAGTGGAAAAATAAACAAATCTACCCCCGTAAGCTGCGACGCTAACTAAGTAGTTAAACCGTAGTTAAGTTGTTATTTTGATTGTTGCAACAATTAAAAAAAGATAACTAAGGTTTAACTAGAGGTTGCAGCTTACAGCCCCTAGTGCCTTATAGCACTAAAATAATGAGTTTGTGTTCCTGTCTTCATTTAACATGCTTTCTTATAATGGTAATGACTAATGATATAACTCGAGTTAGAATTTTCCTCGACACTGAAATTTTTACTATAGCTTACTGAGCCTCAAAGCTTTTGTTTCCATGAATTTTAATCAAATTGGTTTTTAATTTTTTTTTCATCTCATTAACAGACCACAGTAGCTTTTAAGCTCCGTAAGTGACAGTAAAAAATTCATTATCGAAAAGAAGCTATAACTCTAAGCTGTTGCTGTTTCATTGCTCCATAAGAAAGCATGTTAAATCAAGACAAGAACACGATAGTCGTCTGCTAGTACATTGTCAGTATTGTTGGGCTCTAAATTTGTGTATTTTCTTACTAATTTCTTCTCACCAACGACTTCTTTTGTTAATATATTCCAATCCATTTTTTTCTATTTTAATATCTGACTCTTAACGATTGCTTTTCAGGTTGATGATCTAATTTGGGGCTCTGCCAGTCTCGCCCTTGCTTGGTTTACAATGCATTACGTTGTAGGACTAATTTTACACGATGTTGAAAATATGCCCGGAATAATTATATTTCTTTTATTTCTATTTAATGATTGTAAGTTATATAGAACGGTAACTGATAAATATACTTAACAGAAAAGCGACAACCTCATGTTTTAGGTAGACCTGCAATACATTTGTTTTGAAAAACCGCTAAAAGTACCCAAACTTAAATGACAGTTGAAATACTCGTAGCCAATGAAAAAGCTTCAATTTTCTGGGCAGCCAATCATTTAGCTTAAAATTTTGGGTACTTTTAGCTGGCCTTTCAAAACAGGTGTATTATACGGGTCTGCCTCAAACATGAGGTTGTCGCTTCTCTGTTAAAGCCCTTGACAACTTACTTTTTTATCATTTAGAATACTAGACTGATACTTACCATACCTTATTATCCATTAATTAGATACCAACACGTTGATTTTGTATTTATTTTCCGTTTTGCGGTTATATCACGTATCTGACGTCACAGCGTACCGCCGCCAATCACAGTCACCGCTCTGGTCACGTGATAAATTTAAGCCCCTTCCTCAAGTTCTTTACCCCTATCACGGCCCCATCGGTACATTGTGACGTCAGATACGTGATATAACCGCAAAAAGTAAAATAAACGGAAATAAATACAAAATCAACGTGATGGTGTCTAAATCATGGATAATAAGGTATGGTAATTATCAGTCTAGTATTCTAAATAATAAAAAAGTAAGTTGACAAGGGCTTTAAGGTCGTTAAGGTTCTCTAATATACTATGGTGCTTAAGTGATCAAAATAAAAACAAATTATATAATAATTTTAGGGTAGTTTTTTAGATTTTTTTTTATCTTTAATAAAGTAGATGGAAAATTAACTCTTAATTTTTCAAAAATTGTGGCATTTTACCTTAGATATTATAATAACTGAAGTGTTTTTGTGCACGGACTAAACTAAAAATAAAAAAAAATTCTAGGTTATTTTCAGCACAATTTGTGCAATACAGCATAATTTATGCTGTACTTGATAATAATTATGTTACAAAACATAAATATTATGTTATACAGCATAATTATTTGTGCTGTTTTAATTTTACATCATTTATGCTATAATGACAAAAATGAAGCATAAATTACGTAATTTATTCCTCCATTGAGCTGTTTTTTTTATAGTTTTTCTTACTTATTTATTGTTGTAAATAATAAGATAATTATGATTGATTTTATATATATTTTTTTGTTATTATTATTTTTAGTTTTCAAGGGAGATCTATCACGACTTTTGGCCGCCTTAAGTCTGATGTTTTCGATTCTTACGCTCATTTGTCTTCTGGAAAAGGAAGTATTTGGTAAATAGATTTTTTAATATACATTTTTCTATTTTTATCTCAATCTATTCAATAACATCAATTCGTTTAGAAAGAGATATATAAAAAAAAAAAAAAAAAAACGGACTAATTTTTTTTTACATATTATTTTCATTGACACAGGAAGATTTAACATGACGAAGGAAGATTTAAGTCAAGTCCAAGACTACGTACTCGAGAATTTAACCATTTTTGCAATCCATGACCAAATGTATGAGACTACAAATATGATACAGGAAGATTCAAACTTAAGTCAGTTTCAAAACCACTTGCAAAAGAATTCACATTTATCTGAAGTCCAAGACTATGACTGTAAAGTCAAATACTATGATAATTTAAAAGATTTTGATTCTTCAAATCAGAATAAAAATGTATTAGATGTAATTAATTATAAATCAAATTCTTACGATTTAAAGAATACGTATGAATTTGAAGAGCCACAATCTGAGCTTGAGTGGTTTGATTGGACAAATGGATTTAATGAGTCACAAAAACAATATGATGATATCAAGTGGAACGAGTGGCAGCAAGTTCAACTGATCGAATGTGTCGAGCAGTTAGAGGAGAAAGATGACGAAAGTGATCACGAAATTATCAACAATTTTCTGCTCAATGCCGAGGAGTTAGACTGGCAAGAGTTAGAAAATAAAGTATGCTTGTGATTTTTTTTTTTGTACAGATCTCTTAAAATATATTGTGATACCAAATACTTGCTTTTTGATGTGAATTTTGTTTAAAATATACTATTTTGTATTTATCTATTTTTAATTTTTCTATTTTTTTTTTCAATGACAGTAACAAAATATTGTGATGAAATATTCATCAATATTACAATATTTAACAAAATAGAAAGGGAGCAAATCAGTAATAAAAACTTACAAGTTAATTGTATACAAAATATTTTCGAATATTACTTTCGGAAATATAAATATTTTGAAGCTTTGCTGAGCCCTTTTTGCATTGCACTTTTTGGTTCATTGTGTTTTTCGTGATTAAATAAAATTTTAAATAACGATTATGTAGATTTCGTATCGTGGTTATTAAATAATTAAAAAACTTGTTAAACAGTTACTTTTTTATTTTGTGACACCCGCAATTTTTTATAAGAAATTTACCAAACTTTAAATAAAACTTAATAATAACTATATACTTTAATACTAAAGTCAATTTTGATGCAGCACAAACCCAAGTTCCCTTCATTCCAACTTGATTTAATATTATAAAGAAACTATAGTTAGATTGATCATTCTTAATTATTTAAAATATACACATAATAATTTATCAAATAATAAGACACGCGTAAGAAAAAAAATTAAATTTTAATACAGTTGCAAAGCATTTATATAGCTAGTGTTGACATAAAAAAGAACATTAATTTTACTTAAAAACTTAAAGCCCGTGAGCTATACAGTACATTATTTAAGTCGTCTTGTACAGTTTTTGCTCTCTCTCTCTCTCTCTCTCTCTCTCTCTCTCTCTCTCTCTCTCTCTCTCTCTCTCTCACTATTTATACGGCTACAATATGCTTTTTTTTTACATTTGACAAAAAATTAAATGATACTAATACAACTACTCCAAGCCAAAGTCACTAGAAAATACTAACAATTTTAAAGTGTAAGTACTGTACTGTCACACAATAAGAAATTTTGATTTACGATTTTAAAAAATTCTTAAAATATTTCTGTGGCTTAAAACACATAAAAGTATGTCTAGCATTTCTCATTTAAATTTATCCAAAATCAGTGGAGTAGTTTTCTCAAAAAAAAAAAAAAAAAAAAAAAAAATTGTTTTCCCCCGTAAGCATAATGTTAAATTCAGAGACTCTTAGCGTCTCCCCGCGCACTAAACCGATAAGATCCATTATGCATGCTATTCGAGTAAGGTTTTGAACGGTTTGGTAAGAGTACTTGGTATTTTCTAGACACTTTACTAGTTTAAAATAATAATAATTTATAGATAAATTTATTTAATATTTTCTAATACTTTTCTTCTTATTGATTGTTACATATTAAGAAATTGTTCATTTGCATGTAATTATGTAATAAAAAATAGTGTCTTTTTGTGGTTTTACGACATCATAATATTTTATTTCTAGATAATTTAAGATTTTTAAAAGAATTAATTAAAATCTAAAATAAGGAAGTTACGTATAAAATAATTAAAAGTTATAAAGTAGATTTTTAAAACATTAATCCGGTCGTCATATAAGTAATGTGATAAATAATTAAGCAAGGAAGTATTACATAAAGCACTCTAGGAAAAATCATAAATTTTGTAAAGTCTAAATTAACTCCGGACCACATGGTTACCTAAATTGTCTATGAATTATTTGAGTGAGTAGATAATCGACTTGGAAGTAATCTCTCTCTCTCTCTCTCTCTCTCTCTCTCTCTCTCTCTCTCTCTCTCTCTCTCTCTCTCTCTCTCTCTCTCTCTCTCTCTCTCTCTCTCTCTCTCTCTCTCTCTCTCTCTCTCTCTCTCTCTCTCTCTCTCTCTAGCTATTATTTAAAAGGGGAAATTTGTTACTTTGTACGTAAAAATCTTATTTCCTTAAAAATTAATAATAAATATATCTGAAATGAATTTTTAAAATTTAAGTAAAAGTACATAATGGGGAAAAAAAGCACATGGAAATTTAAAAAATTCTTATCTTTCCAATTTGTTTTTTAAACTTAAAGTATGTGATTTGTAAAGCAAGTGAACTCCTCTTTTTTATTTTATCAAACCAATTAATTATAATAATGAAAGAACGCTTATGTATATTTTTAATAACATCCATAAAAAAATCATACTACGCGATAATTTTTTTTTTAAAATCCTGATCCTGATCCTGATCCTGACCCTGACCCTGTCTTAAAAAAAGAACAAAAATTATGATCACTTATGTAATATTTTCCATGCTTTGCAATTTTCACATTTATATAATAAAAAATTGAAACTCTTTAACTTTTATATTTTTTTTTCTTGGTAGAGAATAATATATTACTGTGAGAGCGTGCTTGAACTATATGTTTTAAACATAATATTATTTTCAAGTATAGTAATAATATTATTTGTAATGGTGAATAAACAATTTGGAAACTCATTGTAAGTATTTCAGTATTTGTTTAGTAGAAGGTGACCGACTGATATCTCACGAACTGAACGCGGTTACGAAATATAAAATTAACATGAAGTAAAGATGAAATGTTACTTTAAAGTTAAGTTTTGTTGAACACTTGAAAACACGATCAAATATTAAAGTTATTCTACTTAACATATAATTATGAAAGTTCAAATTTTAGCGCCAACTTTTAAGTCAGATTATAAACTTTTCTTTTTTTTTCTTTTTTTTTTTCTTTTTTTTTTTTTATTATTATTAAAAATATTAATGCTGTTCGTAAACCCTGTTTTCTGCTACTAAAATGACAATCAGCTATTGTTAATCAAATGGAATGCGCATTTTTTGGTGCAAGAAAACAGGGTTTACGAACAACACTATTAATAAAACCTTTTTCGAAACAAAACACTTTTTTTTTCTTTATTTGTTAAATTTTATTTGAAAATCATAGTATTTGTTTTAGATGTAGAATTAACATAGAAAGAATTAGTGTAAAAATAAAGTACCTCAATTGACTAGCAAGTAGTTTACCTTATACGTTAAATAATATTTGCAATAAAATTACCGTAGTAAAGGCTTAGCTACACAGTGCAAATATTTTAATGTACAATACATCGGATTGCAAGCATTGAGAGCATTAAAATTGCATGCAATGAAATTTATTTCAAATATTTAAACCATCTTAAAAAGCTTTAGCCTGTTAACATGTAGCAATATTTGCAAATTTGATTGAATGCAATCTGAATGTAGAAATAGGATATTTACATTCAATGAACTCTATTGCATTGAGCAAATATTGTTCCATTTGAACGAGGCCATATAAGTAATCACTAATCAGTTTAGATTTGTTTGATTTACAGTAAATTTTAAAGAATAACGATACAGGTTATTTTTAGTGCTGTCTGGTATAGATTTTCCTTCGGCCAGTATTCAATACGATCAACTAGTAAAAAGAAAAAAAAAGGAAAAAAAAAAAAAAAACGTGATTAAATTGGATAGTACACAAGTACGGGAGTAATAACACAATACGTTTTGAAGCAGAGAAGATACGTGACCTATCAGTGATTCACTAGAGAGCACGTGCATCTCATACAAAACTAGATAGACCTTATATACAATACGCTGCACTTGAGAAAATAATGCTTTTACTTTGGTTTGCTTTCTGCTTCAAGTCTTTTGAATCTATGACGTACTTTAAAGTAAAGTCCCTGTGATGTAAAATCTCCCCTCTCCTCTCCTCCCATATATGTTATGAATGAGTAATATTAAAGCCATAGACCACATGAAACAAAATGGGATCTCTAAAACTGCTGACAATTTTTACCAGAATGTAAATGTAGCCACACAGGAAAGCATGAAAACACTGTAAAGTATGATATTGAAGTGATTAATCCTATTTATGACGTCAGAAACAGGCACAAATAAATATTAAATTGTTGTGCAATTGCGTAAATTGAAATTTTCTGATCACTGCTACGGTGTTACAGTTAGATTTTGAGACAAACTAATGTTAACTAATATTAAAGCATTCAATCAAAGTAATTGCTTTTATGCAGTATAATTTTGTCATGCAATTAATGTCATCGCGTAATAATGTCAAGCCTATAAAAAAGTCGATACTAAAAATTTTAATTTTCAAAATAAATTTTTAGAAAAAAATAGTACTCTAAATATATTTAACCTTTAATTTTTTTGATTAAAATATTATATGAATATTTTATTTTTGTTGAAAATGTATACGACAGAATTGATATTTAATACATGATGTCAATTTAATATTACACGGTGGAAATTAAGTACTTTCTGATAACCTTTTATGTGATCTTTATGATTTTATAGTTTTATGTATGTAGTTTACATTTTTTTATATTTTGGTTAATAATAATGTTAATGGTTAATGTTTTGTGTAATAAGATCTTCAAGCACTCACAACTGGATTACATATACAGTTTTTTTGTGTGTAAAGGTAACAAGTAGTTCTTTATTGTAGTAAACATTATTATTAAAATGTATTTTAAGCATTTTATTTGTTTTTAACCAAAAATTAAATTATAATATGCTATCTAGAGATCATGTATAAATAAAAGTTTTTTTATCATATAAAATATCAATGTGAAAAATTAAATAAATAAAACTTGCATAAAATATTAGCAGCACGATATATTTCTTATCTAGCACTCATATTGTGCATTTTTTTAGTGTATAAATCTGACTATCATTTCTCATTGTTGTGTTTAAACAAGAACCTGCTGATGTACAATGTTTTGTATATATGACTGTAGGAGATAGAAATAAATGAACATATTTTGAACTTGAATTTATTCCTTTCGACTCCAATGGATAACCATTTAAGGTGTTGTTATTCTTTGTTCATGATATTTCGTGCTTACGTTCTGCACATCTTTAAGTGAAAATGGTCCGAGTAATGAAGCTATCGTCATTGTACAGTATACCTGCTGTGAGTAGAACTTCATCACTTGGAACATACTCATCTGAAGATGCGCCTAACGTCTGAATTGAAACTTCGAGAAGAGAGTCCTTATCATCTAACCATGAAAGTCTACGTAAATTCTTCACTATTATAATAATTAATTAATTTTTAATCATGGATCAGCATATCATAAATTTTAAGTTATTTTCTGTTTTGCAAAGTATATAGAGAAGAACTTTAACAATGATTGGATGCTCAAAAAAAATCATTGGTTGGTCTTGTTTTTTCGTTCGTTTAGAGCCTATAAAAATGAGTTCCTGTTGAGCATGGAACTTTTTTTTTTTTTTTTTTTATCCGTTTATTGTTTTTAGGTGTAAAGGTCTGAATGAAGAAATAAAAAATAACAACTATAAAGATCGTAAACAGGTACTGACGTCATAATCAAGTGTTCTTAACAAAAGAAAAGTATACTAGCTGATGATGTTAAAACTCAGTATTTGTGTGTGTGTAGATTGCAGAACCATGCAACTAACAAGTCCGAAACAAAGTTAGCTATACTATGAAATCTATTGTTATCGTATTAAATTCAATACAATGACAGCAAAGTAACTTGAATTCAAGTATAGAATACTTGAGACAATAGCTTGAGGTAAATGTCTAGTTTTACTAATTTAGGTCAACTTTGATAATGCTGACGTAACAATGGTTATCTTCTGTTCCTATTGTTACTTCATATATATAACATTTAACTGCGGGCTGTTTGTTATAATTAACACTGTACATCTTATACATTGTTGTAATTTAATTTTATATGAACATTGTTGTTTGTGGTTTGAATAATTAATTTTGTAGTATATTATTCTCTTTATGAATATTAATATATTAACAAAATATAATATATTTTGTAATTGATATCTATATAATATATTGTTATTTATGTAATTTACATATTTTCAGATTTGAAATTGAAATTTATAAAGTTTATATATGTTCTTAATTAAAATAAATCTTTAAAAACTAAAATGTTATGAAGTTATAAAGTCGTTTTTATTCCTTCAAAAAATTTGACAGGTTTCTTACATTTTTTAATGTCATTTAGAAAGCTCTGTTATAATATTCTCTCTCTTTTGTTCGTTCGTTCGTTCGTTCGTTCGTTCGTTCGTTCGTTCGTTCGTTCGTTCGTTCGTTCGTTCGTTCGTTCGTTCGTTCGTTCGTTCGTTCGTTCGTTCGTTCGTTCGTTCGTTCGTTCGTTCGTTCGTTCGTTCGTTCGTTCGTTCGTTCGTTCGTTCGTTCGTTCGTTCGTTCGTTCGTTCGTTCGTTCGTTCGTTCGTTCGTTCGTTCGTTCGTTCGTTCGTTCGTTCGTTCGTTCGTTCGTTCGTTCGTTCGTTCGTTCGTTCGTTCGTTCGTTCGTTCGTTCGTTCGTTCGTTCGTTCGTTCGTTCGTTCGTTCGTTCGTTCGTTCGTTCGTTCGTTCGTTCGTTCGTTCGTTCGTTCGTTCGTTCGTTCGTTCGTTCGTTCGTTCGTTCGTTCGTTCGTTCGTTCGTTCGTTCGTTCGTTCGTTCGTTCGTTCGTTCGTTCGTTCGTTCGTTCGTTCGTTCGTTCGTTCGTTCGTTCGTTCTTCATTCATTATTTTTTTATGTAAAAATTATTGACCACAAAACACAATATTTTGGATACATAAGACATGAAAAGATAATTGGCTTGTATTAAAGTTGGATTTAATTTTGCAAACTCAAGCTTACAATGAAATATAAATTATAAATCGAGGGTACTCCGTTCTGCATTTGACCATGATTTTTTTTATGACCACAAACGGAGAAGTTCAAATTTTGATTTTTCAGACAAATAATATTCAAGGTCAAGTGGTTTTCGGACATTATAGTGAAGCATCCTCAATATATGAATTATTAAAATATAGTTCTATATTAATATTCTTTGTGTGACATCTGTCTGAAATTGTACATACATGCCGATTTTATAGTAGAAAAAAAAATACAAACAGTAGCACAGAGTATAAATATTATTCACATCTTCCAATGTCAATATTTTATACAACAGAAGTTGTTGATATATGGTGCATATTTGTTTATACAGCACTTGACTTATATACTGACTGTCTCTCCAAACAAATAAATACTTACAATATGTGATACTCTACGTAGACAAATAGAAGGAAAAACAATTTTCACACAGTATGTGTTTTATAGTTCGATCGTGTCCCCAGAATTCAACTCATTTTTTTTTAATATTGTTGTTATATTAGGCTGAAAATCAAGTTACGTATGCTATATTATGTTTTCTTGCTAAACCTTTTACCATAGTCCCATCAAGAAATTGTCTTATCGACATGTTCTATAGAAACCGCACACATGGACCAGCTATGGTCAAAATGCACAGCCTGACATTCACCTCGACAGTAACCGTGGAAACATCTATGCAGTCCAATCACATCAATCATTCACCTCTAGAATGCTGTTAGTCATCAGGTAATGCATCTTAACACGGCTTGTGCAACGTGTTGTGCGCTTTCTCACATTTCAAGTACGCACCTAGCATTGGTTCGAACCAGCACTCTGTGAGGAGTACAGAGTTACGAGTCGGCCGCCTTTACCACTCCGCCATACCAGCTGAGTATTGTAGGGATCTGAGTTACGATATAAAATTTATTTACTGTCCTAGGCAGTTCAGAATAACTAAATACAAAGTTCTAAAGGCAGAAAATCTATTTAAAAAAAATCAACAGAGATACTTTGCGAACGTTTAAAATTTTGCTCCCATAAGGCACAATGTTAATTCCAATATAATTTCTCTATATCTGATGGTCATTGGTCTTGAAATTTTTATCATAACTAATTATTCCCGCATTTGAATTTTAAAGGACATAAAAAATAAAAGGGGCAATTTGAATCGAAATTAAATTACGAAAGGAAAATTTAAAAATATTGCGTTAAAACCATCGAATATATCATACAGGTATGATTTGGTATGAATCATCCTAATTTCTATTTCTCTAATCCCCAAAATAACGCAACTAAAAAAAGTTACAAATCAATCTTGTTGCGAAAAAAGGTCTATCTCGTATTTTGTCAGGGGAAGCAAAAGGCCTATCTCGTTTTTTGTCAGTGAAAGCAAAAGGCTTATCTCGTTCCCTAACGTTATGGAGATGGCGCTCGAGATAGACCTTTTGCTTCCACTGACAAAAAACGAGATAGGTCTTTTGCTTCCCCTGACAAAATACGAGATAGACCTTTTTTTCGCAACAAGATCGAAACATATTTTAAGTTATTTTAGTTAAAATAAAGAAATTCCATCATCAATAATTCTTATATTTTAGAAAAAAGCATGATACCAACTCAAATTTTATAAATCATTACCATAAAATGTATATTTGTAAGACTTATAACTTTTATCTTTACTAAATTATTGTACTCTCTATTACTCTACGTATATATTGTTCTGGGACGTAGAATACAATAAAACTTGATATATAAACAACAACAACAACTACTGCAAAACTAAAAACTATAAGAGAACACGCGGGAGAATATATATATTTTACTTTTTTCTCAAGTAGAAACACACAAACATTAGAGAAAATATTGCTACTATTGTAGATATACTTTGTTTCTATATTTTAAACCAAGTTTATAAATCATAAAAAAATATAAGTAGAATAATAACTTTTCAAGTAAATAAATACAGAAGATAATATTAATGTTATATTTATTTTATGTTTTATTTATTTTTTATTTAAGTTTATATAATATGCTGATATTTATTTTCTTTTATTTTAGTTGTTAATGTTTTTCTTTGTCAAATATTTTGTTATTCAATTGTATAAATATATGTTTATAATTATTTATTTTGTAAATTATAGTCATACGATGATGTTTTAGTTCATTTTAAAGATGTTGCTTTTATTTATTTTTGTCTTAAAATAATAATGCTTTTGTTATCGGTGATGACGGGTAATCAATTAAATGCATGCAGCGCCCCCCCCCCGCCCCCCCCCCCCCCCGGAAATATCCTGTAAGCGATTGCTTACAAATACAAAACTATAAAGAATGGAGATGTTTTTAAAACGACGCACAATAGAAGACTTGCAAAAGAAGGTTTAGTGAGAAAGTTAACAAACTCACAGCCCAACAATACTAACAAATAACAAAGTGCTAGCAGACAATTTGGTGTTCCTGTCTCAATTTAACATGCTTTCTTATGGTGGAATGCAGCAGCTATAACTTGAGTTAGAATTATTTTTCAGATGAGCTGAAATTTTTACTGTAGACTGTAGCTTACCGAGCCTAAAAGCTTTTGTTTTCCTGGATTTGAAGTCAATTGGGTGAAAAATAATTTTTAACCAAATCACTTGAAATCCATGAAAACAAAAGCTTTAAACTCAGTAAGCTACAGTTAAAATTTCAGCTCTAAAAAATAATTCTAACTTGAGTTATAGCTGCTTCATTGCCCCATAAGAAAGCATGTTAAATGTAGACAGGAACACCAAATCGTCTGCTAGCACTTTGTTAGTATTGTTGGGCTGTAAGTTTGTTTATTTTCTCACTAAACCTACTTTTGCAAGTCTTCTATTGTCCCACTTTAATTGTTTTTTTAAAATTATCAACAATTTTTATTGACAAAATAATAATAATAATAATAAAAAAAGTGATTGTAGCTTTCTTGTTTTGTTTTCATTTTAATAGATTTTTATATACCATTAAAACAAATTGATTACTTGTTTTATTAGATTTACAAGGTGAAGATAAGCCAGTAAAAGTTTACGAAATAAATAACTTTGCTTCTCTTACTTCAACTTTATTTTTCTCTCTACTTTCTTATGAGTTAAACACAATTTTGAATTACAGAAATATTTTTATTAACCCAGGCAGTTAAAACCATAGACCACATAAAACAACATGTGTTTTTTTAATAAATAAACACGAAATGGGATCTTCAAAACTGATGACAATTTTTACCAGAATGTTAATGTAGCCCCACGAGAGAGCGTGAAAAAACTGTAAAGTATGCAATTTGCGTGAGAATGCATGTTTATGACGTCAGAAACATGCAAAAATTAGTATGAAAATGTTGTGCGCGTTGCATAATTTGAAATTATCTGATCTCTGCTACGGGGCTACTATTGGGTTTTGAGACAAACTAATGTTACTTATGTAAATCCCATCAAGCGTTTTGTGATATAACTGCTATATTTTTCTCTGATCTATTCCTTTAATAGCGCAAAAAAAAAAAAAAAAAAAAAAAAAAAAAACAGAGATACTTTGCGAACATTTAAAATTTCACTCTCATAAAGCGCAATGTTAATTTCATTGAAATTATGATTTCTGAAATTGTTTTTTTCAGTGTACATAAAATTATTTGCTATGGATTATACTATAAATCTCAATGTTTATATCTCTATATGATGCTACTACCCCTATATATTTTATCTACAAATAACACTAACAGATGTTATATTGCTTTATTGAGCAACTACGATAGCTCCTATCGTCTTTTGCTCATATTGGATACACCCGTTTTTCTAGGCTCGAAGAGAATGAATAAACTTATAAGAATTCGGAATAAAAAAAATATTGAAGTAAAATTTGTGCATATTTTACACTGTCATAAATTAGAAGAAAAAATAAATTAAAAATATTTCAGTGTGCGTATAATGTGATGAGAAGATCCATCGATAGAAATCGACCGAGATTTAAAAATATTTAATTCAAATACTTGCGTTAAATTGTCAATTATTCTAAATAGAATATGAAAGAAATACGCACGAGGTTGGAGTGGCTAAAATTTTAATCTTGTTGATGTCTGTATCAACATTTCTAGTAAGGTTTATACTGTATTAACAGGTTATACTTATAAAAAGTCAAGCCAAAATAAATAAATAAATAAAAATAAATAAGTAAGTAAGTAAGTAAGTAAGTAAGTAAGTAAGTAAGTAAGTAAGTAAGTAAGTAAGTAAGTAAGTAAGTAAGTAAGTAAGTAAGTAAGTAAGTAAGTAAGTAAGTAAGTAAATAAAAATTAAAATAAATAAATAAATAAATAAATAAATAAATAAATAAATAAATAAATAAATAAATAAATAAATAAATAAATAAACAAATAAATAAATAAATAAATAAATAAATAAATAAATAAATAAATAAATAAATAAATAAATAAATAAATAAATAAATAAATAAATAATCTCATAACCGTAAAATCTACAGTCCTTTTACTAAAAAAACGGATTTCTATAGGCATATGGAAATAACACTTATTTAAATGGCACTTTACATCAACTGAAATCTCCATCTGATTGCATTGTGGCCATAAGCCAATAGAAACCATTTTTTAGAAAAAATACTGTACAGAAAATACAGCCAAAACACCGGATCACTATCGATATTATATTGTAAATTTATTAATTTTTTAAATACTTTAAATCTATCTTTTCAACTCTTTGACTGTAAAGTTCATTGACATTATATCCAAAGAGAAATCAATTAAATTTTTTTTCCTCAAACTATAGCTTCACTCTACTTTAGTCCTATTAATTTTGATGAAGACTTCTTAAAGAAAAGGATAAAGTTCACGTTCATTAAGTTTCAGTAGACGTTAACTTTTTTTTAGCACACTTCTCAATCACGTTAGCTTTATAAAAACTGCAAATATACTCACACCAAGAGATTTTATGTACAGGAGCGGTTTAAGCTTTTTCTATATCAATTTATAATTTTTAATAAAATAAATAGAAAGTCAATGCTTGTCACTAAAATGTCACCCCATCCTCAATAAACCAAAGCTTTTTCACATGAGAATTGTAACTTGTCCGACTGAAGAAAACGTTGCTACCAGTGACGCCACGAGAAAATGCCGTGGTTTACTGGGTCCTATTGATTAAAACTTCTAATTAAGATAAGTTTATCAATATCGTTAATTTTACACTTATTAAAAAAGTATGTAAAATTTCTGTCTTGTTGTTAGATTAATACAGTATACTTTATAACTTGAATTTAGTTTTAGCTGTTATATCGATATATTCAAATGTGTTTAACCAAAATGTCCCTAAATTTTCATTAATAGTCTTAACACAATTTTACTCCTCCCTGTTTAATCAGGAAGGCTTTGTGTTATGACGGTGCCGTTCGGTCACAGTATTGCTGGAATTATTACCATACACCCTTGATTTTAAGAGTCAAGAAATGGTAAATGCGGAATCTGACGTCACAGCTCGCCTGGTCAACGTGCGTGTAAAACAAGCAAGGAGTAACGTTACAGTCCGCACCCGTATTTTTGTGAATGGAAAATAAAATAAAAATCAATGACTCTGGCCAAACCAACGTTGATATTTCGGTATGTTAGGATATTAGGTATGTTTTTTGTTCAAGGTGTTCTATGCCTTTAATGCATATTTTCAAAATATATCAATAAAATTTTATGAAACAAAAAGAAATAAACTTGTACTTCTTATTACATACTTTTCTTTTACATATAAAAATTACCATAACTACATACTTCAGGCACTATATTGTATAACATGTTTGATAATAAGTATAAGAAAATAAGGTCAAACCATACCTTTATTATTAGCATTACCTTATACATGCAAATATTATGGGAAAATATTTAACAAAAAAAAAATTACCTCTAGGCAATATTAAATGTAAGATACAAAAATCTTATTTGAGAGAGAGAGAGAGAGAGAGAAGAAAAAGGTCAAACCTCTCCTTAAGTATTATGCCATTACTTTACATGCAAACCTAAGTTAAAAATTACCACAAAGTGAAAAGAAAAATTACCCTGGGGTAATCTAGTATGTCTGCAGATACAATAATGTTGTCAAAGTAAGTCTGAAAGATGAAGAAGGAAAAAATAAGAGCAAGATAGAAAATACTACTCGTTGTGTCAAGAATAAAAACTAGTTGTCTTGGAACTTATATGCCCACGTTTTATCATTAAATCATTATGCATCAAGTAACGTTAAGTTTGTTAAGTTGATAATTACTAATTATAATGCATATTAAAGTCTTTTTTTTTACTATAAATTTTTTGTTATGTGAAATTTTATAATTACATTTTTTCTAAAGTTTAATTATTTGTTTTATTTATTTGATTTTCTTTTTCAAATCTTTTAAAGTCACTATTTTACGAGTTGGAAGGAAATATCTTTCACAGTATCATACTTAACTACATAATATATTATATTAAAATATCTTTCAAGCAAAATGATTTTTGTTGACTTGATGGAAATTATTTATACATAAAGAGATCCTAGATCTTAGATCCTAGATCCTATCCTATCCTATCCTATCCTATCCTATCCTATCCTATCCTATCCTATCCTATCCTATCCTATCCTATCCTATCCTATCCTATCCTATCCTATCCTATCCTATCCTATCCTATCCTATCCTATCCTATCCTATCCTATCCTATCCTATCCTATCCTATCCTATCCTATCCTATCCTATACTATCCTATCCTATCCTATCCTATCCTATCCTATCCTATCCTATCCTATCCTATCCTATCCTATCCTATCCTATCCTATCCTATCCTATCCTATCCTATCCTATCCTATCCTATCCTATCCTATCCTATCCTATCCTATCCAATCCTATCCTAGTTCCTAAAATAAATTATAATTATAAATTCCTGTCTATGATAAACCATGAGGTAGGACTAAATACATACACATAATATTATGTCGCTTAACCCTTCAGTATTCTTAAAAACTGTGTGGAAACTTGTAAATCCATCTACAAATAAAATACTAGAATAAATCTATTGTAGATCCATGATGTCATGAATTTTCTTAAGTTTCCTAATAAACAATTTTTTAACTCCAGTTTGTGAGTGAACAGATGGGTTAAAAGACATAATATTTGTAAAAATGACGGTCCCATCTCATGATTTTTACGTTTTTAATTTAATTTTATGAGACCAGTATTCATTTAAGGATGCAATTCATCAAAGCTCTTCGGTCATCTAAAAGCTTTAGAATTCCTCCCTATGCTTATAGAAATCTTAGGCTCTTAGAATTTCTATAAAGCTTTTAGATGACCTAAATACTTTGATGAATCGCATACTTAAAGGAATAGACCAGAAGAAAACATAAACATTTATATCACAAAACACTTGATGGGACTTACATAAATAACTTCAGTTTGTCTCAAAATCCAACTGTAGCTCCGTAGCAGTGATCAGAAAATGTCAATTTATGCAACCCGCACAACATTTTTTACTATTTTTTCCCCATATTTCTGACGTCATAAATTGCTACTTTACAGTATTTTCACGCCTCTTGTGGGGCTGCATTAACATCCTGATAAAAATTGTCATCAGTTTTGAAGATCCTATTTCTTGTTTATTCATTAGAAAGCGCTGTTTTATGTGGTCTATAGCTTAAATATTACTTTCATTGCTCCAAATAAATTATTAAAAAAAGTTAACATCATAGAATAAACAATGCAAAAACAATTACTTACAGACCTAATTGCTTATGGAATTAAATAATAAATAAAAGTTTAAAATTTGGATGAAATAATGTGAGTTGACATATTATATTATGAATACTATTATTTTTGTTAGTTTATAATACTATTGATTCGTGACTTTGAATGCTCACAGGTCCACACCTGTTGTGTTTACGTGCAAGTGTTTGAACAAGCTACCTGTTCTCTATACTTTGCATTAATTATATAAACTATACAGGTATATTTATCATGCAAACTTATAATATGTTGTAAGAAACTATGTCTTTTATATTATTTATTACCTTTTTAAACCTTGAGTAATATTTTATGTTATTATAGTTGTTGTATATATTTTTAATCTTTTTATAATGGTATATTAATAATAACATAATGTTTTTACTGCAATGAGCCTCAAATTTTATACTTTTTCATTTATATCTACGGTATAGAGCGCAAATACAAATAAGAAATAATTAAAACACATTTTTTTTATTTTGTAATTTACCTTTTGATATTTAAATATATATTTATGCAATGATAAAGACTAAAAAAAATTAGGAGGTAATTTTATTGCATATATTCTAAAAGAGAACATTTTTTTAAATTGATATTTCAAAAATTTGAGTTAATTAAGTATTTTTATTTAATTTTTGAAAGTTACAAAGTGACGTTACAAGCTGCAACTTTTTGCTATGCCCACATGCATGTGACGTCATTTCGTGACTTTAAAAAATTAATACTTAATGAAATGAAAAATTGGAAATTCACATATGTATCGATTTAAGACAATGCACTTTTACAATACGAAATAAAGTTATCACGTAAATTTTCTTGTAGTCTTCCTTATTTTTCTTGTCAAGTATAATGGTGCACACTGTATAATTTTTTTAAAGATAATCATGCAAACCACAATTATCATACTATTACAAAAAGAGCTATAACATTAATAATGATTCTTGTAATTCAATAATGAAACTCTATGCAAATGAGGAGAATTTAATATGATTGTAATTAATGTCTCTTTTATGTAAGTATGTAATTTGCATGCATGTCTATAATTTTAAATCTATACTGTATAATGTATACATAATACATATACATCTATAATTTATAATGTATACTTTGCAATACTATGTGTGTGTACCACCACTACACACGGAAAAAAGAAATTAAGTAATTTATACTCCATTAATGTCATATTTCCATAGATATTGCTAAATTTTAATAGCATATGAAGGGTGATCCGCTATAATGTATTAAGTCCATTTGACCTTGAAAAATATTTTTTTCTGCAAATGAACTGAATTGGCAAAATCCAAAATTTAAAGTCGATGTGACGATTTTTTATTTTGCAAGGTCAGTTGGACTTACGACATTATAGTGGAGCACCCTCGATAAATAATTATACTGTACAATGTAAGCAATATGGAAGAGTTATTCTACAGTATAGCATTATTTAGTACTCTACACTGAATATTGGTGAAAATGAGCAAGCATAATTATTACGTGTTTAGGTTTGCCCGTGCCTCGGGCGTAAGCCTTTTTTTTTTTTTTTTTTTTTTTTTTTTTAAGTATATACAGTAGATAAAAATAAATAAATGAAATGTGCGTCATTAAAACAAATAATTATTTATATGCTATACATTCTGTGATGATGCATTATAGCTATAAATATATTACATTTCATTGCATGTGAAAATGTAAAAGATCTGCTTATATATTTTAGGTACAGTATAATAATATTTAGACGTTCTAACGTGTTCATATCATACACAGAAAAAGTTTTTTTTTAATTTTTTTTTTAGCTTTTTGTAGTGTATTGATTTTTTGTGATATAATAGAGCAGACATAAATCTTGTTACGCATGTAATTTTTCAAACAAAATACATCATTTCTACATTGTCTATTTTGAAGGGTCTGTATTATAAATATTTCATAAATATTTCTACAGAAATATATTTTTAAAATAAATTTATAAAAAACTACACATCTAGCAATATAACTATTTTTTTAGGACAAATTATTGATCACAATAACAAAATAAGCTAAAAGAAGAAGACGAATAAATGAAGGTATACGTTTTAATGATATTAAGTGTGATCCTGTGTATCCCTTTTTATTGAAAATGTAAAATTAACTGCGTTTTTTTTATTATTATTTTTTTAACATGTACACGTGTACTTCATAGACTGGCCACCTTAATATGTTAGCTTTGTCTGGAAAAAAAATTAATAACAAAAAATAATAAAATTGCTTAATACACAGACAAGTTTTAAGCTTATATTTTAAAATGTCATAAACATAGTGAAAAAAGTAACTGAATAATGAGAAGAGCCAAAATTCCATGCAACCCCACAATTTTAAAATAAGTAATCATTTTAATAGTTAAAGTAAATAGTATAAATATCTAAATATATTTATATTTAATATAAAGTAGATAGAAAAAGTAATATTGACGAGAGAGAGAGAGAGAGAGAGATTGCCTATTATTTCTAAGAGATAGAGGAAAATATGTTAAATTTTGAGTTAGCAGCAAAAAGCTGAAACCATTCATCTTGGTAAGCTAGACAAGAACAGTAGATTAAGCTCTGGACATTGCAAAGCTGTTTTTGTGAATGAAACTTGTGTTAAATCACTTGTGCATGTTTTTGTGCTTATTACAGAACTAGCGCATTACGTTGTCATGTTAGTAAAATAATGCAGTACAATTTGAAAATGATTGAATGAATATTTCTGACAAAAATAAAGTGAAATTAACGTAAAACGTGACTGAATTGGACCGAAAATCGCTAAAAGAAGAACTATATTTTCACAATATATTTTTTTTACAATATTTATTTCCAAAAAAAATAACACTATAATTTTTAAATAAAATCGAGTTAATTAAAAATATGTTTTCCTGTTCCGAAAAAAGTTTTAATTTAGTAATATTTTTAATTTTAAACAAGTTTGTGATTTGGCTAAAATTTGCCACTAAAATTTGAATTTACACATTTACATGTCATCTTTAAAGGGAATAACCTAACTTAAATATTTGATCGTGATTCACTTAACTAAACTTTTAAGTACCATTTCTTCTTTATTTTGTGTTTAGATTGTAATTCGCAATCGTCTATAGGTACGAGATTTTAACAATGTGGGCGATAGGTCGACTTTTTGAACAATCACCTAAAAAGATGTACCTGTTTGTTATTATACAAATAATCGATTGTTGAATTTTCAAATGACCTTGAAGCATTCGTAAATTCTCCGGACTTTAGTTTGCGAGATATTAGTCAGTCACCTACCCCTTGAAAAAAAAACTGTTTTTAGTGGTCTCTGCAGATTTTCTTTTTTCTTTTTTTTTTTGAGGCACTCTTGTAGAGACCATTCAGAAAACAGATAAATTCAGACATGTTAAACTAATAAATAAAGTCACTAATGAGCTATATAAATTTCAAAGACTATTTTCCAAATATTTTAATATTTTTAGAGACTATTTTTAGACTATTTTTAAATTTTGACGACTATTTTGATGAAAAAAGAGACTATTTTTCCGATTGATCACTAAATAACATGGGCTGGTATGGGAAAATGTCACATTTTGCCAAAAATACTTTGCAATAATTTTGAGAGCATTGATACTGTTACCAGGTGGAAGTAGGTTTACAAGTAAGCGAGAAAAATAATTATAACAAAAACAAATTTAATCAACTATTATTTCAAAGAAAATAGTAAAAAAAAAAAAAAAAAGATCTTTGCTGAGCAATTTTATTCATTGCTCCAATATGACATCGAAGTGCATTGAATATGACGTCATATCATGCGCATACACTCTATATTGTTTATTTCTATTTGATAATAGCACTTTTGGTGACAATTTTTAATTCTTAACAAATTTATCGGATTGTCACACGCAAAGGTTTAAAAAATTGATGCAAAATTTTACTGAAAATATGTTAAAAATGCTCAGAAAATGAATAAAGCTAATAAATTGGCCTGTTATCTACCCCACGCTATATTTCAATATAATTTACTTTTGCTAGTGCATATTATATAAATACGATATAAATATAAAGAAAATATTATTACAATTTATTATATATTTATTATCCTTATATTCCTTTCTCATTATATAAATTTATTCCCTTTGTGCTTTTATAAATGATTTATATTTCTTATTAAATTTCTTCAAGTTAAAATAACTTTATATAAAATTTTTTTTCTGGATTTGTTTTCCGAGAGATTATCCTTAAGAATTTTATATAATTCAATCAAAATATGCAAATTTTTATAAAAAGAAATAAACTTATTTATTAAAGTTTTAAAACAATAATATTAGCTTTGTCTCAACTCTACAATCCAATCAAAAAGAAAAAAATTAACTGCTTTGAAAGAAATAAAAGCTTGTTTTTATAAGATATAACAAATGACTTAATTTATGAGACATTTGTCCATTTTAGCGTCTGTTATTTTGTAATTTTATAAATGTATTATGATTTTCAATATACCTGTGTTATTATGTAGCATTAAGCATTATTACTTATAGTAAAGCTACAATAATTTGTATTGAAATCCTATTAACGTTTTTTATCGTGTAGCTTTTTCTATGCTGAATTAAAAAGCTAAATTTTGTTAGAAATTTTGTACACTCAACTGTGAGTGTTTTAAAACTAACAGTGGTAAAAATGTAACTTCTAACACATCTATTCGTATAAAATAATAGATTTAATCCTCGAAGTTTTTAGCTTTTTAAACTTACATTGAGGTCAGGCTTAAACCAATGCTGCGGGTGCATGTATAAGACGTTACATTATAACATATTGATAAAAAGTAAAAACAACAACAACAACAACAACATTAACAACAACAACAACAACAACAACAACAACAACAACAACAACAACTTAAAATATACCAATACGGCCAATACCATTAAAAATATTATTGATACCTGTAATATTGTTGATGTATTAAAAATCTAAGATCCAAGCGTGTAGTCCAAATTCCCCCTAGTTCCCAAATTATAGGGAATAAATATGCCCTAATTTCCTACTACCGCTAGAGGTGCGCGCGTAGTATTTAGGGCAAGTAGTACGCATCAGAAGCTCACTAAGGTTTTTTCTTTGGCCTTAGCAAGCTTAGCCATCTTGATTTCCTCTCTTGCGCTTCTCGTTAAGGTAGGGTGAATTTCCTAGGGGAAATTTGGGTCAAATAAATAAAAGAATTGGAATTTAAAATTGGAATTCTAATTTTTAATTTTTTTTTTTTTTAATCTGAATAAAGTCTGAAATTTACACTGTGTACTATAAACTGCAATCTATAGCAACAAGGAAACATCCTCAAAGTTGTGGAACCTTGAAAACAGTTTGTCATTACACGTCAAGTCTAAACTAAACTATAAATTTAACTTCAAAGAGTTTTCTATATTATGTCATTCAAAGTGGGGTTTATTGATTGTAAAAGTTGTAATCACAAAATTTACTTTGATTAAAATACAAGAAGCTTTTGTCATAGTTTAATTGTCATTTTAACTAATTAACCAGCTGCAAAACTAAATCTAAGCTCATTAAACTGCAAAAGCTTATTGATTATTACCTTACTTTGTAATTTCTACCATCATATTATTATATGTAGTGAAAGTTGGAATAGTTAAATGTTGGATGGAGTATAAGAAATAGAAGGTAATACTAATAATGCGCTATCAATCTTTTTTTTATATATATTTTTTTACTATTGTTTGGAGTGAAAAAAAATCATTATATATATTTCATAATTTTATGAAGTTTAAATGCATTTTTTAATTACTCCTACACCTAACGATAGTTTACCAAAGCACTGTACAAACCTTGTAAAAAAAAAAGCTGATTTTTATTTGAAATTTCTGGTATTTAATAAATAAATAAAATAAACAAACAAACAGCAACTTAAAATAAAGCTACAAAAAATGAAGTAAGTTACATAAATCTAATTCAGATTTAACTAAATTACAATGAAAGAGGTATAATACAGATTTATCCCACTCCAATTTAGCTTATTTTAGTAATGTTTGACAGAACTTCGATTGCACTGAAATTAAGATAAGTGCTGAATAAGTGATAAATTATTAGTGTTGCCCTTTCTGTATTTGTTTTGTTGGATATAATGTTTATGTATTCACCTGTTATTGCATTTTTTTCTTTTAATTTAAGTTTGACAAGACCAATGCTTGTTGTAACATGTATAATGTTACTATGAACTGCCGGGGTCAGTAAAAATATTTTTAATTTCTAATATAATTTATACTTACAATTGTTAGTTCTATACTAGTATGTAATGATTGATAGTTTGATTCCACCTAAAGCAAGAACTACAGCTAGGGTGATTTTTTTTTTATAACTGTGAATAACTATAACCATGCAATTACCTACTAACTTGAAAGACTGTGCTTTTAGTAATTTCAAAGCCGTTCAAAGTATAAAACATGATGTATTTATGTAACATTTTAAAGGAAATTTATTTATCATTGTTATCTCGACAATACATTACTTGCTGTATCCAAAATGTTGGTGGTACGTACGTACATGTGTTAGTGGTATTTTTTATAATGCCTTCCCATGAAAAAATAATCGTCTTCCAACAGTGTTCCATGGATCATACTTGGAACCCACTTAGAATGCTAAAGGATCGCCTAGATTTTTTTTTTCACCAAGCCATATATTTACTATGACTTATTTCATATAATATACAATCATTGTATTTTTAGTATACTTATTATTATTTTTAATAATTGTAATTTGTTATGTCTTGTTTTATGGTGGAAGAAAAACGAAAAATATATTAGATCTATTTTATGCATTAAAATTCTAGTATATAACTTTAAGAAATGTAAGCCTATAGGGTGTTTTCATTCATGTTAAAGTCGACACCATGAGTGAGCGCTAAATATCACCGGCCAGTATGGGAAAATAACTCATTTTGCCAGTTTAAAAATACATTGCAATATTTTTGAGAGCATTGATGCTGTTAAAAAGTTGAACTAGTTTTTCAAGCATGCAAGAAAAATAATAATAATAAAAAAATAGCCATTTTTCCAAAGAAAATAGCCAAAATCTACATTTGTCCTATGCTGAGCAATGTTAATCATTGCTCAAGAAGACCATCGAAAAGTATTCAAAATGACGTCATGCGCACACACCCTATAGTATTTAAGTTTGACGTGGTTTTGCATTGCAGACACGTGAAAATTCAATAACATTGAAATATACTTCTTATATTAGGATATGCAGCACGTATAAAGTTATTAATTGAATCATTCTTCAAAACCGTACTTAAATTTTTTTATATAATACAATAAATATTTAATAAAAAATGCCTATTCATAAATCAGAGATGTAGTAAGAGTCTCAATAAATTTATCTTTTACATCAAAATTGGCTGCGGCTGACCCGAGCTTTTGAGTTATGGATTTCATCGTACTATACGTATACGTATATACAGTGGAATATCAATATCCTATATACCAATGAAATATCACTCATGTCTCGTAGAACTGAGAGAAACATAAATCGTGAAATTGAGTTTACTTAAAAGCTTATACCTTCCTTTCAAAGACTGCATTAAATATTTAAATAAAAAAAATATGCAAGATTTTTATTTAAGTAATCTAAATGTTTTTATTTGAATTAACTGAAAACTAGAAATGAGGAAGACCAACAATAATTTAAGGGGGAAATTTTGTTTCATATTCTGAAAGAGGGCAGTGTCCTGAATCGATTCATATGCAAATTTTTATTTTTTGAGTTTATTAAGTATTTTTAATTAAGTTTTGAAAGTCATGGGTGGAAAATTATGCATGTGGACGTAGGAAAAAGTTGACACTCGTGACGTCATTTCGCGACTTTCAAAATTAATTAAAAATACATAATGAACTCAAAAATTATAAATTCGTGTACATATCGATTCAGTAAAATGTCCTCTTTTTTAGAATATGCAATAAAATTATCCCATAATTTTTGTTAGTCTTATTATATATTGTAGTTAATTGATTATTCCTTCTTTTTCTATACTGTTAAAACGATCTGTAAAATAACGGGATTGTTACAGCAAAACTGACGGAATGGGGTAATAACAGACATGCCGTTTTCTTTTTAAACGGTACTTGCAGATTTTGTAAAATAATCCTGTAAAATTACTTGAAGTGCAACAACAGAAAACAAACACTCAGCTACGTAGTTTGTTTAACACGGCACCTGCTGTTTTTGCTACGGAGTTTTTATGAAACGGGGTAGGAACGGTAAGTCCCCGTAAAATTATTTACAAATCCTGAAACAGTATACGGAACGTATATCGTGTATTTTTCAAGTACGGGGTTTGCAGTTTCTGCTTACTGTAATTTTAGCGGAAAGGGGGGCTTAAAGGCCAGGAATTCAGTTTAAATGGATACGCTTTTCTGTTTTTATGAAAGGAATGAATAAATTAATTCAATAAAAACTATCCATTTAACTAAACTTACTCAATTCTTTTAATAACCGCGTATTTCGTATATTTAAAATTATTAATAACGTTTTTATCAAAAAAAAAAAAAAAAAAAAAACAAAAAATGAAGTAATCGCATGGTCAAATAAGATACAACATGAAGGCTTCATATAGAAATACTAAAAGGTTATATTATATTTGACTCTTCACTTCGATATGATAATAAACCAAATGCATTGAAATAAAATTATATATCAAAAATATAGAAAATGTTTTTAAATATATATATTTAAAAATATTTTCTATATTTTTGATAAGTTGTTATTATGAGAAAATATATGCACGGTTAAAGCGATGAAAAGTCAACTTGACTCGACTAAGATTTATAATTTTTTTCATTTAAACATTCATGCAAAATTTTCAATGTTTCAGTAAAAAAATAAGTGTAGAGCACGTACAAAAATTGTGAAAAAAAAAAAAAAAAGAAAAAAAAAAAAGAAAAAAAGAAAAAAAGAAAAAAAAAACTTGGTTGAGTATAGTAAGTACTCATAGTAGTGTGTACTCATCATAATACACAAGTAAAGTGCTTTTAAAAATTCAGTTTCGTCACAGTAAAAATTTTTGGGCTGATAAAATATTAAAATTGGCGAAATAATTTAAAAATAGCTAAAAAAACAGCTAAATAGTAAAAAATAGAGAGAGAGAGAGAGAGAGAGAGAGAGAGAGAGAGAGAGAGACACTTAAAGCATTTTAATAATTTTTATAATTGTATGTACAGCAAATTCTCATTTTCAATTATTAGAACCATGATATAAATGATATACTGCATGCACAGAAAATTGAATTATTATTAAGTACTACTTGTGCGTTTATTTTTATTTTTTTAGTGTTTAAGTATTTTGAATTTTTCATTCTGTTAACCAACTGGCATAATTAAATTAATCTTAAAGCCATAGAATACATAAAACAACATGTGCTTTTTAATAAACACGAAATAGGATCTTCAAAACTGATGACAATTTTTACCAGAATGTTAATGTAGCCTCACAAGAGAGCGTGAAAATACTGTAAAGTATGCAATTTGCGTGAAAATTCATGTTTATGACGTCAGAAACATGCAAAAATTAGGATGAAAATGTTATGCGGGTTGCATAAACCGAATTTTCTGATTACTGCTACGGGGCTAATGTTGGGTTTTCAGACAAACTAAAGTTATTTATGTAAGTCCCCTCAAGTGATTTGTGATATAAATGATTATGTTTTTCTCTGGTCTATTCCTTTAACAGATAAAATGTATGTAAACAATTGTAGGAATGAATAAAATAGAAATGTTTTTTAACGTAATAAAAAATATATATGACTTAAACAATAAGTATGCATGAAAATAAACTCAGTTTAATATGACTGAAAATAAACTATAATTGTTCTACTTCTAAAGAAGAAATGTAGAGATATTATATGGAAATAATATATAACGTACTGTAATTCATGTTTAATTTATACACGAAAAAAAATTACGCCCTATGACAGGTACATAAATCCTGTATTTTGCAATAGGTACACTTAAATTTGGAACCGGTAGTTATAAACTACAATACCACTTAATTTAAGTGAGTCACACCTTTACTGTAGCATAATATAGGGTGTGTATGCATGACGTCATTCTGAGTGCTTTTCGATGCTCTTCTTGAGCAATGAATAACATTGCTCAGCATAGGACAAAAGTAGTTTTTGGCTATTTTCTTTGGAATATTAGCTATTTTTTAGTCATTATTATTTTTCTTGCATACTTGAGGTACTAGTTCAACCTGTTTACAGCATCAATCCTCTCAAAAAAACTGTGAAGTATTTTTAAACTGGCAAAATGTGACATTTTCCTATACCGGGCAATGTTATTTAGTACTCACTTATGACGTTGACTTTAACATGAATGAAACCACCCTATTATGCAACTATAATAATAACTGTGTTCTATAAGTTATATGTCTACCTATTACATTTTTAGTATTAATTTTTTGCGTGTATATATATATATATATATATATATATATATATATATATATATATATATATATATATATATATATATTGTAAGGTTAATTAGAACAACATAAATAACTATACTTTACAACTAAATATTTATGCTTTGTAACATAGTTATTAATTGTTATGAAGTATAGCATAAGTTATGATATACTTTTTTTTCTGAAAAATAAGTACGTCTTTATTTTTGTACGTGTACATGTATACTAAAGGTATTCATAATTATTATAATTTACTAAATAATGTAATTTTACTCTTTGGGATATAGTTATACATATTTTTATATCATTCTCTCATACTACGAATGTTTTTATATAGAAAATAATATGATAATAAAACTTGAAGCACTAACCAAGCACAAATGAGAAGGAAAAAGAAAACATCATTGTTTTTTGTGTGCTTTTTTTTAGTTTATTATTTCATAATACCACGTAATATAATCTTATTTTTATTTTGTTTACATTATTATTTTTATACTGCGAGTTGAGAAATGGAAGAAACATAATATTTAATGTAAAAATTAGACGCAGAACATTTCTGTCTCTCTCTCTCTCTCTCTCTCTCTCTCTCTCTCTCTCTCTCTCTCTCTCTCTCTCTCTCTCTCTCTCTTTCTCTCTGTCTCTGAAGCCCGCAGCATCAAAAGATCATATTTTAAATTGAATTGTCTTGCCTGACATAAAGCGAAATAAACTCACCAGATAAAAAATTGTGTTTCTCAGTAGAAAAGAGGAAGTAAAAAAAGTTTGTGTCGTTGGGATAAACAGTAGCATGTTTCTTTTTTTCTTTTCTTACTGGATTTGATTGTTACAAGTTAGAGCAAAAAAAGATTGAATTTCACCATGATTTACTCGTATTTGTCCCTTTTATTTTGTATTATTGTGTCTATCTTTTTTTATATACACTTTATTTTTTTATTAATTTTATTTTGAGTTTTGATAAGATAAAGTAATGTCTGTTAACTCTTAGAGACTATCATTTAAAAAAGCAAAAGAAAAAAAAATTGATAAGGTAAATGACTTCATTTAAAATCCTTAAACAATAATTTTCACGATCATTTATCTTATCAGATTAACCCAAACATGTTTGTATTCCAGATTTTTTTTTCTGAAATTATAGGGGCAGTCATGATGATATTTTCTGGTAAAAATGACAAGTATATACGTAAGCTTATCATGTATGATACACAGAAGACTGGATCTTGACTTTAACCGAAATTAATCAGTTACGTTAATTAAATTCTACTGTCTTTTTTTCTTAGAGAAAGCATGTCATAATTTGACAAATTTGTAAACAATTTATTAATATTAAAAAAGTACATTTTTATTTATATATTATTATGACATAATTTCAAAATTAACTCAGAATTGACGCTAATATTTAAACTATTGACATTTTAATGCGCCATTTAAAAGCTATAAATATAACATAGCTATTTCGTCTTCTATGCCTATGTACATTTTTAATATCTAGTCACTTTATTAATAACCATTTATTATTATTATGAGCTTCGTTTCCCTCCCCCATCACTTTTTGTGAAGGCTAGCAAATACTTCCAACACTGCGGGCTCTGATCAACCACTATAAGACTCAAGCTACTTCACTTTCTTATATCGTGGGGCAACCTGTAAATCCTGTACGTGTAAAACCTGTACAGTTTCAGACAAATGAAAGGTAACCATTTAAACTTGCTGCTTTTTAGCGCGCCTCATGTGGAAGCTATATTATTTTTACGTCATATTCACGTGCAACACGAGGCGTGTTTGGCATAAACACATAAAATTTGAGGCACGCAAAATAGCAACATATTTAAAGGATACCATTTACCATTATTTTGTCTGAAACTGTACATCTGACAGTAGCTAAATTCAAACTAGCCAACCAATGCCAGACTGGATTTTATATCCAAACCTGAATACAAATATACACAAATGCTGTGTGTTTATGAATTTAACTTCTTTTTGTTATACATTTTGTATATTGGTTCGATTATATTGTTAAGCTACCTCGTTACCAAATTATTACATGCCTAAATTTTTACTGGTCTTTTATAAAAGTAAATAGTGCCCAGAGCAGTGTCACTAACATACGGGTTGACCAACGCTCCATGCTAGTGACTAGTCCCAAAAACAACAATACGAAACTTTGTTTGTCACTTCGAATAAAGTAAAAGAAAAAAGTTAATAAAAAAAGCCATACGCTTTCAGTAGTTTGTTTTGTAAAGTCAACACTAACTCAACTTTTTCCGATCATACGAGGATTGCAAGGCTTCAACAATTGATATTAGCTCCTTCTGTAATATCAATTTTTTTTATCATATCAGTAAAGTTTGCGAAGTTAACTCTTTAGCTGGCACTTGCGTCAACTTTTGTCCAGTCATATAATTGAATCAATTTACAAGACAAGTACGATGTGTGCAATTTTAATGTGATATTGTGTAATGAGACTGCAAGCATACTGACCATTCTTTGAACTGTGATTCCGGGAAAAGTGAGCTTCATTCTTTTACCGGAGCAGAGTATATATTTTTTCTTGTGATAAATAAGATAAAATGTGGCAATATGCTCACAATATAATCGAAAGAAAAAAAAGAAAAAAAAAAAAAAAAAGAGGATGAAATAATGTAGCTCAGGTGTCGAATAAGAAATAAGATGACAATAATGTTTCCTGTTGTCAAAAAAAAAAAAAAAAAAAAAAGTGCTCCGAGTTGAAAGATACGTAAAAGTGCCATTACACCGAGAACCTCTCCTCAGGCTACAAGAAGTAAATGTGAAGTTAACTGACAGTAAGTTGTGAAGCAGATGAAGAACGTATGATTTGTTACACGCGTAGCCACCGCTGCTCTAAAAAAAAAATAATAATACACCGAATACATTTTTTTTGTGTATCAGGTAAATACATTATTTTCTGCGTAACATCACTGCTTCAAATAAATACAAAAAAATTGAAAACCACTTCCAAAACAAGATGAGAGGTTATTTCAACAGGAAGAACCCCCCCCCCTCATTTTTTTTTATTTTGTTTAATTTTTGTATTTTAATCAGGTTATGTAATATTAAATTTAACACGTATTAATTAACTTTAAGATTACATTCATCATTTGTAAAATTTTGGTGTTTATATGTGTGGAAAATTGTTTGAGAAAAAAGGTTGCATTCAGTTATAAAAATCTCTGGTATTATTTTAGACAAAAATCTATATTATTATTTTTTTTAGTGTAGTCCTTAAAGGAGGAACTATATTTTCTCATTGTTATTAAATATTGTTCTTAAAAATTAAACAATTTACCTATGCAGTACATTGAATTATTTATATAAATGATTTACTGTTTTTTTACGGCTGTTATTTTTTTTTTTTTTTGCTTCACAAACTGTTATAAACAATTAATTAAATATAATTTTTGTTGTATGAATTCTATCTTCCAAACTCATTTGTTCATATGATAAAAAGTAATATTATTAAAGAATATTTTCATACTTCAAAAGGCATGTAGACAAAATATTTTTTTATTTTATCCTTTTATATCTCTTTTTTAACATTTTTATAGCAGTATAAATCTTATTGTAAAGAAGCTCAAAATTTAATAAAAATTTTTATAGTATAAAAAGAAAAAAAAATGTTGAAATTTTTATTTTAAGATATTTTTATAAAAAATTAATTTTCTTGTCTCTTCTAAAAGTAAAAAATAAAAAAATGTTTATTATTTGCCATACTTGTAAACTAGAGCATAAAAATAAAACTTTAGTGTTTATTGTGCAATATTGTTACAACTAGGAAATAAAGTTGACAATTTAAATTGCTATTATAACAGCATTATATTTTACTTTTTAATATTTATTTTGCATAAATTGAAAGGATGAAGATTTACATATTATTTTCTGATTGCAATTTGAGTGTTATAATACCGTTCTATTATAATTAGGTCTTAAATAATGAAAGAGCTCAACTTTGTTAGTTTATTTGCAAATGAAAATACCACACAACAGGATAAATCCATGAAAATGAATAAATTAATGGTAATGTATAAGATGAGGTGAACCGTCCCCGAGATGCCTCTAACTTTTTTGATTTGATAAAGTTTTTTACTGAACCACGCTTTCATGTGCCGTGGGACGTGGGTGTCATATGTGCACAGGTCTCTGCCTTAGCGGCACTTTAACCAGATGTAAACCGTTCCGTCTTTCTGGGCGGAGCAGTAACCGATTATGAAGAAGTCCGAGCCAAAAACGTCCACATCCAAGATCCGTGAAAAATGTGTGCAGAACAGCCCCCCGCAGTGCCTCTACTCTACTTCCACTTCACTTAACTATGACCTATGGTCAATATGTCCTCTTCTGCGCGCACTCCACGTGATGAACGGTTATGAAGATAGATTTAATGACTATGAAGCCGGTGCCTGGTAGTAACAAATTAATGGAAAAAGAATACAATAGGTTTACAAAGGAGTACTGGTTAAAAAGAAGACGGAAAGGCAAGAATTAACGGCACAATAGGAAAGTTCACATTCACCGGCATAGGTTTCGATGCATAATTCTTGCCATCTTACGCGGAACCTCAGAAAAAATCATACCTTTGACTTGACGTGGGCAACAAACACCTGAATGGACTGGCCGAAAACATTCCATGTAAATACTAAATAAATGAAAAATAAACCTTTGTCAAAAAAAAATATATATTACCAATTTCATTAATTTATTTGTTTGTTTTTAATAAATGTCATTTTTTCAGTTCTTCTTGTGTGTAACTTTTATAATTGCATTTTTTTTTCAATTTTTGAAAACTTTAAATATGCCTCTTAACTGTATAGCAACTGTACACTGTAGAGTGTAGACCATTGTTGTATCAAACAATGTGAAGATATCGTAAAAATAATGATTAATAACTCAAAACAAGAACACTAAATTTTACAACAGTATTTTTTTCAATTCATCATACAGTATAATATGTTTCTTAGGCGTTCTAAGAAACTAAGGGTGCCTATGATTATAGGGCTTAATATAATAAATTATATAAAATATTATTCTAACATGATATCAATATGGAACACACAAAATTTAAAAGTAAAAGTAGTGATACGTGAAGAGATAAACAAATATTAGTTTGTATTTGCATAGCTTTAATTTATGTATATATCTACCGGTCGGCTATAGGGAATCAATAAACCACTTTATACTACAATAAATAATATAAACATTATTGTTATTTTTTGGGAATTTCACAATTTATATTGAAAACTAGCAAACTTGATAATATTATAGTAAATCAATCGATGGTTACAAAAGAAAAAAAGGTTTATTTTACCTTGTTTTACTTGCAAATTTCATGCTTAAGAAAATAAAAAGTTTATAATTAATGAAACTTACTAGTAGGTTTTATTTTTGTATTAAAATTAACGTCTCGTAGCCAGTCTTGGGTTCAATATCAAAAATTTCTATAACGATACTATAGCTTAGCCTTACACTTTAACGATAATAATATCGTTATTTTTAAAACATCGCCCACGATAACAATGTATCGATAGCGATAACCACAGTTACAGTATGATGTGTAGATTTTTTCTTCTTAAGGCGTAGTGCAGTTTTATATAAATTATTTATATAACTATTATTATAACTATTATTTTTTTATTATTATTGTGATTTTCTAGTACCATCATTTACAATATAATTATTAAATAATTTTTACTTTATTTTGCGCTCTATTATTATTGATAATGAGACACTTGCAATGAACGTTTTTTGAATTGTTGTAACGTATTAATGATAACAATTTTTACATAAGAAATGGATTTTAAGAATGTTAAAATTTAATTTAAATAGTTCGTTATGACAAGTGATCGATTGTTACATGTTATCCGATTTTAATGTATTTTTAACGAAGAGGGTGACCGACTTGGACTGGAAGTAGTCAAACGAGGAACTTTATTTTCACAATAATTCTTTCTACGTTATTTATATCCAGCAAAACTAATACTATAATTTTCAAATAAAATCAAGTAAATTAATAAAAAAAAAAATTGGTCAGAAAAAAACAAAACATGTTTTTAGTTTAAAGAAACGGTTCTAATTTGACTAAAATTTGAATTTTCACATTTGCAAGTTATCTTAAAACTGGAATAACGTAAATATTTGATCGCGGTTTCTCATGTTTGACGTAACTAAACTTTTAAGTACATTTCTTCTTTACTTCATGTTATATTAATATTATAATTCGCGACCGTTCAGTTTGTCAGATATCAGCTATAGTCACATATTCCCTTAATACATTTTCCTTTAGTATATTTTCTCGTGCTAATTTTGTGGTCAAGCTTTAATACAATAGCGCTGTCAAGCCGTCACAACGCTTTAATAAAGTAAATAAATAAATAATATCTTTATTGCAAAACGTGCTGCCAGGGCAACATGCCCTAGCTCTGAACCAGTACATTAACGACAGCGTAAGGTACACTGACAAAAATAAATACGTAATAATTATGATAGCTCGTTTTCAGCATAATTTGTTCAATTTGCTATATTCCATAATAATTATGTTATATAGCATAAATATTATGTTATACAGCATCATTATTTATGTTTTTCTAATTTAGCACAATTTATGCTATAATGACATAAATTCAGCATAAATTACGTAATTACTTTTTTCCGTGTACATTTTAACGTGTTAGTATTATTATTAACGTACATTATTGGGTAAATAAACACACATATAAAATATATATATATATATATATATATATATATATATATATATATATATATATATATATATATATATATATATATATATATATATATATATATATATATATATATAAACTTTATATGTAAGTACCATAAAGTAATAAATTATAAATAACTGTTCTTAAGTTTAAAAAAAAATACTACCCATCATACTTTCATGAGTTTGTATTAATCTTCTTCTTCTTCTTTTTTTTTTTAGTGTATCTTTTTGAGTCTCTCTGAAAGCAGCTATATAAATTAATTTTATTTACGTTTGTATTTTTTTAAGTCCTTTTCTACACCCAGGTGATTTATTCCAGTTGTTAATACTCTGCAGTTTATTAAAACAAAAGACATCAAGCGTTCTTTCCTAATCTCTGGACCGAGGATTAACTATGGGACGCTTTACAACATTGTTAGCAAGGACAGAGGGAAAATAAAATGAGGGATGTTTTGCATTGTTATGTACAGTAAAAATTCATATTTTTAATTGTAAAAAAAGGCAGTTTTTTTTTAAAAATAAAGAAAATAATGACATTGAAAAATGAATGAAAAAACAAAATGTTTATTTATTTTTTTTATTATAATTTTTACTAATTTTATTGAAACAATCAAATAGACTTTAAATCAAACTGGAGGGGTAAATAATTAATATTTATACACTTTAAAAATTTAATCAGTAAAATTCAATTCATAAAAAGTTGAGTGTACTTTTAATGAATTATACTATATTGTTTGGGTGCAAATAAATAAATAATGTTGAGATGCTACTTGTGTCTAATATTTTAGCATTACGAGAATATGGCTCTATATTTTTGTATTTTGTTGCCCGTTTTTCTACTGGTTGCTTAAAATTTACACTATTTTTTTACAGGTTAATACTACATTTCTCAGCATTCGTCAGCAATTAATTATTAAAAAGTTTATTTAAAAAAAAAAATCATAAAATTAACATTAATGTTCTTAGCAACAAAAGTATTAAAAAAGTTTGGACAATTTATAACTTACAAAACTCTCCACTTGATTTAGATTTTTAAGTCTCGTTTTACAGAAAATAACATAGAAGACTTTTCAATTCAATTCAAAAATAAAAATTTCATTTCATATGAATGTAATAACCGTTAATGCAAACCTAAATTTAAATATAAAAATATTTTTTCATTATATTCAAGCCAATTAAGCTAGAAAAAAGTATGTAAATATTTTATGTTGAAATTTTAATCAAGAAATATTTAAAAGTAAAAGAAGAATTAGAAAAAAAAAAAAAAGTCAAAGGATTCTATAATTTTAACAAAATTATCTACTCCTCGTTGCAATTTATCGTATGAAAGATTGAAATTTTAGATTTTGTTTTTTTAATTAAAAAAAGTCACTTTTCATATATTTTTTTTCAACTTTATGATGCCTTTTCATATATAATAATATATTTACCTTTAATTCAATACTAAAATGCATGAAAAGCACACTAAATCAATGTGAAAGCATTGTATCAAAACATATAATTCACTTTTCACTATTATAATAGAAAGCATGTTGTTTATTTTTTATCTATATTATGAACGATAAATACATTACTTTGGCAACATAAAATATGGTAGTCATAAATAACGAAAATATGATTTAACCATGGCGTAAAATATGAAACGTGTATTTTAAAGTCGAAAATTTGATATCAAAAACCTATAACTCTTTAACCGTACAACACGCAATATATTGATAGATTCTGAAAGTAGGGTGTTCCTATATTATAATATATTCATATTTCGGCTCTTTTTCTTTTTTTTTTTTTTAAAGTTGAATAATTTTTAAATATTTATGTAGGCATACGCAGCTTACAGTAATGTAACATAATGTGCTTTTATTATTATGCTAAAGAAGATGTTTTACATCTTTATATTTTGATTTTGTATTGTCATCAAACTAAAAAAAAAAAAAAAAAGTACCAGCACAAATTAAGTTATAAAATGCCTTACTCTTATTGAAGGGTTGTGTTTAGATGGCTTGTGTCTCAAAATCTAAAAGTAAAACTCCTAAAAGTATCATACCATTCGAAAGTTAATAGTAACAGCTACCTATGATAAAATTTTCAGAACCCGTGACCTTCAGATAAGAGAGAAAATAATTATTGAAATTAACGTGGGCTTTTATGGGACTAAAACTTTAAAAATATCATAATTCAAAATAAAGCATGGTGACCCCTCATTTTATTATTATTATTATTTTTTGTATGTATATTTTTGAAGATACCTTACTGTAAAGTATCACTGTACAAAATTTCAGATTTTTCTCTCTTTACAATTTTTCAGTCTAATCCCGCAGTAGCTGATTTCCTGCCTTCATCTTGTCATGTATTGTAGTTTAATCTGCAATATTAAAAAAAAAAAAAGTACTGAATAATTTACAAAATTGAAAAATGTGTGTTTTATTGAAAAACGTGTCTAGTCCTATTATATATAATATTTTTTACATATATATTAATTAACTTTTTGATCTTATACTTGAGTTCATATAACTTTTATAAAAAAAGTGACCTGTATTGAATGATGTACGTGTTATAGAAAAGTCTACATACTTTTATTATTTTTATTTCAATATCAAACAAACTTTCCAAGTAAAAGAAACCCATTATAGTAATAACCTAGATATGAAGAGACGTACTGTACATAGAAAAATCTTTTTAAAAAGAATATAAATATAAAAAAAAATTGCGATCTTCATTATAAGATTCTTCAATATATTTTCTACTTTTTTACAGTACAAGCATATGACGAATGTATTTTGCAATCAGTTGCAGTAGGGAAGTGAGTTCTTTCCCCTCTCTGTCTTCTATGTTCAATTCCTAATTGCATTCTCTCTCTCTCTCTCTCTCTCTCTCTCTCTCTCTCTCTCTCTCTCACCCTCAAGCGTCAAAGGAAAGGAGATTAGACAAGTTCAATTCGTCTTCAATTCTATGTGCGTGCCAAGAAAATGAGAGAAGAGAAAAACACGTGTTTTCATCAAAATTAACATTTTTAATTTACGACAAAATAAAGATGTCTCTTTAAGCTCCTTCTTTATCACTTTGTAAGCTTTTCTTATAACATAATGTGTTTTTTTACATTTAATATACGAAACACTAGAAAATTATAATTATTTAGATGGGTGTGGATTGGGTATAATGTCATGTTATATTATACGCAGGGCTTAAAGTAGATCTGAAGTCTTACCGGAACGCAATAGTGAGATGATTCCACACCCCATCGGGGGGTCTGGGGGGCGCAGCCCCCCAGTTGCCCGCCGCAGGCGAAAAAATTTTGAAAAAGGGGCGTGGCATTCTTATTTTTTGCTTAATTTTAAGCTAAAATTTTTTCGCTATAGGTTAAAAAAATTAAAATAAAATTGCTTATAATTAGAGACCGGATTTTCAGGTGATCACCTTTTTGTTGCTATGAATAATGTTCCTTTTTTATAAGAATGTCCACGAACTAGCAACTTTCGAGCCGTTTGAGATCAACTCTTTTTTTCTCACCTTTTTTTAGGTTTTCACTTTTTTTCACCTTTTCATAAATTTTTTTCACCTAATTAAGGATTTTCTTTTTTTTTTAAGAATTTACAAAACGTTTATAAAAAAATGATTTTTTACCGCAATTTTTTAAAACAGAGAGATTTAATAATGCTGTTCGTAAACCCTGTTCTATTACACCAAAAAATGCGCATCCCATTTGAATAACCAAAGGCGATCGTGATTTTAGGAGCAACACTATTGTATGTCATCTATAGTAACATTTTTTTAAATTTATTTTTAAATCATAATTTGTTGTTGTTGTTGTTGTAGGTTGTACTTGTAATACCACAAAATACCTATAGGCAGTATAGCATTCGACAAAATCAAATAGTAACCTCGTATCTCAGATTTTGATGTTTTCAAGTATACAGTAGCACTGTAGCTCAGAAAAAAATTACAAAAAATTAACTTTTATTTTATCCTAAGGCACATGTATTGCACATTACTTCAGCTCAGTTGCAAATTTTGCCAGCTGATGGTGTTTTTGTAATTAACTAATTAGTAACAAAAAAAAAAAAAACTTTTTTTGTGTCATTTTGAAAACAATGATTTCAAAAGTGCATTTCTTCTGAAAGTACATGAGATAAAAATTTCAAAATCAAACAACCAATAAAGGAAATATTGATTATTCATGCCACGCATACAAAAAAAAATTGCAACCAACCCCTTTGCCAAAATATGCAAAAAACGTAACTTTGAAACTACAAGGGTTTAGAAGCTGAAAATCAGTTTAGAGCCATAAATTTGTATTGGTAAACTGATTTGATACTTTAATTGAAATAACATTAAAATAACCTCGAATTATGATGTAAAATTCTTGTGAGCGCCTAATAAATGCAGCCTGCAGCACAATCAGCCTGTAAAATGCAACCCGGAGCACATATACTTTTTAAATAAATATATATTTCCTCGCACAAATAACTTTAAAAAATAATTTGAATAGTTTCATATTACCAATACAAAGTTCTACCCCTAAAGTGATTTTCATCTTTAAAACCCTTGTAGTTACAAAGTTACGCTTTTTGCATTTTTTGGCAAAGGGGTTGTTTGCAATTTTTTATTGAATGCATGGCATGAATAATCAATATTTTCTTTATTGGTTGTTTGAATTTGAAATTTTTATCTCATGTACTTTCAGAGGAAATGCACTTTTGAAATCATTGTTTTCAAAATGACACAAAAAAAGTTTTTTTTTGTTACTAATTAGTTAATTACAAAGACACCATCAGCTGGCAAAATTTGAAGTAATGTGCAATACATGTGTCTTAGGATAAAATAAAAGTTAACTTTTTGTAATTTTTTCTGAGCTACAGTGCTACTGTAAACTTGAAAACATCAAAATCTGAGATACGAGGTTACTATATTTGATTTAGTCGATATACACTAAAAAATAATAATAATAAAGTTCTTTTTTTATTTTTACTTTTTTTTTTAATTTTATCACCTTTCTCTGAATTTATCACCTTTTTTCAGGTTTATCACCTTTTTTCACCTTTTTTTTTAACTTTTTTGTGCAAAAAAATAACCTTTTCAAGACATTTTTTTACCAAAAATTTCACCTGAAAATCCGGTCTCTACTTATAATTAATTTAATTTTTAAATTATTTTGATTTTTAATGAAAAATTTGTATATACATTTTTATAATAATATTAATATATGTACTGTATTTTGAAACAACTTTTTTTTTCAAATTTAATTTAGGAAAACAAAAGACAAGATTTTTTTTTATATTTTCAAAGGTTAATGGTTAATATTAAAATTATGAGTGTGCAATGCCATCTCATTTTGATTGATTATTTGATGAAAATATGCTGACTTATGAGTGAAATTTGAGAAACATTTTATTCTATTTATTTTTTATTAACTTCGGTGCTCATAGAATTTATAGATTACTATTTTTATAATTAATCTATAAATTCAGCAAAAAAACATCACTTTTAATTTTAAAATTATAAAATAAATTGATTATAAAAAAGCCAATTTATAGAAAACCAATGGAAATATAAGTTTCATTCTGGTGATATTTCATGTCATCTCGCAATAGGTTCAGTAGATGTATGAAAAAAAAAAAAAAAAAAAAAAAAAAAACGGAACTAAAATAATTTACGAAAACTCAAATAAATTTGAATATATTTGTTTTACCTCAAATTTTTCTTACCGGAACTGCGTTCCGGCAGACAAATTCTTACCGGTACGGCGTACCGGTGCGTTCCGGCTTACTTTAAGCCCTGATTATACTATCATAAAATATAAAACTGTTTTGCCTTCGAGTAAAGGCAAAGAGTTTAAATTTTTATCACAAAGTCTGTAAAGTATACGTAAATTATAAATTACGTAATTTATGCTCTATTTATATAATTCATAAATGTTGCTGAAAATGAGCTAGCATAATTATTACGTATTTATTTTTGTCCGTGTATATTACAGCTAAAATGGGGATGATCACGTACCATATTATACCATTGGGTCGTTCACACACTTTATATATTATATATATATATATATATATATATGTGTGTTCTTACTAAATAAAATTTTAAGTTATATAGGTCGTAAAAAAGTGTGTACAAGTTTTCTAAGTCATAAAAAAATGAGACTATTACTTATACAATTATACTATCATTTTCATTCTATTATTTATTTATTTATTTTTTAATTACTTAAGTAACGATTCTATCATTTCTCACAATGCATAAAGCGATTAATGTAAAAAAAAACTATATAAAAGTATTTAAAAAAATAGTATATTAGTATGATTTTAATATAATATTTAGGTGCAGGACAAAAATATCACCAAGTAAAAAAAAAAAAATGCTGTGCATGTTTGGATATCATATATTTTTCTTGTCCTTAAAAATGAGGATCAAACTTAAATTAACATAAAGTATATTGTTATATTTGTATATATAAAAAAAACGTAATTTATGGTACATTGTACAATTCATATATTATAGAGCACATATCTAGCTATATTTATGCCATGTAGTATATAATCACTATACGATAGCATAAATTATGATGTGCTGCATAAATGTTGCTGCATTAAGCTAAGCTAGCATAATTATTACGTTTTTTTTTGTCTATGATTCAAAAAAAAAAAAAAAAAAAAAAAGAGAGAGAGAAATTGAGTTTTTCAAATAGGTTTAAATTTTACCAAGAAATTGATGGTAAATTCACTTTCCTTATTATTATTTTTTTTATTATTTTTTTTTGCTGAAATTGTTGAGAAGCAGAATAACTACATACATAGAAAGCATTAACTTTGTAACATTTACAAATAAAAGAGTTCCAAAGAGTTTCTAAATATAATATATTATTTGACATTATCAAATATCGATATATATGTGGTAGAAATATAATAACATATATTTTTTTGATTGATTGATTTTTATGATACTTGTCAGTAATAATTGAATAAAGATTTAATAGAGGAAAATAAAAAAGATGAAATAAATCATCGTCAAAATACTAATCTTATTTCAAAGAGAGCTTGCTTATTGAGTTTATCGGAACCTTTTTTTATGAAAGAAAAGAACTTGAGAAATATTTTCTAAGTGGTGAGTAGATTTGTGAGAAAATATTGATAGTTAATTCTACAGGGATACTAGTCATGAAAGTTTTGATAATTCTTCATCACAAATTTTAGTATTTTTTCTTTAATTAGGTTTTTATTAAATTCACATTAATGAAATAAGTTTATTTTACTTGGCTATTCTAAATTAATACCAATATGTCCTTTATTTGCCAATACCAATGTAAATGAAAAAAGAGTGTGTGCGCATGACGTCATTCTGATTGCTTTTCGATGCTCTTCTTGAACAATGAATAACATTGCTCAGCATAGGACAAACGTAGTTTTTGGCTATTTGCTATTTTCTTTGGAAAATTAGCTGTACATATATAATTACTAAAGTACATCATAAAAATGGAATAGTTAAAGTAAATAATAAGATAATAATATATTTTATGTAAAATATGTATCTTAATATTATATAGATTATGATAGTTAGTAATTGATCAGAATGATAAGTAAATTTCAGATTCCAGTTTTTCATTTTTTTAAAAAATAAATTATAAGTTTTGTCTTTTGTGTTCATTTTTGTATTTTCCATAATACGCTTACAATGCTGTAGCATGAAACAAATTATTTTAATTAATTGCCAAACGATATAAAGTATCATAAACACTGGAGATAAAAAAAATTAAAAGAAAAAAATTTTAGAGTGGCAATGCCAGATTTTTTTAAAAAAAAATGAAGCACGTATCGATAGTTAAGCTAAGTGTTTCAATTATAAATATGCTTATCAACCATCAAGATATATTTTTATAAAGTTGCTATTAAACATTGACAAAGTGTATGTCTTCTACTATCAATTGGTAATTGTACAGAGAGAGAGAGAGAGAGAGAGAGAGAGAGAGAGAGAGAGAGAGAGAGAGAGAGAGAGAGAGAGAGAGAGAGAGAGAGAGAGAGAGAGAGAGAGAGAGAGATCAAATAGAATTTTTAGTAGTAATTTTCATGACTCTATATGACTTCGGACGTACATGTGATGTTACACTAAACCTATAAGCTTAAGCTTACAATATAATATTGTCAGAGAATCTAAGTTTAACAACTGATATATATTTTTTTTTTAAATATTAAAAAAGCTGATGAATTTTTTACGTTTCTTTCTTGAAAATAATTATTACAAAACACAGGTTACTTTGTACTTGGATTATGGGGATATTTCGTTCCGTGTATTTACGTAGGCTAGTTTGTGTATAATAAAACAATTTTCATCTAAAATTGAAGTATAGTTATTTTATAGAATTTTTTAATAGAAGATTGCAATGTTTTGGCTGCGATTAATTTTTCATTTACTTTTTTTTAGATAAACCCCCAACTTCTTCATAATGAAACTATGTGCACAGTTATGAATTTAATTAAAAAAAAAAAACTACATTCCAGTGTTATTAACTAGATAGATCTTCTCCACTCGTTTTAATAAGATCATTAATTGTGGTAACTATTTTGATATGGCTATGTTTTTACCATTGTAATATGTAATTGTTCTGTACTAATGAAAAGTACAAATAAAGGTATTGTAATAATGACAAAAATAATAAACTATTTTTTTTTATTTTTTTTTTTACTGTTATTATTTTTATTGTCGGATTTTGCTATTTAAATCGTGTTCTTGTTTTTTCTAGAAGTGGAATTTCATCTGCCATAATTAAAAGTTGCAAAATTATTTATGAATCATACAATTGGGTTTAAAAAGTGATTGAAATCAATGCTTTATTGAGTTATAATATGCAACAGTGACAATGTTAAATTCAAATGAAAAAATCTTTGTATTGCATTCTTGTCTCTGTCTACCTGTATACAGTATATAAAAATATTTTTGTTTAGAATAAACACCTGATAACTTTTTTTTTATTCGAGTCAGTGTACTCTTTTGACTTTGTAATACCATCACATCACAAGAAGAAAAAAGTTAGGGGATGAGAGTTAAGGGAGGAGAAGAGGGTGGGTGGTAAAGTCTGCTCGGCGTGAAATGGCTTTAGTACGCAGTCTGAATTTCCGATTTGGTTTTTGGTTTGAGAGCAAAAGAAAAAGACAATATGAGACAGAGAAAAATCAGTAACATTTTTGGGAGTTATGAAGGGAGAAATATGGATAAGAGAAGTATAAGATGCGGAGGGTTGGAGAGAGAAAGAGAGAAAGAGAGAGAGAGAGAGAGAGAGAGAGAGAGAGAGAGAGAGAGAGAGAGAGAGAGAGAGAGAGAGAGAGAGAGAGAGAGAGAGAGAGAGAGAGAGAGAGAGAGAGAGAGAGAGAGAGAGAGAGAGAGAGAGAGAGAGAGAGAGATGGGAGGAATGGAGAACTGCACAATGAGTTCTAGATTACCATTTTACAAATAATATCAATCTGCTTACTTTCATTAGGTTGCTATTAAGCAAAACTGATTCTGTTTCAAACAATTTTTTATTATGAAAGTATGAAACACAAAATAAAAATATATACTTAAAAAGAAGAAGAAGAAAAAAAAAAAAAGACGCAATCATAGCAAAAAGTGATTAAAGTTTACAATTTTGCAAGCAAAGGAAAAAGAAAGAATTTTTTAATCAGAATTATCAAAATTAAATTCCAAAATAAAACAAATGAAATCTAACGATGGAATGCACTAATCAAACACAAATTGTGGATAAAAACTCTAATTTCCTTTACATTACCATTCTAGGACACTGTTGTCGTTTTCGTTCGTTTTCATTTTTTTTTTAATCATGATAAAAATTGTTGGTAATAAAATTTTAAATGACCAGAAAAATTGTCAAAATAGAAAAAAATAGTAGGTTTTTTTTAACTCCATAACTGCTTTCACTATTATGAAAACATGTATGTACAGTGTACAGTACATGTACGAGAATGAAAACGGATATAAATAGAACGAAAGACAGATAAAAATGAGAGAAGAGAAGAGAGAAAACGAGAAAGGAGATGAGAAAGAGAAGAAAATTGAACAAAGTGATAAATAAAGGAAGTGAGAGATGAGAGACACACCCACCTCCGCACAGAAAGATGAGAGAATTATTTGACATTCACATCACACATACACACACACATACACCTAACACTTGACAACGATGATTCACTGACGCCCACCTTAACTTGTTTAAGTTGAGTTCACCAGAGTGAAATTGAAAGTTAAAATCTAAAATGTAATGCTTCTCTTATATATGTGTATATATAATATATTAAACTCTCAATGATTCATTTCTGTCAAAAATATTTTTGCACTTCATGCAAATAACATACAATCATAGTTAATGACTTTACGTGACCGTTTACTTGTATTGAGAAATTTTCAAATCATTCCTAATTGCATTATGTATACAGTACGTATGTTGTACATAAAGCTACATAACATCTAAAACACGCTACTGCACATTTTGAACAAAATTATACATTAAAGGAATAGATCAGAGAAAAACAAAAGCATTTATATTACAAAACACTTGATGGGATATCAGGGATTTACAAAAATAACTTTAGTTTGTCTCAAAAACCAACAGTAGCCCCGTAGCAGTGATCAGAAAATTCAATTTATGCAACCCGCACAACATTTTCATACTAATTTTTGCATATTTCTGACGCCAGAAACATGAATAGTCACGCAATTTGCATACTTAACAGTTTTTTCACGCTCTCTCGTGGGGTTACATTAACATTCTGGTAAAAATTGTCATCAGTTTTGAAGATCCCATTTCGTGTTTATTCATTAAAAAGCACATGTTGTTTTATGTGGTCTATGGCTTTAAAGTTTATGTATGAATGGAATTTGGAAGCATTAAAATGTATAATATGGTTCATATGAATATTTAAAAAAAAGTAAAAATTTCTTTACTTAAATAAATACTCATTTAATATATTGTACTATAAATAACCATATTGAAAAGAAAAGAATACAATAGAGAATAAATGCTTTTTTCAAAGGTTTAATTTTATAGTTATATAACTTATTTCTGTACTAAAAGACAAAAAAATTATTTATGATTAAGAAAAAAAGGAGGTGCAATAAAAATTTCTATTAGTAATTTTTTTAATCTTTACGTATAAAATAATAATAAAATAACAGAAAAAAATTAGAGTAGTATTAATAACTATGTTACATGATAATCGATTGAAAAGTTAAGGTTAGTAAATGTTAGATCAAATATTCGATGATTACTATTTGGTATAATGAGGGTTGTTGATAATCTCTCCACCTGCTTGTTGAGCGAGAGGGGTTATTTCTAGTGAATTATTTTACAAATCTCTTTGGGGGTGCCTAATTAAATAATTATCTTTATTCAATAGATTGATAGATTTGACAGAAAAGGAAAGGAGAAACCAACAAGAGTGATTAGAGTTCCATAGTTCAATAAAATTCTTGCTAGCACAGAGCTAAAAAATATGTATATATATATATATATATATATATATATATATATATATATATATATATATATATATATATATATATATATATATATATATATATATATATATTAAAAAGCTTTCGGCATTAAGCTTCATGAGAAAAGTGCATAAGCCTTCATCAGTACTTACTGAGATATTAACTATAAATGATCAGATTAAAGGGCTCCTGGTGTCAAAAAATTAAATAAAAAAAAATGTAAAAATCACGAGATGGGACCATTATTAATACACATATTGTATTCTTCAACCCTTCTGTAGCCTCACAAACTGGGGTTGAAAAACTGTAAAATAGGCAATTTTAGGAATTCATGACGTCAACAATTCCGGGTCTACAATACAAATTGTAGCGCGGGTTGCCTACTTTACAAGTTTTCTTCCTAGTTTTTAAGAGTACTGAAGGGTTGAGGCGCAAAATATGTGTATTTACAATAGGCCTATCTCATGATTTATCATTGCGAAGAAATTTGTTTTTGAGGCCAGGGGCTCTTTAAGTAGCAAAAGACACAGAGAAAAGTTTCTATACATTTTTTTCAGTGTAAAATTCTATGTTTTTCCGTGTAACTGTCACATTTCTACGTTGGTGTTTGTTTATTTATTTTTCCTAATTAACTTGAACCTACGCCCCCATGCTACCATGCCATGCATATATACTGTCTGTTGCTCTGCGAGTTCCCTAATTATAAATAACAAATGAAATTTTCTTAGAAAATTTTATCTCATTTTTGACTGAAAATAAAACCACTCAGGTTGAAAATATTTTTTTTTTCATTTTTTTTCCAGTTTTACATTCTAAAAATCAAATAAAATTTTAATTTTATAAAAAAAAATTATATATATATAAAATTCAAAAATTTAACATCATAAAATACGTTTCCCTACTATACTGCCCACTATACTTTAAGTTTTAATAATTTTAGTAAAACAATATTTACATAATTAATTTAAACTATTAAACATTTGTGACGGAGTTGTTCGTGTTTTTAATTTTTTTTGTTACTAAGAAAAGAAAAAAAAAGCTTTAAATTAAAATATTTATATATAACTGTATATTATTTAAAATCTCATACAGTGATAGCAGAAGATACAAAAATAGGAAATAATCACAAATGCTATACTGAAGAGTACTAAAGTAATTTTCGTGAACATATTATTTTTGTTTAAACTTTATATTTGTTATGCAACACAGTAAGAATACAAATTAAACGTTTTCATGTTGTTTCTTACCAACCGTCTGCCGATGATATTTGGAAATTTAAAGAAAAGGGGAAAAAATTAACAAACTCAACAATGATTTATTGAAAGATGGGTGTCTGTTAGTGGATTGCTCGAAAAAAAAAAAAAAAAAAAAAGTTGCATGTAACAATTTCTAAACGTATTCCATGGCTTTATTGTGAATGCCGAGCTGTATATTCAGACCAGGAACGTGTGTGAAATTCCAAAGTAAAATAGGAATTAAGGTTTTTGTTTATTTACTGGCCCAGGCAGTTTATAGAAACAAGACATTTCAAAAAGCGTCAATTTTGTACATTTAGAAAGTACAATGATATAAAAAAATGAAATAATTCTATGAACCAGAAAAGGTTTTTGCCAACGATATAACCACCACAGTGGCTTCTTTATGGCTTGTTAAAACTAGAGTGAAAGGCGTTGCACAATTATACAATAAATAAAAATGTGAGTAAAAACAACATTTTTTTTTTACAGTGTACCAAATCACTATAAAGAAGCTAACATAATATATATGATTCAAATATAGAAATTTTGTTTGAAAAAATATCACAATGGAAATCACTCACACACACACACACATTGGTGTTTCTGTATCAAATCCTAAGAAACGCAAATGTCTTGCCATGCAAATGTGTGATATTTGATGTTTTGTTGATTTATGAAGAACGTGATGCTATACACGTCAGACGTGACTGTAAATATATTCAAAATTATTACGTCACAGAGGAAATAGTGCACACGCAACTCACGTCAGCTAACATATTTATACGTAACTCTATCATAGTGCTTTTAACATTATAATAACACAGAGAATTTTTTCCTTGTAAATAAGTAATTTAATTACAAATTTATAAATAAATAAATAAATAAATAAATAAATAAATAAATAAATAAATAAATAAATAAATAAATAAATAAATAAATAAATAAATAAATAAATAAATAAATAAATAAATAAATAAATAAATAAACAAATAAATAAATAAATATAAAGGATGTAAAAAGACAGAGAGAATGTAGGACAGCAAGCTATACAGAAATAAGATTGCATTTTCTACTTTGTGCCATATAAACTACACCCTACTTCTAAAGATGCAAAATAAAATGCGACAGATTTTCCATCCCCTTTTTTCTCTCACTCTATTTTAGTATTTTTATGTAGCAGAAAGATAAAGATATTGTGACCCTGTAGTATTTCTTTCAAAATTTATATCTCTATTTCTTACAACATTTTATATATAAAAATACAAACCTATATTTTACACAATGATTATATCTTATCTATTTTCCTTGTTGCTCTAAATTGATCGATTGTCGTTACACATATTATGTAACATTCAATCGAATATAAATCGATTAGCGTTTGACATTTATAGGTTGTAATAAAATGCTTTTTAGATGAATGTTAACTATTTAAATAAAAACGTTAGTGTCCATTGATGTTATTTTAATTTAAAAGAAATTTATTGATAGTAAATAGTATGTGTCAATGTGTACATAGAAGCAATGTTTAAATTTTTACAATTACGTTTCATATTACTAATAAATTGCAATAAAACAGAAGATCCAGCTAATAATGGTCTAGAGGCGAGAACTTTCCGTTCAAGACACGTACGAACCGTGTTCGATTCCAAGATGCTATTAAGCTCGGGGTTTTAACACTCATATCGATGTTTCAAGAAAGTTATGAAGCAATTGGAAGTCACTTGCATTATCTCGCTATCTCAGTAAAATACACTGCAAAAATGACAAATACAACATGAATAAAATGAATTACATAATTCATGTTACATTTATGTAATATAAAGTATACCATTATCAAAACATGGTGAAAGGGTATTTCAACCCCCTTTTATCGGATTTTAATCAAATTATTATATCAAACCATTATTAACTTAAATGTTACCTACAAAATTTTTGTGTTTATCTATATAGGGAAAATTATGTGAGAGAAAGGGGAACATCCGGTTTTAAAAATCTTTGATCTTGTTTTGGTCAGGGAGAAGATGATGCTTAAAGGCGTAGAACACCTTGAACAAAAAACTTGTCTAATTTCCTAACATACCTATAAATATCAACTTTGGCCGGAGTCATTGGTTTCTAATTTATTTTCAATTTTCAAAATGGCAGCTGCGGGCTTATGACGTCACAGCTCACTAGTTCACGTGTGCGGAAACAGGCAAGCTGTGACGTCACAAACCCGCAGCTGCCATTTTGTGAATGGAAAATAAATTAGAAATCAATGACTCCGGCAAAATCAACGTTGATATTTAGGTATGTTAGGATATTAGACATGCGTTTGGTTCAAGGTGTTCTACGCCTTTAAGGATTGCATACAAAGTCCAATTGGTTAAAAAAAAAATAATAAAGGCCAATCAGGAATTAGGTTCTTATTGGCTATTTTTGGGGGTGTAAGTGGACCAAAAAGGGGGTAACTGGCCTAAGGACAAATAAGAAATTAAAAATTGTTGGGATAGCCTTATAGCCAGCCCAAGTCTGATAACATAAATAATTATTCTCTTTAACGTAGCATAATTAAAATATTATATATATTGTGAAACTTTTTTCTTTATGAATAAATAATTTTGATGAAACCCGACTAGTATACTGGGCACTTTACTTTTGTCCGTGTGCCAGATTGAAGTCATTGTTCACGATCATGTAGTATGTATGTAAGGAGTCTATAAAAAACTAATTCACTTGGCCAAGCTTGAATAAGAATACGTCATTGCCTAACTACAGACTAAATGTGAGCACTATGTGTGATAAATTTGAAAGATAAATTATTAATTAATAATAAGGCATTACTTAAAGGCATAGACAACATGAAAACATTAGCATTTATATCACAAAACACTGGATGGGACTTACATAAATAACATTAATTGGTCTCAAAACCTAACTGTAGCGACGTAGCAGTGATCAGAAACTTTTGATTTATGCAACTTGTACAACATTTTTATACTAATTTTTGCCTGTTTCTGACGTCATAAACAGAAATATTCATGTAAATTGCATACTTTACAGTTTTTTAGCGCTTTCTTGTGGGGTCACATTTACATTCTGGTAAAAATTAATATCAGTGATGTAGATCCGCTTTTGTGTTAAAGAACATTTTGTTTCATGGTTTCTATGCCTTTAAAATAATTTTTAAATGATATAAGTGTATATTTATTTATTATTATTATATTAATTATTTAAATATAATATTTTTATAATCTGTATCAAAGTTCTATAAAATAAAAATTAGCTTATGAGTGCGAATTTCAATGCATAAAAAGTTTTGAAAGTTTCTTAAAATTGTAAATTGTAAAAAAAAAAAAAAAAAAAAAAAAAAAAAAAAAAAAAAAAAAAATCATACTTTTTATACGATATTGGCTTTTTTTCCTTAACTTTTCTTTATAGGAAATTATTAGTTTATTTCCAGTCATAAATTTTAATATGCTAAATTTTTACAAAAACTACATTTAAAATTCTACTTTATTTTGACACGAAGTTATTACTATAAAAGAGCAAAGCTGGTCTTAAGGGAGTAAGGTACTGACCTTATATCTAAAAAACTAGACACATTTAGGTCTAAATATTGTGTCGTTGTGTAGCTATGGGTCACATCTAGCCGTGATAAAAATTTCATGATGTTTAACCGTCCTAAAAAAAAAAAAAAAAAAATATTGAAATTAACACTGGGCCTTATGGGCTTAAAATTTCAAAAAATTATGTAAAATTAATTTGCACGGTCATCCCCCAAATTTTTTTAAATATTTGAATTTGTCTCAAGCTGAAGTATCTTTGTGCAAAATTTCAGATTTTTTTGACGAGAAAAGTTTGAGTCAATGGCCGACCTCGGTCCCCTACTCCCTTAAAATAAAATGAAAGTTTACATTAAAAAAAAAGATAATTTTTAGCTTCATGAATATAATTATTTGTGATAATATTGAACTTATATTAAGTAAAATATGTAAATGAATTATATAAGCAATCAAATGAAACGTAACAAAATTCAATTTTAATGTTAAACATAAATATTATCTTATCCATTGAAGTTAAACGTAATTTTATTCGTAACTATACACTCAAAAAACAAATAGCCTTTGTCGAATAAATTTTTAGAGATTAGCTTTAAAAATTGTTACATAAGTTTTTGGACAAAAAAATGCACAGCTTTTTGATTATACATAAAATTTAAAGTCATAGACCACATGAAACACCATGTTCTTTTTAATGATTAAACACAAAATGGGATCTACAAAACTGACGACAACTTTTATCATAATGTAAATGTGACTCCATAAGAAAGCGTGAAAAAACTGTAAAGTATGCAATTTCCGTGAATATTTCTGTTTTTGACGTCAAAAACATGTATACTTTTGATGTAAGTATACTGATATGTCCGATAAAACCATATACGAAATATAAAAAGTATACCCGTAGTATAATATTTTTATAATAGTATAGTTTTCTATAAGTATACTTTAAGTATAAAAAACAATATTAAAAAATTATAAAAAGTATACTTCTTTTCCACTAGGGCAGGCAAAAATAGTATGAAAATGTTGTGCGGGTTGCATAAGTTGAAATTTTCTGATCACTGCTGCGGCGCTACAGTTGGGTTTTTGAGACAAACTAATGTTATTTATGTAACCCCCATATAGTGTTGTGCTGTTTTGTGATGGAAATGCTTATTATGTTTTCTTCTGGTCTATGCTTTTATCACATTTCCTGTAAAGAGTTGAAATTTTTCAGCAATAAAACGTATTTGAGTGTAAGTTTTAAATTTCCCCTAAACGTTACCTTTACATATACATTTTTGTTTCGAAATTTAAAAAAAACAATTATATATATATATATATATATATATATATATATATATATATATATATATATATATATATATATATATATATATATAGAGAGAGAGAGAGAGAGAGAGAGAGAGAGTATAAAAATTACTATTTATAAGTAAACAAACAATTATAAACCATTCGAATCTGTATCTACATGCAGTATAAATGACAAGTATACTAACAATTTTGAATATTGTCAAATAATATTCAAAGCTCAAGGGTTTGGATATATAGAATGATGTTTGATATTACGTCAATATTTGAGTTTAGGCAGTCAATGTCAAAACGTCAACACAAGTTGACACTTGGTGTCATTTCAAAGTGTACTCAAATGTAAAGACAAATTGTTAGCCCGAGAGATATATATGATTTCATGCTTTGATAATAATTATTATTGTTTTGCTTTATTAGAGAGTTGATAATAGTAACGGTAGTTATTTTTACATTGTATAGGGTGTATGTGCATGGCATCATATTGAATGCGCGTCGACGCCATATACAAGCAATAAGAAACATTGCTCAGAGCATAGAATAACGTGGTTTTATAGTTTTTTTTTTTAGATGGGTCAATTTTTTTTTTGTTATCATTATTTTTGTCACATACTTGAAATTCAACCTGTCAACATTATCACTGCTCTCAAAAATATTGTTAAGCATTTTTATAAGCTTGCAAAATGTGTCATTTTCCTATACCAGCCCATGTTATAGACCCCTTGCACATCCTTGCGCTTTGTCACCATGTTTGTGGTGCCTAATACATTGTCCAGCAGAGAGGAAACAACATTTCTCCTAATTTTTCACATAAAAAGAGTTTATTTCAACTGAACGACTTTTTCTCATATTCTTCGAGCTTATCAGGAGCTACAAATAAGGTTTTGATTGAGGTTTGAAGCTTCTTTTACTATTTAAAAAAATAAAAATGAGGTTTTTCCTATGGTGGCCTATGTATTCCTGACCAACAAAATGGCGGCTCTTAAATATGAGTGCAACCGATCTATATAGTGCTTACATATGGCGTTGACTTTTATATGATGCAACCACCCTATATTATACCATGGAAATAGTATTAAAAATTACTTCAGCACAATTTGGTTATTATTATAATTTTTTTTAAACATGTTGAATTTTTGAAAGGTATATTTATATTGTTATAAACATTTCAATATAGTCAATACACGCTTTTATTATATTTGTAATGAATTACTGTTTAATGTATATATAAAATGATAACAAATTATAATATTAGGTTTACTTTAGCATGTTGTAAAAAATGTATTACTGCGCTGTAGATTTTTTTTTTTTTTTTTTTTTTAACGATGCGAAAAAAATACATTACATATTTTGCACAATATGTAAAAATCATAAGCAAGCACTACTGTATAATACAAAAATGAATAGTTGGTTAAATTCTGTATGTGTGCTGTAAAGTGTATGCTGTGTGTAATTAGCAGCAGATGGTGCTAATTAAAAGTACACAGTCCGCTTGTTTTACTTACAAGAACCACATCTAGATTTTGTACACTCAAACCAAACCCATGGGAGAATATAATGTAAATTTTACTTGTAACTTTCACATTATTGTAGTACTTGTTATTTTTACTGCACAAATCTTTGTCTGTCTGCATATTATATAAGATTTCATAACCATTTTACAATGCTGAAAATAACATCTTCTTTTTTTTTTTTTTTTTTTTTTTTTTGTAATTTGAATGTAAAAGTTCCTAATTATATCAGGAACAAAATAGAAAACAAACTTTATGCTTTTATTATGAAAAAAAATGTTCAAAGTCTGTTTATATAAAAACATTGAGTGGAATGGGTAAACAATATGTACAGTATGTTTTATAAGAAATGGGACACAAAGGATTTTGCATATTTTTACCGCACCAATACGAGTCAATGAATAACAATGAGAGAGGTGTTCACTGTTGCACTTATCCACCTTTTACTTGACTTTTATCATTTTGATGATCCAATTGGTCAAGACAGGAAACGATTCGTCCAAGCGATAAGTAAACATCATGCAAACAAGAGCGACGGAATACATAATGGGTGGGCGAGCATATTTTAGTTTGTTTTGATAAAAGTCAAGTAAAAGGTGGAGAAGTGCAGCAGTGAATATCGCTCTTATAGTTATTCATCGACTCGTATTGGTGCGGTAAAAATACATTTCTTATCAAACGTACTGTACATGGAAAGAATAAGTTACGTAATTTATGCTGCAAGGAATAATTGCTATATCAAATATTCATATTTTGAAATAACATAAGAAATCATGCTAAACATCTTAACTATTATATACTATACATAGTATGATCACTATACAACACAGTATAAATTATTTTATTATGTATAAATGTTGCTGCATTGAGCTAACATAATTATTACGTATTTATTCTTGTCTGTGCACGACTGCTCATAATTTCTATTTTTCCATGTAATAATAAATGGTCACAAAAATGCATAAATTGTGTCTTTAAAATCAGTTTAGAAACCTTAGATTGTACACTTACACCCATTACGTTCTCTTGTTGTTGAATTTTCTGTAATGGGGATTGAAATTATCTATTTTTATTGTAATTTGTATTTTTTTTCTAACATTTTCTTTTAGAATAACTAGTAAAATTAAGTTTAAGTGAAGAGACTTTTTTTACACACAAAATATTTGCGGAAAATAGATTACATTTTAAACTATATATATGCTGTGTGTCAAGATTACTTCTCCTAAAAAAACTTAAACTTTCCTACAAATTTCCTTTATTGTACTAAATGGTAATGAAATAAAAGCCTAAGAAAATAGTAAATCTACTGTAGAAGCGCTTAACTATGGTTTACAAGATAATTTGTCTTACGTCAATGTGTGTGTGTGTACTGTGTATCCACGTTAAAAAATAAATAAATAAGTAAAAAAAAAAAAAAAAAAAAAAAACTGATCACTGAAGATTTATGTTTTTGTTATTCAGCTTTCTACTCAAATTAACTTATTAATTGGTTTATTTTCTAGCTCATTATTAAATAAACACTATCATATGTATTTTTCAATAATATTTGCTTTTATATTTCGTTAAAAAAAAAATCTTATGTTAAAATGCATTTTCTCGCTTTAAAAATAAAACGCAATATTTTTTATGCTACATGTACAATACATACGTACTATATAATTTTTCTAAAGCGTTTTTTTTTCTTTAGTAAGTGTGAAAATCTTTTAAGAAATACTGCTAGATAAAAAAGTATCACATTTTACATAAGATAAGGAGTATGAGGGGTCAGAAAACTTATGTAAAAAAACTCAACGATGCAAAGGAAACTTAAAATGATGATGTGCTATGTAGCAGTAAAAAGAAAAATCTTCTATATATATATATATATATATATATATATATATATATATATATATATATATATATATATATATATATATATATATATATATATATATATATACATATATATAAATATATATATATCCCCTAATGGTCAAACGTATCTTCTTTTAACCACATATTTTGAAAACCTTATTTAAATAACCAAATCCAACCATTTGAACGTAATTTTGAACACTTGAAAATTCTACCCCTGAGAGTAATTTTCATAAAGTTCATTTTATGATTTTTATTTATTATATTATAGACCTTATGTTAAGTTGTATTTAATGACTTTTATAAAAATCATGCATGACTTTTATCTGTTCTCCTTTTTCTTATGTTAAAAGTTTTATTTAACTTTTGCAACATTTAAAAAAGTAAGAAAATGCAAAAGTTTTTTTTTAAATGTTCTATTTTAATTGTGTTCAAATTTAAATTGTGTTAAATCTTAAAGGTGATGCTAACTGTTGACTCCTCCCGCCCCCCTCCCAAAGATATATTTCATAGAGAATAGAAATAACAGATTGGACAACTTTAATTATTATTATTGTCTCATTATTGAATTTTTATTAAATAGTATTTTTTCCATATAAAAATGGTATAAAGTAACAAGTAACGAATTGACAATTTACCACTTTAAAAGAATACGTAAAATTCTATACTTTAATAATAATAATAATAATAGAATAACTTTATTTAAGGCGCATACACGGCTTTTTCAACCGTATTATATGAACCTTGACCAGAACAATACATTTTTACATAACAGATTTACAACAGATATTTGACAACATAACAATATCATAGGAGACGCTTTTTGAGATATTGAGGTAAAGAGCATATTTAGCCAATTTAATACACATAACCATTTTCAAATAAATAAATAGACAAAATAAGGGAGAATTATACATTGCACATAACAGCGTTACCAACGATATAAATTAACCAACAATGAAACAACTATGCCGAAGCCAACCCCACAAGACTCAACCCACACCCGCCTCCGTTTCTAATTACTACGAATACGCAGCATGTCGAAACGGAAGCGGATGCGAGCAAAATCGGCAAAAGATGGCCCCAAAACAGCTGCTCCCCCATTAGTTGGTAATACTATAATGATGCACCAATCAATACTCAAACTTAATTCTTCCTTAACATTTTGAGATGCATTTAATACCCATTTACTTCATTATTTTTATACATATCAATTTTAGACTATAGTACATCAATAAACTGATAAACCTTGTTTGTTTCGTCTATACACCACTTCCAACCGTATGAATAATTAACAAAACTCTAATTATCAAAATTTGAAATACCCATATATCCATATATATATATATATATATATACATATACATACACATACATACACACATACATATAATTTTTTTTTTTTTTTTTTTTATTAGAATTTTGGCTGAATATATCTTAGCATCAACATACGTTCAACTTTATTTTTAAATGCATTTTTGAGCGGATTAATACAAAGACATCCCGACAACTCGTTCCACAGTTTATAACATATCACACTTAACGAGGAGCTAGGTACATCTCTTCCTGCAAAAGGAGCATGGAGGTACAATTCATGCTTTCTCGTATTTCTGGTATTAACCTCACTCATTAATGTGAAAATATTTCTGAGATATGCAGGAGCGTAACCATGGAGAACTTTGTGTGTGAAAGAGAGCAAGTGCAATTCTCGACGTTCTTTGATTTTTAAAATATTACTCTTTAAATAGCACCTTGATACATGGTCTGATCTTCTCAAATTATACACATAACGCATAGCATTATTTAAGGCAACTTGAAGGCGATTAATACCCTCTGCATTTAAGTTACAATATACAATATCACCGTAATCAAATAATGGCAAAATTAACGTTTTAACTAAATGCAGCCTAGTAGCCTCAGGAGTATGTGTTCTAAATTTATGGAAATGACGTAGGTGCCCATACACCCGCTTACACACTTGAGAGACCTGTTTTGACCAAGAAAATTTATCATCAAAAAATATACCTAAATTTTTCACCCAAGTACTATATTCTATTTCATGATTTTTAACCTTAACCTTAGGAATATCATTGTAATTTAAATTAGCTTTACTTATAATTAACACTTGGGTTTTAAGAGGGTTTACAACTAGGCCTCTTGATTCTGACCATAACGAAATATTAGCGATATCTTGGTTAACTCTATCTATCATACCATCAATATCAGATATTTTTCCATGCAAAAAAATTTGGAGATCATCTGCATAGAGATGATACTTACAGAACTTAATAACCGATCCTATATCAAATGTATAGATCGAAAACAACAGAGGTGAGATTATTCCCCCAGTAGGTAAACCCTGCATTAATTTTCTCCAATTTGATATAATTTTGTCCCCAATAACACAATGTTGACGATCAGACAGATAGACTTTAAACCAATTCAAAACACTGAGAGAACAATTTAGAAACCTTAGTATAGCAAACAGAACTGAATGGTTAATTGACTCATATGCTTTGCTGTAATCGAGTAACACCAACACAGTAACTTCATTTTTACCCAATGCAACACGTATATCCTCTGACACGCGCACTAGAGCTGTAGTACAACTATGCATTTTTCGGAAACCAGACTGCATTGGGTCAAGTATATTTTGATCTATCACAAATTTATTGAGTTGTTCATTAACAATTTTTTCTAACCCCTTAGCGAGGACACAAAGCAAACTTATAGGCCTAAAATCAGTCAAGACACGAGGATTTGAAATTTTAGGTATAGGCTTAATTAAAGCATTACGCCAGCATTGGGGAAACACTCCAAACTGCATTGAGTGGTTGTACATGTGAGTTATATATGGCAACAATAAATCCAATATAGGTAACAGCATTCTGATTGACATTTGATCTACACCCACTGCATTACTTTTAAGACTTTTAATAGTATTTTTTACATGCAAATCAGACACAAATTCAAAGTAGAAGGACTTATCTTCAATTAAATTGGCATTAGAGCCATACATATCATTAATAACTTCTCCCAATCCCATCGGATCTTGTGATTCATAAGTGAATTGATCCACCAATTCTTCTGCACTAAAGTTAGTTTTTTTAACTTCAGACTTATTATTAATCAAACCATACTTTCTTAAATTACTCCACAATGTTTTAGCTGACTGTTGAACGGTAATAAGTTCGAATATAAATTTACGATAAGCGGTTCGTATCATTTGATTAATACGATTACGTAATTTTTTATATATGCTAAAGTCCTCAGCTTTTTTAGATATTTTACATTTACTTCTAGCAACATCTCTATCTACCATAACTTTTTTTATATTATCATTTAACCAAGGAACAGATCTTTTTTTAATATTAACTTGTTTAAATGGTGCATGTTTATCATATAAATCAACCAAGAATGTATTGAATAACTCAACTTTTTTGTCAATATCATTTATATTATAAATTTTATACCAAGGGATTTCATGCACATCTTTTATTAAAGTTTCCATATCCAAATTTGCATAATCCCTGTATTGAATAGATTTAATTTTTTCTTTTGGGGTACAGATAGGGTAAATACAGTATATTAACTCATGATGACATAAATCAGTAGGGAATTGTCCAAAGTTGATTATCTCAACATTACTGGGAACACACATTATATCAATGGCAGTAGAGGACGTAGCAGTTACATGAGTACCTGCGAATTTTAATAAAGAAAAATCAATGTCCTCCATAAAATTCACGAGATCTTGTTTTGCTTTAGAATAAACATCAATGTTAATATTTATATCCCCGCAAATACAACCATGTTCATACCATGGGGCAATTCTATTGAACTCCACAACCCATTCCCAAGTAATGGCCGCTTTAGGGCGTCTATACAACACCCCACAAAGAAATTTAATATTAAAACATGTAAGCTCAACAAACAAATACTCAGTTTTATTATCGTAGATCACTGGTGATTTAGCGACAACTTTAGCATCAATACCATCTCTGAAATACATTGCTAAACCACCCCCTCTCATATCAACACGATCAAGTCTAATCAAATTGTATCCATCGATTTTACAAAAGTCTTCAGAGTCTTTTGCTCCCAGCCAAGTTTCAGAGATACAAAGAATATCGCAACTTTTATTTGCTAACAAACATTTTACAGATAACATATGACTAAGTAAACTGATAGATTGTGCATTAACGTGCGCTATTTTTAAGAAACTGCAAGATTTTTCAGGGACAGATAGAAATATAGTACCACCATTACTAAATAATATAGGTTTAGGCGGGTTAATATTGTCTATTTCCGCGTGCGAGAGGATGATCTCAGTTTCTTGTTCCCCTCGCCTTGGGTTAGCGACGAGGGGGACTGACCGTTTCCCGCATCTACATTGTCACCATTTGTTTCATGCAAACCTCTCTTTCTTGTCAATGAGCTTGCACGCTCTCTCTGTGTATTACTCCCACCAACCTTATTTTCATCCAAAGCAAGCTTTATTTCCTCCAACCATCCCAGTTTCTCTAGTTTGCTGTAATGAAAATCAACATTATTTATTAACAAACTTTTACTTCTTATTTTTACATTATAACCCTTAGTTTTAGCCTCTCTTGAACATTTAATCAGAATTTTTTTTATAGACCGACCTTTAGGTGTAAGGTCATCACTAACACTTATCCCAGTGTCTTTCAGTTTAAAAAGATTACTCATAACTTCATTTTTTTTAATTGAGTAACACAGCTAACAAGTACTGGCCGTTTAGTATTGGAATTACGACCAAGTCTATAAATATTACATATATCACTTTTATTCAAATTAACACCCAGGTTATTAGAACAAAAACCACACACATCATTAAATAAACTATCAGAGTTTTCACCTTCAGGCAGACCAAAGATAATAAAATTCTTCTTACGACAGAAATTTTCAAGAGATTCAACTTTATCTTTTAATATTTTATTATCCTCCTCCAAATTTACAATTTTAGAATTAGCAGAATCAAGACTAGATTTCATATTTATTACTTGACTGCTAAGAGTACCAATTTCTATTCTTAGGCCCGATATTTCTCCAATAGCACTATCAAACTTTTCATTGATCAAAGTTGAGAGATCATTTTTAACACCGAGCAACAGTTCCTCCACAGTAGGACCAGGATTTGATTCGATCCCACCAATAATAAGTAGCGTTAGAATTAGAGACACACAGAAAAAGTTTTTAGGCACAGATGAATTACCAACTTGCTGAGTGTCAACGCCACATTTAAAGTCTTTAGTTTTACCATGACTATTTGAGAACCTCCCAATAGCCGCTCTCCACTGGACAATGGAATTACCCATTGTGATTTGTTATAAAAAATAGGAGTGTAAGGAGAGCTGCAACAAGGTGACTGACAGTGAATGGGGTGGGAAGACACACAACACCCCCACGGGTGTTTATTCTTAGCTCGACACAGATATCACCAGGTACGCGATATGATACTGGAACTACGCCCGCGCACCTGTTCACCTGGAAAAGTATTGACAAGTATTGCAGGTATTAAAATCCCCACCTCGATTTAGTAGCCCCTTCAGGCTATGTTACTTTTTCAGCACCGCTGTGATGCGGGCTAGACTATGTGCTTAGGCGACAATGACTGTGGTTGCGAGACTGCCGCTAGATGGCCCAGCGTGATATAAGCAGGTCACCACAGTTGTAACCTTCATCCATGCAGGTGTATTTCACGTAAATAAATTGTTTACAGCAGCACATCAAAAGCTATTTACAAAACACATGAATAAAAAAAAAGCACATGTATATTTAAAGATATAAAAAAGTATTCATTAAACAGAAATTCTTAAAATCACGACTAGAGCGCTTCTTTGTAGTGCAACTTAAGTTTGTAACAGCCTTTACGCTCACAGGTAACAGCCGAAATAGGTGCCACTCCCACTACGTCAATATATCATCAGAATGCTTATTATAAATAAACCTGTACTCCATAGAACAATACCATAATTGACGTACGTAGACACCACGTTCATTCAACAAGTCCCACTATTTAGATAACACAACTCTTAAAGATTCTTCTCAAATCTTGATTAAAAGACGAGACTCCTCAGGTAACGTGTTGACAAAAAGCGACGCTAGCGCCATCCCTTTATACGGCATAACATATTATTTATTAAAATGTTACTTTTTTATATTTAAAATTGTTAGAAAACAATAATGAATGAACTTTTTAAGAAAGAGTTTTATACTGAGGAAAACAATCAAATTATTATAGACACTAGTAGTTAACTTTTACAATTTGCTTTACAATCATGGTGCCGAATAATTTTTTTACCATTTATAATTAAATAATTATATTAAATAATTTTTTTACTGTCAATATATGATGGCAAAATAACTATTTAAATATTTACAATTTTTATATTTTTTTTTATATGTATAATATATTTTCCTCCCAAAAAAAAAAAAAAAAAAAAAACATTTTTTTATTGAACTAAAAAATTATTTATAATTTACAAGCCAAGGTATTTACCTTATCGGTTTGTTAACTTATGGTAATAACATAACATAGATTTATTGATTTTTTTTATGCATATCAACTTTTTTTTAGTTGAATATAAAAATATTACAGCATTTGTGTGCTTATTATGAAAACAAATTAATGTAATATAATTATAATAGTTTAAAATGTAAATAATTTAGATCAATAAATATATGAGTTGAAAGAATTTATTTTGCCGAATTTGTGATGCATTCTCGTTTTATCACTGTTTATAAAACTATTCAATATAAAAATGTCATCTAAGTCATTGATAGAAAAAATATCAGAGGACCTCTGTAGTTGGTTTTATACCTTTTGTGGTCTTAATAAAAACTTTTTTCTGCCTTTATAATATCTATTTCCACTCTTTCATTTTACATTTCAATACTGTTGCAAATAAAATGTGTGCATCTCGTATTTTGTCGTGAGAAGTAAAATGTGCAACTCGAGCGCAAGCTACAAAACGTTCGGAAACGAGATAGACATTTTGCTTCTCGTGACAACAAAAAAAAAAAAAAAAAAAAAAAAGAGAGAGAGAGAGAGAGAGAGAGAGAGAGAGAGAGAGAGAGAGAGAGAGAGAGAGAGAGATACATTTTGCTTCTCGTGACAAAATACGAGATAGACATTTTTGTTCTCAACAACATCGATTTGTATAAATCAGTGCTTGACCATGGAAAATAGTCACATTTTCTCTAACAATTTTTCTATTTTAAATGTCAGTTTCTATAAAGTTACTTAAATTTTTATTGTCAGTAGTCATTTACTATTTACACACAATTGTGAGTACTATACATTCAAACAAAACAAAATTTCTCTACTTGCTATATAAATCACTTTGATCAATCGATTGCTAATAAAAATTAGTCATAATCGAATTGTCATGGACAAATTGTAGTAAAACAACAACACAAAATTTGTAAAGGTTTTACCTCTTGAAAAATCATTAGCTAACAAAGGCCAGTCTCATATATTAAATAAAATAGTCGTGAATAATTTGATTTTACTCACATTACTGCAGGCAGGACAAGTGCGGAGTATGACTGGCTGGCTGGTTTGGAGTGTTATTGGAAACTCACTTTGATCTTTACCGACAGACAAACACAACAAAAACCAATTGATTGATTTTTATATCAGGTTTCAACCTACAAACGAAAAAATATTAGAGTTTTATATTATAACAATATTTTTACTTAGCATACTATAATTATATATACGTATATTATATATTATATGTATATATATATATATATATATATATATACAGGGTGTCTATAAAGTCCTTGAGGGTGTTTAGGCGTTAATAAAAGACATAAGACTTAACATAAAATAAACTTTTTATACATCAAATTAAAGCTTAGATTTTTACAATTTTGAAGAGATAAACGGTTTTAAAATCAAATAATTATTAACTTTTTTACAGGAAAAAAAGCAAAAAGTTAGGTTTTGTCAAAAAAAAATTTTTTTGCTTTTTTACGTTTTTTTTTTTTTTTTTTTTGAAACCTTGCAATATGTATCTGTATGTGGGCATGGTTTGTTGCACGAAAAACGTCCAGATGAACCCCTGGCTTGCGCCACACATTATGGAGCATTTTCGGTGTGATGGACTGGATGGCGGCAGTGATATCCTCTGCTTCAGCTTTAGCACGTAGCACGTCAGTCACTGGTGTTTTTGAAATCGTAATCCTTGAGGTATCCCCTTAGGAATAAAATCTGAGGGAGGGGGGGGGGGGCTGAGGTTAGGTCATATTGCGGCCCATGCCATAGGTCCATCTCGAAAAAGCCAGTTTGCTGGAATAGTGGGGTCATGATCTCATCTTCGAACAAAAACAGTGATCCACCACATTGGGCACATAATGTCAGAGACACGCTGAATAAAAAAATTCCAGGTAGATGGCTTTGTCGAGATGGACCTATGGCATGGGCCGCAATATCACCTAACCTCAGCCTCCCCCCCCCCCTTCCCTCAGATTTTTTTTCCTCTGGGGCTACGTCAAGGATTACGATTTCAAAAACACCAGTGACTGACGTGCTACGTGCTAAAGCTGAAGCAGAGGATATCACCGCCGCCATCCAGTCCATCACACCGAAAATGTTCCATAATGTGCGGCGCAAGCTAGGGGTTCATCTGGAAGTCTGTCGTGCAACAAACCATGCCCACATACAGATACCATATTGCAAGGTTTCAAAAAAAAAAAAAAAAAAAAAAAAAAAATCGTAAAACAGCAAATTATTATTTTTTTTTTTTTGACAAAACCTAACTTTTTGCTTTTTCTCTTGTAAAAGAGTTAATAATTATTTGATTTTAAAACCGTTTAGTTTTTCAAAATTGTAAAAATCTAAGCTTCAATTTGATGTATAAAAAGTTTATTTTATGTTAAGTCTTATGTCTTTTATTAACGGCTAAACACCCTCAAGGACTTTACAGACACCCTGTATATATATATACACACACACACACACACGGAAAAAATTATGTAAATAGTTACTATTTAGACTTTTTGAATTATGAATTCGTTAGATACATACTAAGTTTTTTAGAATCTAAAAAGTTAACTATTTACCGCTAAAGAAATTACATTTATACTAACGAGTTACTCTTTAAACTTCTTTCAAAAAAGTTATTAGTTTATACTAAAGAGTTACTTATATGTATCTGAATAATTTCTTAAATTTATATTTTCCTTGCATGGAAAGAATAAATTACGTAATTTGTGATGAATTTGCGTATAGGGTGTATGCATTCATGTTAAAGTCGACGCCATGTTGGATAACTCAATAACATGGGTGACATAGGAAAATAACTCATTTTGCCAGTGTAAAAATACTATGCAATATTTTTGAGAGCATTGATGCTGTAAATATGTTAAATTAGTATCTCAAGTTGCAGGGTCGGACTGGCAATCAAGGGGCCTCGTCCGCAAAAGGGGTGTAACACCCTCTTTAGGGGCCACAAATGGGGTTTAACACCCTAGTTACGCCCCTTTTTGGGCCTTAGGGGCCTCCAAACAGGGGGGGCCACGTCCGCAATTGCGGACTTGCTCTTATGGCCAGTCCGAGCCTGTCAAGTTGAGAAAAATAACAACAAGAAAAAATTAACCGATTTCCCAAAGAAAATTGACTTAAATGAAGTTTGTCCTATGATAAGCAATGTTATTCACTACTCCAGTATGGCCTCCAAGCGCATTAAATATGACGTCATCCGTATACACCCTTATATAAATTATATTGTATTGAACAAATTGTGTTGAAAATGAGCTAGCATAATTATTACGTGTTTATTTTGGTCTATGTGTATTATAAAGCTAAATTAAATAATGCTGTAACAAATAGAATACTATAGAGTGAAACACCTTATAAAACTTAAATTAATTTACAATTGTAATTTGGTTTTACTCATACTATAGGCTTGAACTTTATGATATTATTTGCTGAGATACATCATGAAATTTTATATGTTTTTTTGTGATTCATTTGATAATAGATCAATTTCCATTATAAATTTCAAATTTGATTTAATATCCCATGCAATAGTAATATTTCATTCGTTATGATATCATATTACTGACTTGGGGGAGGGGGTGCTCAGTAACAATCCTAAAATTTAACACAGAAATATTAAGTATTATGATGCTTGATTGGTATAGTTAAAATAACTATAAAATTACGTATAAAAGTGACAAAAATTAGAATTTATTCCACAAAGTTATATTCAATTAAATTTTTTACAAATATTTATGTTACAGTATTTATTCTTTTATGAACCTCTAAAATATACTTATTATATAATTTTACATGCATTCGGAAAAAATAAATTAGTTAGTTTATGCTGCAGTTATCATGATAGCATAAATAATACTATATTAGAATAACACTATTAAACTATTATGCTGTACAACATAATATTTATGCTGTTGTAACACAAAAATTGTAAAGTATAGCATTAATTATGCTGTATTAAAGAAATTGAAAATAGGCTAGTATAATTCCTCATTTATTTTTATCCATGTAACGTACAAAAATAATTGTTCATAATTTAACGTAAAAAATATTGGTAAAATGTATCGATAAAAAATGTTATAAACTCTACAACTTCCAAAACCTAACAAAATATTTGAATTATGCACTCATGTTTTTTTTTCTTCCAGTGTAATAACATCCATATTTGTTACAAAACAAATTACATTTAGATTACATTGTAGTAAAATTTATAGCAACTATTCTAGAATCAAATTTGAATTTATGATCTGTACTCAAAATTATAATAATACATAAATATACAGTTTTACAAATTTATGATAATAATTTAAAATTTTAATATTTTCAACATATTTACTAGTAGCTTCAAAAAAAAAAATTTAACATTGTCAGTTCTAATTATCAACGCTAATGAACTTTATAAGCATGGTACTAAACGTAAATTTTATAAAATAGCTTTTTGTTTAAATGAACTCATATTTTAGATTGTTTAACATTTTGTAATTACGATTTTTTTTTCGTATAATGCGATCAAATTTGAATGACTCTGTCATGTTATTTTACGTTATGTATATGTATTACCATATTCTTTATTATTACTTTAATATTACATTAAATTAACATGTTTTTATTATACTGCATACTCATCAGTATAGTCCTATCACTTTATCAATAAATATCAATAGATATGACTTTTTTTTATTATAGTATGGCACACAAAAGACGATAATCAAAATATATATTTTTACATATTTTAATTTTTGCTACTAATATTAGCTATTTGAAAATTTATGTATTAAAAAGTTAAGAAAATTATATTTTCATTACAAAGCAGATAGACAGACAGAGAAAAAAGAAACAAATCAATCAATCAATCAATCAATCAATCAATCAATCAATCAATCAATCAATCAATCAATCAATCAATCAATCAATCAATCAATCAATCAATCAATCAATCAATCAATCAATCAATCAATCAATCAATCAATCAATCAATCAATCAATAAACAAATACATAAATAAATAAATAAAATGTTATAGAATATTGAAATATTACAGATAGATATTTTTTGATAAAAAAAATTACAGTGAGTTGCTAAATATTGTGTATTTCATAGTTAATTATAATGATGGCTAATTATTTGTATCGGATGGTTCTTTTACCACGGTGAATTCAAGAAATACATTTTTCTGTTGTGAACTCAAAAAAAAATAATAATAATAATAAAAATAAATAAATTATTTTTACTATGGATGCAATGACAGTACTAAATCATTTTTCATTACTTTATGCAAAGTTGCTATCTGAATATAGGAAAATAAACAAATGAAAAATACAAGCAAACATATAAAAACATTCAGTATATGCAAATAATAGAACAATAATAAAGAGAACGTCATTTTATTATACTTATGGTTATAATAAAGTAAAAGCAACATTTATATTTTCCATTGATATAATGTTATTATTCATTCAATATAAACGACATGATTATAATGCAAATATATGATAAATGTATAAATTGTAAATATATATTTACATTATTCTCATATTTGACCTGATTCATATTGCATTATAAAATGAAATGAATAGAAAATTATATCAAACAAAACTATAAAATAATTTAATGTAAATATAATATTATTCTGAATGAAATTGTTATTTCAAAATAAAAATTGTAAAAGTATTTACTTTTGTATTGCAACAGTTTTGAATTACTTTGATAACTGTTTATATAAAATAAAACATATTTATGATATTTTTTATTTTAAACTATGTTTGTAATAAATGAAAATTAATGATTTTATGCAAAATGAAAAAAATGAAAATGAGTTCTATTCCACAATAGAATACTTGCAAAAGTAGGTTTAGTGAGAAAATAAACAAACTCACAGCCCAACAATACTAATAAAAAGCTAGCAGACGATTGGTGTTCCTGTCTACATTTAACATGCTTACTTATGGGGCAATGAAGCAGCTATAACTCAAGTTAGAATTATTTTTCAGAGCTGAAATTTTTACTGTAGCTTACTGAGCCTACAAGCTTTTTTTTTTTTTTTTTTTTTTGGCTTTCAAGTGATTTGGTTAAAAGTTAGTTTTTTACTAAATTGACTTCAAATCCAGGAAAACAAAAGCTTTGAGGCTTAGTAAGCTACGGTAAAAATTTCAGCTCTGAAAAATAATTTTAACTCAAGTTATAGCTGCTGCATTCCACCATAAAAAATAATGTTAAATTGAGACAGGAACACCAAATCGTCTGCTAGCACTTTGTTAGTATTGTTGGGCTGTGAGTTTGTTTATTTTCTCACTAAACCTACTTTTGCAAGTCTTAAACGATAAACCCAATAACCACGTTTGTTCTACGCTGAGAAATGATATTCATTGCTCCAATATGGCATCGAAGCGCATTCAACATGACGTCTTGCGCATACACCCTATAGAAAACTCTTGCATATCTTAATGCTCAGCCGAGATCTTTGTAGTGATTAATATGTTGTCCAGTATAAACTTTATTTGTTTTAAAATTAAAGGAGAGCTCCTACAAAATTGAAAATTTTCTAGAGTTCTCTACGTACTGTCTGTTATTTAGAAATAGCCACATTTGATTATTTGATTTGTCTGGTAACATAATGTGTTTTGCCTTTGCTATAGGGTGTATCCGCATGACATCATGTTTTATGCGCTTGGAGGCCATACTGGAGTAGTAAATATCATTGCTCAGCGTAGGACAAACTTCGTTTTGGCTATTTTCTTTGGAAAATTGCTTAATTTTTTGTTACTCTTATTTTTCTCATATACTTGAGATACGAATACGACCTATTAACAGCATCAATGCTCTCACAAATATTGTTAAGTGTTTTTAAACTGTCAAAATGAGTTATTTTCCCATGCGGCGTTGTTATTGAGTTATCCAAAATGGCATCGTGTGTGTGTGTGTGTGTGTGTGTGTGTGTGTGTGTGTGTGTGTGTGTGTGTGTGTGTGTGTGTGTAAAACAGTGCACAGCAGTCACCATCCAAATAGCATTCCCAGAATTATGAGTGCTATTGTGATGAAATTGAAAATTATTTTAAAAAGGGTGATATACTGAAAACTGTTAAATATACATGCATATCTGTATATTATAAATAATATAGTATAAAATATTATGATTAATAAATTTATTGTATATTGACATATTAATTAAACAAAATAATTAGTATATTTAATGAGATTGACGTTGATTGGTCAATCAATAAATTGTGCTAATGATGTCTGTCACTTTGATGTAAAGAGAGATGAGAGGGGAGTTAATTATTTTTTACCTCTCCCCCTCCCCCAGACCCTAAAAATCTCTCTATCCAAGTTGTTACTTGTTTGTATAGTTGTGCGTGTATCCTATTTCTAATCGACCAATTGCAATAAAAGTTTTTTTTTATTGTTGAAACGTATAAATGGTAACGATTTTTCTATAAGAAATGCATTAAGAATGGATTTTTTTTTAAATAGTTCATTCAATGCAGGTTTTCCATTGCTGCAGATCTTTAGTCCGTTTAAAGTATTATTCATATGACGCGTAAATTTGACGTGCGTCGACGCGCGTAACAAAGCTGGTACAGTGTAAACAAATGGAGCGTTCACATTGCTTTTGAAAATTACATGTGAACGGCTCCATTTGTTTACATTGTTTCAACTTTGTAACGCGCTTCAAATATACGCGTCACAGACAACAATAATGCTGTTCGTAAACCCTGTTTCCTGCCACTAAAATGACAATCAACTATGGTATTCCAAACGTAATGCGCATTTTTTTTTGTAGCAAGAAAACAGGGTTTACGAACAACAATAACGTAATGGATCACTTGCAAAACGAAGGAAATATTTCAAATAAATTCAAACATTGATTTTTATTGAAAAATCATTATCATATAAATACGTTACAACAATTCATTGCAAGTGGTCCATCGCTGCTTTTGTCTGTTATATTTATTAACATTTTGATATTTAGCTTTCTACTGTTGGCAGGAAGAGAAACGTATAAGACTTTACAAGATTCTGGAAAAATAGAAAATAGTTGAAACACTTTTACTTGCTGCTTATGTACTGTATATTTCAATCAATGCTTTAAAGCACAACAGTTGTTGTAAGAATTTAGTGGAAATATTATTGAAATAAAATTGACCCATGTGAACGTAAACTCTATAAACATTAAAATTCAAGAGAGAGAGAGAGAGAGAGAGAGAGAGAGAGAGAGAGAGAGAGAGAGAGAGAGAATAATTAAAGTTTCTATTCAATCTTATTTTAACCAATTATGATTGTAACATTTACATTTTATACCTAATATTTTACCATAGAAAGTATCATAACTAGCCACTTTATAGTAAAACTAACTGTACAAAGTAGGGTCTGTCCGTATGACCGACAGATATACATCAAGTGAATGAAAATATAGACACAATTTGAGGGGAGAGAAAGTTATCAAATAAAGTCATGAGTCTCTCTCTCTCTCTCTCTCTCTCTCTCTCTCTCTCTCTCTCTCTCTCTCTCTCTCTCCTTCTCTGAAAGTAGAATTGTTGCCAAATGTTAAATTTGACCTTTTTACAGGTCAAAATTACACTTTTGAGCGAGGGAAGAGAGTTGCATTGGTCACAGCTGACATCTCTCTCTTTCTCTCTCTCTCTCTCCAAAGTAACGACAATTTCATAAATTACAAGGTCCTGATATGAAAGCTTTGTTTCAAAACTATTTTCTCCCCAACACATACATGTACACTGCAAACAGAGAAGTCTTGTAAAAAGACATTTCTGAAGTCTCAAAACGAGTCAGCCTTATTTGAGGCAGTTGAACTGTCTTTTTCAGTGTCTTCCTTTGAAAGACCCTAAAACCGTCTTTATCTGAGACACTACCCCTAGCCTTGCAGAGACGATTAAAACGTCTTCAAATTAACCAACCCTACCTAACCTGACCCTACAATATACTACCAAACCTATTACATTACCTATCATGCTACCTGATAGACCTCTAAAATGTCGACCTGAGTAAGTTTACCTTGATCTGAAGTTAAACTGAAACAAAATCAAAATTATTAAAATTTTATAATAATATTAACTAATTACGTTCCCTTAAGACTAGATTATAATTCATTGACACTGAATAAAAATTGAAAGGAGTTATTGAATATACTATACTTAAGCCATATAATTTTATGCTGTTATAAATCAATTAAATATAGAAATATGCTATACAAATGTAACAAAAAATATTATTTGTGGTACAGGATTATCATAATTATTATTAGAAAAAACAAACATAAGTCACACATAGATTTAATTTGATTTAAATTTATTTTACGTCATTTCACATCTTCTACAACATTTTATATAGATATGAAAAACGAATGTTTAAATTTAAAAAATAGCAAGAAAAAAAAACCTTAATAAAAAAAATAATAAAAAAAAAAAGAAACAATAAAAAGTCATGTGGATTTGTTACGAGATCCTCAGTTCATAACATAAGATTGTCCTTTATTCAGGGTCCCCTTATTTGACACTCGGAATCACGCGCAAAGGCCCAGCATGTGCTTGGTGTTGAGTAGAGCACCATGGTGTAGAGAGAGCGCAGACCACATCACTGTGACTATAACAAATTCAGTCCCTAAAAAAATAGTTTTATTTTAGTATTATTATTATTACCAAATTAAAGATTTCAATAAGACTTGAAAATGGTCCCGTATTATTTTTTTAAATAAAAATAAAAATAAATAAACAATATAATGATATAATATATATATATATATATATATATATATATATATATATATATATATATATATATATATATATATATATATATATATATATATATATATATATATATATATATATATATATATATATATATATATATATATATATATATATATATATATATATATATATATATATATATATATATATATATATATGTTAAGGCATCATAAAGTATTAAATTAAATACGACTTAATTCCTGATATAAACTGCATAAAACTATGCTACTAAGCATAAACATAATTATGCTTAAAAATTTATGCTATTCAAATTTAGTAATGATATAAAATAAATATTGACACAGATTCAGCATTTAAAGAACTTTATACCCCTTCTTTAAAATACAAAAAAAAAAGAGAGAAAGATAGATAGAGAGAGAAAATATAACAGGAAAAAAATTACAAATAGATAAATAGGAGAAATAAATGCATATCAAAATAGAAAACTCCCTAAAAATAAGTAAAAAAAAAAAAAGAAAAAAAGAAAAAAAAAAGATGGATAAAAGAAATTTAAACATGCATTTCATTGGCATTTGTTTGTTAGATAAATATAAAAAATATTAAACAATTTAAGATTAAACTTTGAATTCTGTATTAAAACGACTATAAAATTTATAAACAAGAAAAATAATAAAAGCTGTGACCTTTTCTGATATTTTAAATAAATATATTATTAAATAACTGCTGTTCTATATAAATTTTGAAAGAAAACAAACTAATTATTTAATACTGAAAGAGGATAATAAGAGAGAGAGAGAGAGAGAGAGAGAGAGAGAGAGAGAGAGAGAGAGAGAGAGAGAGAGAGAGAGAGAGAGAGAGAGAGAGAAAAGATACTTGATAAAGAACTTACTCTGTATTCGAAAACCAGGCAGTTGTTCCTCATCAATGTGTCATCGGCTCATGATAAGATGCACTTTTATCGCTCACACTGTTGCGCTATATACAAGAAATACATACTTTTGAATAAGTCTATAATAAAAAGAAAAAACTAAAAAGTTCTGCTTTCAAAACAATAATATAAAAAGATGTGAAATAATAAAACACTTCTAGAGGCAAATTTAAGAATAAGAAAGAAAAAAAAAGAAAAAAAAAAGACGCAATATAATAGAATGTTCTGCAGCGCAATTGCAATGTTATTTTTATCTTAATTATTGCGTGTAAAAACTAATAATTAAATGTAAATTTATAAAACTTATATAGAAAACAAATATATTATAAATGTTTATATTAAAAAATATAGCTAAATTAGTTTCAATATTTTGGAATTAAGTAATTAACCATTCATTTTTATGCAATTTTTAACTTGTAAATAAAATAAAGAGAATGAGGGAGAGAGAGAGAGAAAGAGAGAGAGAGAGAGCGAGTAATGTCCCATGTTCCATTAACTGATTATTTTAAATAATATCTTATATAATATATATAATTAAAACTCGATCTATGTGCAAAATAATTAATATTATTCTAATATTTTAAAGAAATATGCTTGAGTGAGAGAGATAGAGAGAGGAGGACATATATGACTGACCTTGACACATGACCGTGCTCCAGCTGCTCCGGCGTGTGTCACCATACCGCGATGCATGCATCTCTCACACCAACGCTGGCGCCCGCCAACCTTGGCGCCAACCGCCTATTTAAGAAATGCATTCATATGAATATTGTGTTCTAAAAACAATTTGTTTTGCATTCGTTTATATACCTATATATTGGCGCAGAAAATGTTCTTACGTTATGGAAGCATAAGTTTTCGTTATAAAAACATCATGATAGTTTCATGTATTATTGTGACTGATTTTAAGTTATTATATACCAAAATAATATAAGGAACTATAATAACCACTAAAATTTCTAAATTACTTTTTACATAAATGCAAGAACTCTTATTGTTATACATACCTCTAGATGTGGACGGTATAAAAAAAAGTCCAAGAAGTTGGGCTGTTTCAACTATTGCATGGCGTCAACGGCAATAGTTTTGTGATCCAATTCTTCGGTTTGTTTCAACTTCTTGGTGGTATCTGATATCACGGCACATAACTATAACACTTATATTTCATATTTTATTGTCACACTGCACTTTATTGATCAATAAAAAGAACATAATTGAATAAATTTCGGAGCAACATTTGGGCGCGGTACTTCAATGTATGCGTCATTGCCTCGTGGAAAGGAAGTTGCGCTTGACGTTCTTCTTTTGTCATGACGTCACAATGATGATCACGTGACCTACGGAAGACGGAAGACACTTTTGCAAACGTCTTCCGTCTTCTTCATTTTCAAAAAATTCTTTAAGTCCCTTAAACGTCTTAAAAATGAAGACTAAAGGACTGTCTTTTCGTTGTGCAAGTCTTTACAAACGGCTTTTCAAGAAAAAAGTTGTTAATTCCAACTTTTGCAAAGACACAATTTTTGCAGTGTATGCATGTTCACAAAGGTGGAAAAAAAGGGTCTACAAATGAACACAAAAACTTATTTATGCTTGACTTACTTTTAAGTTATTTAACTTACCATAAAGTATACATATAGAGAATTTCACATAATAGTAAAATAAACTTAAATTATGAGAAAATTTACTACGTCAAAGTCGTTTTACTATTCTAATTTTAACAATTAAATTCGTATAATATTTTATTATTAAAGTATAACTTAAAAAGCTACTTTATACTCAACACAAAATGTCTTTAAAAGTCCTTTAAAATTAATCATCTTTATATCAGTGTTATAGTAAATCATATATAGACCGCCTCCACTCATATTTAAAAGCCGTCATTTTGTTGGTAAGGAATACGCAGGCAAGCATAGGAAAAATGTAATTTTTTTAATAGAAAACGAAGCTTCAAAACTCAATCTAAGCCATATTTATTGGTCCTAATAAGCTAGAAGAATATGAGAAAAATGCGTGCAGTCGAAATAAACTTTTATTTATGCGAAAAATGAGGGAAAAAGACGTTTCCCTTATGCTGGCTAATGCATTACGCATCACAAACATGGCGTCAAAGCGCAAGGATGTGAAAAGGGTCTATAAGATCGTACCTTCATATACCTACAAACTGGAGCACTGACAAATATAAATACATAATTATGCTATAGCTCATTTTTAGCGCAATTTGTTCATTACAGACAGCATAATGTATGCTACATATTAACTACGTTACAAAGCATAAATATTAAATTGTACATAATAATTATTTATATTGTTCTAATTTAAGAATCATTTATGCTGTATAATAACATAAATGTAGCATAAATTACGAAATATATTATTTCCGTGAGGTAAAATTACAAATTAATTAATCTGGTTTACAATTTCTATTATACGCTCTCTTAAATTAAAAGTTACAATTTCCTGTGCTTTTCATTTTTTTTTTTTTGTTTTTTTGTTTTTTTTTTAAGTTTATGCGGGAATGGGAATACTGGAGAGTTAAAAGACACAGCATATTGGTTCTATTTTCTATATCAACATGATTTATCAGTTCACTTTGATAACAGTTCTCTACACTAATTTTCATTTTCAATAAAGATTTTCACTTGATTCTTTACAGAATTAAAGTTCTTTGATGTAAGAAAATATCAACTCAAATATCTGTTTCTTCTACACATGATGTTTTCTTCTTAAGAATAACATTGAAATTATAATGAAAAAGCTATAGGGTTTAAATATTGCTGATTAATTTTAAAGATACTCAATTTAAACCTATTTTATATAAACGCCGTTCTTCTTTTGTTTTCTTCATACGTTAATGCCTATGCTTAATAGAAAAGCTTTTTTTTATTTTTTATTTTTTATTTTTTTGATCTCTATTAAAAAAACACTTTGATTGGTTGAAAAAGCTTGTGCTCATCTTATGATGGAAAAATGTGTACAGTCATTTTACTCTTTTGAGTCGACTGAAATCTCCATCTGATTGCATTGTATGTTCATAAGCAAATAATTATATAGAAATTCATTTTTAAGTAAAATGACTGTATGCACTAATATGTCTGACGTAAAATGATAAGAGAGGTGTTTTCTTGGGAAGGAGACATTTTTACTGAGCTCCACAATACTTATGCTATTTATACGGAAATTGCTCAAATATAATGCAGAAACACACTCCAAGTGTTTGCACTAACGGAAAGGAACGTCATTTTGTGTGAAAATTTATAACAAATATCTACAAAAACATTTCTTCTTTCAATATCATTCAAGGCTTTGCTCGCCATGTCAAGTGTATTTGGTATTCTAAATCTGCAAAATTAAATTGTATATAATTACAAAATAAATTTCCATTTGTCAATACAATTTATATATTGTAAAAAAAAAAAATAATAATAATAATCATAATAATAATAATAATAGCTTCAAACAAAGGGTTTGTTTAATGATGGTGGCGTTAGTTAGTATTGTGAAAAGCGTCTCCTTGCCGTTTTATTTAAGTCGTTTCTCTGGCCAGTCCTGGCAGTGCAAGGTGGTAGAGAGTAGAGAGCTACAAGTCACAAGTTCACCAAATCCAACTCATCTCATTCATTTCCATTAATGTTGTTGAGTTTATGATTTTGGATGGTATCATCACCTACAATATCATCAAAAAACTTTATCTATAAAATAAAATTCAGACATCTGTTCAATCAATACAATAACAAAATATATGCTCGTTCTATAGACTACACACAAATATTGAGCCAGCTTCGAAAATGTTCCTTTGTTAAAAACAGCTGGATATGATGACTGATGACGTTACCTGTTTACTACGTTTATATACATATTATGGTCGATCATTGTTATTTCTTCTTTTAGAACTTTGAACTTGATAAAAATGAAAGAAACTCACAAAAAAAAAGTTCCAAACGAAACATGCGACTCACTTTTATCGGCTCAAAAAACAAGATCAACCAATGAATGTGTCTTATTTTGTTGGTCAGCCAATCACTGTAAATGAGATTCACTATACTTTACAGAACAAGCTATAATATATACTAGAGCTGTGGATTTAATCCGGTTTATTTTGAAAACCGGTTTCATGAAATAAGAAAACCGGTTTCGAGATATTGCATAAAACCGAAAATCGAAAATTAAAAATCGAATTGCATATTAACGATTTAAAATTCCGAAAAACCTTAAATTAAAAAAAATCGATTAATCTTATTTCTTATATATAAAAACCGTCAAAATAATTCGATTTTTTTAAAAAAAAATACCCTTTAAAAAAATCGATTTAAAAAAAAATCAAAGAATAAAAGTCATTTTAGATCAATAATTTACCAATATTAAGTTATTGTGTGTGTGTTCGTGTGTGTGTGTGTGAATAATATAATATAATTATAATTTATATGTATTATATATATAATATATATATATATATATATATATATATATATATATATATATATATATATATATATATATATATATGTAATAAATATTATATATATATATTCAGTCATATTATAATTTAATTGTAAACACGCAGCTTATATTTTCCCAAACAAATTTTAAAATTTTATTATATGTTTGTTCGCTCGCAATGACAATTTTTTTTTATGGAAGTTGACTTTTATAGATTTAGACTCCTCTTATCGGGCAGTGCAAGACTGCAGGTGCAAAGAAAAAAAAATAAAAAATAAAAAAAAAATGGCAAGATTCTGGACATATACCTCATGTTCTTTTTTTTCCCCTGTTCTTTATACCATTGACGATCCCTCGGGCCTCAACTATCCCGTCTATTATTTTCACAACTATATACAACAACTATACTATACGGTAAATGGATTCTAAACATTTTCTTTTGAGTATATTATAATTTAAAGATACCCTGGTTTTCTTGCTATTTTATTAATACATTATTTTTTTAAAAGTTATTATTTTTTTTTTATTTATATTATTAATTATTTACTATATATTTTACTGAAATACTATTTGTACGTGTCACTAAAAAAAGGTTGAATTTTACATAAAAAGTAACTTGGTATTTTGATTTTGTATCGGTGGGTGCAGGTGAAAACATATTTTAGCAACCAAAAGTTGAAAAGCGTATGATTACCTGACTATACGACTTATGTAAGCTTTTATATCTACAATTACTGTACTAGGAAAAGTTGAAGTGAGTTAAAATGCATCCATGTTTTTTTCTTTTTTTTTTAATCCACGCATACACCTATATATTTATTGTCGTTCTAGCGTCATTTTCAAGAAAAAAGGCAAGCAAAGACTTCAAAATTTTTTTCATTAAATATTAAAAATGATGCTAGAATGACGATAAAAAAAATATATTTTTGGATTTTTATTAACAAACCAACTGTAATAATTTTAATTCAATGTAATTGTTTCTTTGAGTTCTCAATATTAATTCATGCATAAAGTAATGAGGGTCTTCTGGTCAGGTAGCAAATAATCCCTCACCTAAAATAAAACGCAAATGTATGAGTAGAGGTACTGTACAATACTGCATCGACTTTTACATTAAAATCTCTGAAAGAGTGCATCAGGTATATGAGGTATTGGGGAGAAGGTAGACGGGAAAAAATATATATTATATTCTAACACTTTAAAATATCTTTTTTTTTTTTTATTCCTATGTTACGTAAAATATCGTACTAAAATATTGTTATATGCAAAACATGTTTTTATAATTTGCATTTAAAGAATGCATTTTTTATGTTTCTTTAAAATACTCTCAAAACGAGATTACTTAAATAAATTAGCTTGCCGACCCTGCTCAAAAATCCAGCGCAGGATCTTGCAGGACCCCGCAAGATCTTGCAAGATTTGGCTTCTTGCAAGATCCTGCGCAAGATCTTGCAAGATCTTGCACGGGGTCCTGCAAGATCCTGCAAGATCTTGCAAGACAAATTTCTTGCAGGATCCTGCATGATCTTGCACAGGATACTGCATAATCTTGCACGGGGTCATGCAAGATCTTGCAAGACAAATTTTTTTATCTTGAGTGGGAATGTCTTGCACAAGATCCTGCAAATCTTGCACAGGATCTTGCAAGAAAAATTAAAAGTCCTGTTCAGGACATCTTGCACAGGATCCTATATGATCTTGCTCGGGGTCTTGCAAGATCCTGCAGGACAAATTTAATTTGTCTTGTGCAAGATATTTTTTTGCAAATCCTGTTCAAGATCTTAATATCTTGCGTATCCTGAGATTTTTTGTTGAGAATCTTGTGCAATCCTGAGCAGGATAAAACGCACCCCTAATTTTTCCACCCTTAATAATAATAAAAATTAATTTTCAAACAATTATTAAAATTGTTGGTAGGTTAATTATTTCTTTCAATAAAAAGTACTAATTTATGGTGAATTGACAACTAAAAAACCTAATATTTTACAATTATTTTCATTCAATAATTATAATTCTTCTATTTTGTAATTAATTTACACTGGGGTGAACTTTTTGGGGTAGAAATGGGCAAAGTATGTTAGAAAAACATGTTTTAACATGTCAATAGCAATATCAAAGTATAAATAGAACATTCATCCATCTATTATACAAGATGTCGTCATGGCAGAATGGTCCAGGGAACTTCTACGCGATCACCGAAGTCAAGCAACGTCAAGCGTGGCCAGTACTAAGATGGGTGTACAACATATTAAGAAATCAAATTTAAAATTAAATTAAACGTTGTAAAATATGAAAAAAAAATCAATATTGCTTTTTATAACATATCTTAGGATTTAAGTTATCCCCCACAGGTGTTCAGTGCTTTTAATTACTAAAAATTTTAATTAATAAATCTTGCACAGGATCCTGAGCAAGATCCTGCGCAAGATATTTAATAAAATTCTTGCAGGATCTTGCAAGATCTTGCAGGAACCCGTGCAAGATCTTGCAAGATCCTGGCCAAGATCTTGCGGGGCAAGATTAAAAATCTTGCACAAGATCATGCAAGATCCTGAACAAGATCTTGTACAGGATTTTTGAGCAGGGGAGAACAAGAACTTTAAATGACAGTAAGATTTGAATAAATAAATAAAAAAAAAAAAAAGCAATTTCTGACTTACATTTTTGTCGTAACAAATTTTTATTTTGATATTCATATACAGCAGTATTTTCTACTTCATTTTGAATTCAAATTGATGTTTGTATCATTGAATTAGATTTAAGAAAGACTGTTTTGCATACATGCAAAAATGGATATTTTCCGTGTTTCATACAAATTGCAGTAAAATTTAACCAATATATTTGACATCAGCATACAATTTGCATTTAGGAATAGTTTTTCACGATTCAAAATTTTAAAATCGCGAAACGCCCCTTTTTAATAATTGATGAATTTCTAAAAAACTATACGTTGCATCAAAAACTTGTAATAACAAGAAATGTGTAGAATTATATAATACACTTTGTGTATAAATTTTAGGTCATCTGAAATGTTTTTGAGAATTTGACAATGCTTTGAAAATTTTTTAACAGAGGAATTTTAAAAGTGCAATGTTTTTATTATGATGTTTTACTTAACTTTTAAAATTTCTCCATGTTTAAAAATTTTCAAAGCATTGTCAAATTGTCAAAAACATTATTCAGATGACCTAAAATTTATACACAAAGTGTATTATATAATTCTACACATTTCTTGTTATTACAAGTTTTTGATGCAACGTATAGTTTTTTAGAAATTTATCAATTATAAAAAAGGGGCGTTTCGATCGCGATTTTAAAATTTTGAATCGTGAAAAACTATTCCTAAATGCAAATTTTATGCTGATGTCAAATATATTGGTTAAATTTTACTGCAATTTGTATGAAACACGGAAAATACCCATTTTTGCATGTATGCAAAACAGTCTTTCTTAAATCTAATTCAATGATACAAACATCAATTTGAATATAAAATGAAGTAGAAAATACTGCTGTATATGAATATGAAAATAAAAATTTGTTACGACAAAAATGTAAGTCAGAAATTCATTTTTTTTTATTTATTGAAATCTTACTGTCAAATTTAAAGTTCTTGTTCTCGGTAAGCTTATTTATTAAGGTACTCATCTCTTTTTGAGAGAATATTAAGTAGAATAAAAAAATGCAGTCTTATAATTTTTAAATTGTAAACAGATATATTTATAAATATTTGATCATTATTAGTATTTTTGTGTGATTTTTTTTTTAAATTACAAAAAAAAAACTCTAGTATTTAAAAGTATTAAAAAAGTTAAAATCAAACCATTTATAATCAAATAAAGGTAGTTATAAGTTATAATGAAATTTTAAATTTGAGGAGCAAAAATCATAGTTTTAAAATTCTACCTCCAAAAAATTTTTTTAATAAATAAAAAAAATATTTTGCACCGTGATATGTTTTGCACACCTTCCTTCACAAAGCAAAACACAACCAGCTGAACGCCTGAGGGATTGAAAATCCCTTTCAACCCCACTGTCATTTATACCTTTTACTTTTTTTTTACCTCTGTACATCAATTGTAAACCTGACGTTTGTAAAAGAAATAAAATATTGATATAAAAAAAAAAAATACAGACTTTGCATGTAAAAATGATTTTAGTTTTATATGCGAATTCAACAACTTGATCGGAAAATAATTATTTGTTATATTTTACAATATAGAAATTATTTATTTTATATGGTTATTTAACATATCATTAAAAAGGGAGATTTTTTTTAGCAACTTTACATATAGGGTGTATGCGGATGACGTCATATATAATGCACTTGGAGGTCATACTGGAGTATTGAATAACATTGCTATGCGTAGGACTAACTACATTTAGGCCCCTTTTCTTTGGTAAATCGGTTTATTTTTTGTTATTGTCATTTTTCTTACATACTTGAGATACTAGTTCAACATATATATTTACAACAATAAGCTCTCAAAAATATTGCATACTGCTGGCTTTAAACTGGCAAAATGATTTATATTTCTATGCCACCCATGTCATTGAGTTATCCAACATGGCGTCGACTTTAACATAATTATAGACCCTATAGTTAACTATATTTAATACAACATTTTAATAAATACATATTTTAGGTTTTATCAAAAAATTTACCTATATTATATATTTTTTAAACGTTGTCTTTAATAACCGTAGAAAAAAAAAAACGGAATGAATGAATGAAAGAATGAATGAATGAATGAATGAATGAATGAATGAATGAATGAATGAATGAATGAATGAATGAATGAATGAATGAATGAATGAATGAATGAATGAATGAATGAATGAATGAATGAATGAATGAATGAAAGAAAGAATGAATGAATGAGTAAATGAATGAATGAATGAATGAATGATTGAAAAGAAGTACTTTATATAAAATACTTCTTTCTTTCTTTCTTTCTTTCTTTCTTTCTTTCTTTCTTTCTTTCTTTCTTTCTTTCTTTCTTTCTTTCTTTCTTTCTTTCTTTCTTTCTTTCTTTCTTTCTTTCTTTCTTTCTTTCTTTCTTTCTTTCTTTCTTTCTTTCTTTCTTTCTTTCTTTCTTTCTTTCTTTCTTTCTTTCTTTCTTTCTTTCTTTCTTTCTTTCTTTCTTTCTTTCTTTCTTTCTTTCTTTCTTTCTTTCTTTCTTTCTTTCTTTCTTTCTTTATTCTTTCTCTCTCTCAAATTCATTCATTCATTCATTCATTCATTCATTCATTCATTCATTCATTCATTCATTCATTCATTCATTCATTCATTCATTCATTCATTCATTCATTCATTCATTCATTCATTCATTCATTCATTCATTCATTCATTCATTCATTCATTCATTCATTCATTCATTCATTCATTCATTCATTCATTCATTCATTCATTCATTCATTCATTCATTCATTCATTCATTCATATAGATAATGATATAGAAAAAATGTAATAACTTTTTTATAATGCAACTTTATTATATGCATTGTTTATTTTCTGCTAATAAGTTGATAGTAGGCGCGTTTGTGTATATTTTTCTTTCCTAAACGTAAAAAAAAGCTTTCATTTCTTTCTTTCCTTTTAAATACTTTTTTTTACTTATATTAATGAAAAAAAAAAGAGAGAGAGAGAGAGAGAGAGCAATAAGAAGAGCAGGATGACAATTCTATGATCATGCAGCTTGTACGGACGAACTGACCAACCACTCCTTAATTTTGTTGTCTTTTTTACCTATACCTCTACTCCAAAACTTTTTAAACAGTACAAGAAAAGTACAATAGCCTAGCTTCCCCTCCCTTCTATACAAAAGTCCATAATAATATACTGTGTTCTATACGCATTTTTTAGATCTTCATTTTGCACAGGTAACTAATTTGAATGTATACTTTACAATCAAATGTATGTATAGTTGCATAAATTATAGACTAACCAACGAACTAAAATATCTGTCACTTTGATTGACAATACCCTGAAAAAGGAATAGAGTAGAGGAGGCTAGACAAAATACAAAGTATAATTAGGTGTATAGCATCTCACTCAAGCAGGTAGTACCCTTTTTGCTTGCGAGCCATGGTTTTTAACAATAAGTTAACCTTTGATACCTGTCACATTCAAAAAGTATAGTTTCGCGCGGTGTCACTAGCCATCAATGCATAAAAATTAGACAAAGAGGTTCTTATAATAATTAGAAAAATATGAAAATTAAAGACTAAATTCTTGCAGAAACGTATTATTATGATTGAAAGTTGAAAACATATAATTCTTAAATTTTATCGTGAAATATAAATATTACAAACCAAGAAAAAAAGATGAAGATGTGTTGCCTCTCTTTGTTTTGCAACCATGGCATGTTAAAACTAAATTTTTGTACCTGCACTTTAGTTCGTTGGTCAGACTATAAACAAGAATAATTTTTAAAATAATGGAAACTAAAAAATTGTGTGAATGGTAAGTTAGGTTTCGAAATTTTTAATGGGGTTCAAAAAAAAATAAAAAAAATATGTATGTTAATTTTTTTTTTTTTTTTACTTTATGGAACCAGTGTTTAAATATAAAACTGAATATCATTATAGAAAATTTGTATTAAAGAAATGCAAACCCAACGATTTCAAGCAAATAATAATAAATATAAAAATCAATGGTTATTTTCGGTTTTCGGTTTATTTTAATATTCGATTTTTCATAACAAATGAATCGATTTTTTTATTTTTAAACGGTAAAAATCGAATTTCCTAAACCGATTTTTAAAGTCTAAATAAAAATAGTAACTGAAAAAAAACGACAAAATTAAAAATCGAATCGTTTTGTTTTTTATCGATTTAATCGAACCGACAAAAAATAAAAACAATTATCCGGTTTCGAAATTTTTAGCGATTTCCACAGCTCTAATATATACGTATATACGAGGGTCATTCCAAAAGTTCGCGACCTCGCATATAGATGGCATGCGCATGCGCAAATTTTTTTTTGTCACATCATCAGCTGTTCTTTCGTGGTTTGTATTTCAAATTTCAAGTCTCTAGCATAATTTGTTATTTTTTGGTGGTGACTTTTGTGGGACAATGTCAGGTGATATTGAAAAGTGGACCAAAACTGAGACTCGTACTGTCATAAAATATCTGGTGCAGAAAAAAATGAGAACGATTGAGATTCATGAGAATTTGGTGAACACGTTGGGGGAATGTGCTCCATCATATACCACAACAAAGAAGTGGGCAGCTGAATTTAGACGTGGTAGATTGAGTATTGAAGATGACCCCCGTAGTGGCAGGCCCAAATCAGCTGTTACTGAAGAAAACATTAAAAAAGTACACAAAAAAGTGCTTGAAAATCGACGATTGAAGGTGTCCTAAATAGCTGAGGATCTAGGCATGTCATTAAGAGCGGTTCATGAAATTTTAACCAAGCATCTCTACATGAAAAAGCTGTCCGCAAGATGGCTGCCGCAAAACGGGTGTCTGATGAGCAAAAACGTGAGCGTGCCAGGGTATGTAGGTCCACTTTAGCGATCTTGCGACGCAACAAACGTAACTTTTAGCGTTGTTGCTGACTGGTGATGAAACTTGGGTTCACTACGTTACCCCAGAGACCAAAGAACAATCAAAACAATGGAAACACGATTTGGTCCACTCAGTTTTGGTCCACTTTTCCATATCACCTGACATTGTCTCACAAAAGTCGCCACCAAAAAATAAAAAATTATGCTAGAGACTTGAAATTTGAAATACAAACAACCAAAGAACAGCTAATAATGTGACAAAAAAAAATTTGCACATGTGCATGCAATCTATATGCGAGGTCGCGAACTTTTGGAATGACCCTCGTATATATTTTTTAAAAGCAATAATATTAACTTTTAATTTTTTTAATAAGTATTTTATTTGACAACATTTAATTAATATAAAAATTATTTATTAAAAATAAAGCAAATACAGTTTTTAATATAATATATATTTAAAAGTATTTTAATGAAATATTTATTCAAATTTTATATATTATTAACTCACTCTACTTGGTCGCGTAAACAATAACAATGTTTTTAAATCCCAATAATATAGCAATTGTTGTTTTTAGATTGCTTAAACGTGTAATTTGATGCTAACGTTAATATTAATATTTGTTAGTTAAAAAAAGATTTAATCAAATATAAAAAAATAAGTACAATTTTATTTGGTTTTCAAAAGCAAAATAAATTTATGCATGAATTGTTGGTTATTTTATAAAAGATTTTTTTAATCATTAAGTGAATATAAATGTATTTTAATATTATTTAATTTTGTTCTTTAATAATAAAATAGATAAATTTTTATTTTTAATTCAATGTTGTTCATGAATATTTTTATTCTATGTTTGCTCATTCGATTAAATGTAAACTATTTGTTTATTTCTTTCTTTCTTTAGTTATTCATTTGTTTACATATTTAAGACATTCATTCTGTCAAGTTTTATTACAGAACATGTAAATAAGATCGATAAAAATAACAACAAAAAGAATTACACACATACATCACGTAATACAAACGCAATTGATATAAAAAAAATCAACTGCATGGTCAAAGCGAAACTAATCCAATTTATCCCAATCATTTTTCATACATCGATTGCTATAATATGTATTAAAATATAATACCATAGTCACGTTCCATGTAAAATGGATTTAATCATATAAAAAATATAATACAAGCAGCAATTTGTATTTTATATCCAGCACACCTTGTTTTTTTATAATAAATTGACTAGGATTATTTTTTTATGTATGGAACTTTTTTTTTTGTATTACATAACAGGATTATGTTATAATATTATTTTGATTAGAAATTGATACAGACAGACAGACAGACAGACAGACAGACAGACAGACAGACAGACAGACAGACAGACAGACAGACAGACAGACAGACAGACAGACAGACAGACAGACAGACATGTATTTTTTAATTCAAAAATTTAATTGTGGCGTAGTTTTATTGCATACTTTGAACTCGTTTAAGCGTAATGTTTTCATTAACATTTTTATAAAAACCTTGAAATTTTTGACAATAAGCCCAAAAAAAAAAGAGCCATAAGCCATTAAAAAAAATCATTATAGGCGATCTTTATTTTTTCCTAATCCGGATCACAAAAAGCAGGATTTACGAACAAGCCTTTTGCAATGAAAAATTTAAATGAAAAATCTAACTGCATTTTGAAATTATTAAAGTTTATTTCTTAGCGTGCTTATATTTTTTGTCAATACAATCTCATGTCATAGTTATGCATTACTGTATCAAAAAATTGAAAAAAAAAAATGTAGTTAATGCCCAATTGGGCAATAAGTAAAAATAACAATTCAATGTACAGCTCTGGCCAAAAGTTCCCAAACGGAGCAGCGGCGGCCGCTGCGTGTGGTTGCGGGTTGCCTATGCAAATCGTTTAAGAACTTTTGGCCAGATCTGTACCTTAAAATGTTTGTTAATTCTTAGCATATTATAAAGTAATAACTATACAATAGCTTAAATTCTTACAGTAACATTTGCATTTACATGTGCATTTTTTTTTCTTATTTGAATATATCTAAGGTATAAAGGTTTTCATTGCAATACAGTGAAATTTGGTTTTACATTTTTTTACTTTTATTTTAATTAAAATGGTAAAAAAATACCATACAATACATAAAATATTATATAACCTCCTTCGTGTGTCAATAATTGATTTATGTTCTCTTGTAATAAAGTAAAAATACGAGAGGGTAGCAAGTTTTTTTTATATGACGTCAGATTTTTGATCATTTCATATTTTATGTCTTTTTATGGTCGTATCAAGTTGACACTTTTGAGGGGATAGCAAGAGAGAGAGAGATAGAGAGAGAGAGAGAGAGAGAGAGAGAGAGAGAGAGAGAGAGAGAGAGAGAGAGAGAGAGAGAGAGAGAGGTGCCAGATGACACAAATTGCTTCACTCTCTCACTTACTCACTTGTGCAGATACAGAGAAAAAAAAACGACACAATTTTATGCTTTTACTAAAGTTATACAAAAATGTGTTCAACATGAACAAAATATTGAGGGGTAAAAATATATATGATGATTACTTGCATAATATATAATATTTGTGGATGCTCAAGTAATTTTTGCCTTACGTTTTTGTAACATGTTAAGTGCTATAATAAAAGAAAATGGGTTAAATATACACGTTTTTTAAAATTAGTAATTTGTTTTGAAAATTTAATGCCTTGTTTTGTCTTCGTAAAATTTGTACTTTGTTAGAAATAAAATAATAATAATATTATCAAAAATTATACTTCGAATATTCTTTTTGTTTGAGATTAAAACCTAAATCTATCAATGTTTCAATCGTAGTTCTTTAGCTATTTATGGCGGGAAATTAACTACTGCGTGATTTGAATAAAAAATTGCAAAGAAATTAAGATAATCTAAAATTTTTGATACATTGGTATAAGGCATCTTGAAAAATGTAAAAAAAAAAAAAAAAAAAAAGCTAGAGTTTAAATCATGAATTATTATTTTTTTAACTTTTAGTCCCATAAGAACCCATGTTAATTTCAATAATTATTCTCTTTCTTATCTGATGGTCAAGGGTTCTGAAAATTTTATCATAGGTAGATATTAATATTAACTTTCAAATGGCATCAAAAAGTTTTAAAGTTTTCTTTTTAGATTTTGAAATACAAGACATTTAAATACAAGCCTTAACATATTTACAATTTAATTGCCTGTTATTCACACGGAGCATTGTGCAATAAACTAGTGTAATTAAAATTTAAAGCATTTGTAATTAATATTGTTTTTATTGTTGTTATTGTTTTTTGCACTTAAAAAAAAGGGCTTTTATTTTTGTCTTTAAGTTTTTTATTTTAATTTAATAAAAAATAGCCAATTAAGTTTATACTAATAAATCACTGCTTCTATAAACTAAACATATAAAACCTATACGCTTGCATAACATTATAAAATTAAATAACAATGCATAAAGTAATATTGCACCTGTGTTCATTTCAGTACAGTAGTACGGTGTAAATTTCCATTTGAATTAATTGTCAATGTCCAAGCAGCTGTGTCCACATGCACGTGTGTATGTGGACATCACATTCATTGATATATACACGCTTTACTGGTGCATAATCAAACATTGCGATTAATTATATACGTGTTTTAAAAAAATAGCAGTGCTTGCAGCAAATGTTGAATTAATCATTATTTCAGAGTTTTGTTTTTAATTACAAATAGAAATTGTATTGTAAGTATACTGAATTAATCACTGATCAAATAGCGTAGTTCTCATATGTCAATGTGAACGAAGTGCACTTTACAAATTTTACTCAAAATGAATGATTTGCACTTTTCATATTCCAAAGTCACCCGTTCACTTCTCTCGTTAAACGTGTAGAAGCACAAATTAATGTAAACAGTTCATTTTGAGTGAAATTTGTAAAATGGAAATCGTCCACTTTACCGTAAGAAAAAAAAACATAATTTATATCATGGAAAAAACGATATAACCTTGAGCTTGTTCGCCATCTTTGTGATGGTAGACATAGCAGTATGCAGTTTTCTTTCTAATTTATTTTAAAATTAAAAAAGATTATTCAGATTTACTATTATTTTTCTGCAGATTTAATGAGAATTGTAAAAATTCCAAGGATTTATGCTTTGTATCTTATCTAAAATTAAAAAATATTAGTTTTTTACTATTCGCTGTGGCTGCGGCCAAAGGGCGTATGTGCATTTCAAGGTCGCCCCACAAAGGGCGTATGTGCATTTTTGGCCAGTTAAACAAAGGGCGTATGTGCAATTTTGGCCAGTTGAACAAAGGGCGTATGTGCATTTCTGGCCAAAACAATATTATTTCATTTTATTAAAAAGGGTATTATTTTACATGTTCCCTGTAACTTTTATGTGTTTTTGACTATTATTTTTAAATATACATACGAAATATATTGCACTACTTTAGCGGAAAATCGGTTTGGCCAACTAGAGATTGTAAAGGCGTATGTGCAACACCAGGGCTACCAGTTGTATAATGTTGCTACTAAATGATGAACTATGAACTACGTTATATTTAATGAATTTCGGTATTAATTTGTATTTTATAACCAAAATATAAAAAAGGGTGAAATTAAATAAATATAACTCCTATCAATTATGTTGAATCCCAATATATTTTCATAATTTTATGAAAATTTGTTTGGGTAGTATTTGTTAGATTTTTTTTCTGTGGTTGGCTATTATTAACATGATGACGTCAGAAAACGATGTATATTATATATTTTTTTTTAATAAATAACGGGAAAAAGATCATAATTTGATGGAAATATGTAGATTTATTTATTTTGATGTTTTTAAATTTATCCTGTGCATGGAAATTGCAAAGTAAATTCAAATGGATTATCATTGGATTTCTGATATAGTTAAATTTTAAATTAATTTTTTAATTTAATTATCTTTTTAGATATAATAATTTTACATTTTATCTTTATTTCTTCCTTTTTTCTTTTTTAGTTTTTTGTGATATTAAAAAATTTACTCTGTAGCAAACTCAAAGTATTTTACGTAATTTTCAGATCGAGAAATAATGGCGGATATAGATATATAGGCAAAACTGGTGTTGATTCTAATTATTTTCACCAAAAAATAAGATTGGCGGTATGGTATCATCGCACTAGTTTAATTAGAGAAAATAATTGATTCAACTGTGACTACGTGATCGCGATATACAGCGATATCTTGAGATTTCGGCGTGATTTCGCCTCCCACACAGCACGGTTTATCCAATAGATATTCATTGGATATCCCAATATCCAAAATATATCCCGTCCATTTTATATGAACCTTGAATGTCTATGGGATATTTAGCTTGGATATAAAAAAACAAATCCAAAATTAATTATCTACTTATTTTCAACCCGTTTTTCTCATGAGCTGACAATTATATTATGTTTTATTTATAATTTTAATCAATAAATATATTTTGGGGCAATTTTTTTATATCCACTGGTATATCCATAGAATATGCAAGAGTGGATATATAAAATTTCACTCACAAAATTAGTTTTATTGAGAGATTTTATGATATGTTATGAATTACCTAAAAGTTATATTTCATGCTATTTGATTTTTTTAGTCACTTTAATATTTTAAATTCTTTATATCCATTAGATATCCCAAAAATATCCAAATATCCATAGGTATATCCACCAGGGGGCAGCGTTTATTTGTGAATTTTAAATGATGCTAATTTTTTTATATCGTGCTAAATAATTAATTTTAAAATAGTATAAAGTATGGGTTTTGTGCATTTAATTATAAGCAAACAATTCAAATCATAAAACAACTACAATTTTAATAATTAATTAACTTAATTTAATTTTGAAAATCCATCTCTAACTTTTTAAGTCAGACTGAAAAGTTGTGGTAATAATATCCTCCGAATATCCATGTTATATCCTTCAATTTCGTGTCTCAGTGGAAGACACACAACTGTAAGTCATGAATATTTTCTGACTTGGGCAAAAACCAAAAGCCCTTCCCTCGACCTGGGGGGGGGAGGGTTGGGGGTTTGCCCATGTTAAATGAAATCACACAACTTTGACAAGTCATTAATATTTTCGGACTTGGGCACGCACACCGCACACCAATAGCACTTCCCCGGACCTGGGGGGGGGGGGGGGGAGTTGGGGGTTATTATTTGCCCATGTAAAATTGGGAAAATACTGAAAACAAAGTTAAAAAATACATTGCCTATATACCCCCCACCCCCCAAAACCCCCAAATTTTTTCTATCATATCGCATTTAATTTAACATTAAATGTACTTTTTTTAATATATCCCATAGATCTACATGGTATATTCCAGCGGGCGGGACATTTGGATTTTCTGTGGACCTTCAGCGGAGATAAATGGGATATATTTTGGGATATACGTAGGATATCTAAAGGTCATTCAGTGCTGTGTGGGCTTCACCCACACTTCAATTTCTTAGTTTTTAAGTATATAATAATGCACAAAAGAATACAATAAATATGTAAAATAATAATTACTTGGATAATCAATTTTTTGAGAAAACAAAATTCATTCAAAACAGAAACAATTTTCTTTTGTATTTCAAAAAATTATTCCGCATAGTATTTGTTGAAAAAAAATCTACCATATTTTGCTAATTATATTTGTTAAAACTAAAAGTACATAAAATTCTTTATTATAAACATTTTAATTGCCAAAAAATGAACTTGACTTAAACATTTAATTTCCTTCTTCTTATTGTTTTAATGTTTTAAACAGTTTTTTGTCTCTCCTGTAAAATTATGAAAAATGCACATACGCCCTCTGCTGCAAACTGGCCAAATGCACATACGCCTTTTGCTGAAAACTAGCCAAACGCACATACGCCTTTTGCTGCAAACTGGCCAATTGCACATACGCCCTTTGGCCGCAGCTCCATCGTATTGTATAGCTTATGTATCCAACAAGATGGTGACTCGGATATCAGAGTGATAACAATATATATGTGGTTAAATTTAGGTCAAATGTTTGAACAGATAGGGAGAAATCTCATAAAAATAGAGATTCATCGTTAAGTCCGACAAAAAGCAAAAAATAAAGTCATGTTGAGTTATGAGTTTTCATGGAATTTCTTTTTTTCAGTGTAAAGAATAATTTATTACACTTTTTTTTATTTATGATAATTTACCATAGTAGAAAAAAACATAATATGTCAGTAGAAAGTATTGGAATTTGGCGATTGATTTCAAATAGTTTGATTTCCAATATCGAATAACCAGTACAGTTAAAAAATATGTATATAACAATATTATATAATATATGATCTACAGAATAATGCGTACCTATAAAAGAACCCAGTTTGATACATGTATATTATATATAATACATTTCTTACTAATACATCTATAAATGCTAGATATATACAAAAATCATTTAATTGTTATAGATAAAAATTCAAATTTATAGACTAAATTTTGCTTTTGCTCATTACATCATTGTTAAATATTATAAATCTAGTATTATCTAGTATAAACAATTTGTCATGTTAAATAATTTCATATATTTTAAAATGCGCAAAAAAAAAAAAAAAAAAAAAAAAAAAAAAAAGTAAAAGTTTATGAAAAAATGTTTCATTAAAACTTTAGCAATTTTTTTCGTCAAATTTATTAACAATCTACAGTATATGTGTTGTTTTATTGCTAATTCTATTTTTTTGCTTATGTAACATTTACATGTAATGTTGAGGTAGGTTTTGTAAAATAGGGCTGTCAAGCCCTCACAACGCCTTATTAAAGTTACTTTTTTATTATTATAAACATATTTTGTAATTAATATTTATTATTAACAACTTTTACTTAGAAAAACTATAGTTTTATCCTATGCTGGCCAATGTATATGCAAAGAGAAAAAAATGACGTCCCTTCAATATGAGTGACAGTTATATTATACCTTGAAACTTGAACAATAATACAATTCCATTAAAAACATACAAAACTTCTTTCAATAAAGCTAAGTAGAAAGTTCTAAATATTTTCACATTATAATAAAATCATCTATAAGGCATTCAAAATTTTTATCAATAATTCTCAAAGCATTTTAGATTTCTACGCTATCAATAATTGCACCCCAAAGATCAGCATATAGAAAATTTAAATATTGAGTTGAATATAGGAATAATATATTTTTCCTCATACATATTTTAGCAATATCTTTCAATAAAATGAGATCGCTTTTCATATTCATTGCCAAAAATATATATCTTTCAATTTTTGTTAAAAAAGAATATTTTATATATATATAATATGATGGCATTCGTTCCTCTTCTGAATAATAAGGTGAACGAGAAATAGAGAGAAAGAAAGAGAGAGAGAGAGAGAGAGAGAGAGAAATCAGAATAAAATATATTAAAAACCTTTCTATAATATATTTTTTGTTAGAAAAAAAAATCCAAATAAGACTTTAGCTAGAAAAGATTGTACGCAAAATAAAATTGCAGTACTCTCCTCTTACATATTATGGTAGATTTTTGGAAGGATTTATAGCACATCGTTGATTCAACACATGATAATAATATTTTATTGGAGTAATAGGACAATGTTTGAGTTAAATAGTATGTTATTTTGGTGTTGGTAATTTTGAACCATTTTGAAGTTTATTTATTTATTATATATATATATATATATATATATATATATATATATATATATATATATATATATATATATATATATATATATATATATATATATATATATATATATAATATTTATATTTTAATGTAAATGAATAAAAGTAAATATTAAATTGTAAAAATATATTTTATATACTGTATATCATGTGTATGTGTATGTAGTATGTACTATGTACTGTACTGTATGTACATGTATGTATCTACTTTCAATAAACATTGAAATAATTATTATTTGCAATATCTGATTAAAAATAAACATTAATAAATATAAATAAGAAAAAAAATTAATTGATATTCAGTGTATAACAAAATGCTAATATAAATAGAAGTAGTTGGAATTTTGGTATTTGGATTGGAGGAGTTAGAAAACCAATTGAATGCTTTATTTAAAGTTGTGAAAATCAGCTACTGCGGGATTTGACTGTTAAAATGTTGTAAAGAAAGAAAAATCTGAAAAGTTCCACAGTGTTGCATAGGATAAAGTATCTTCAAAACTGTAAAAAAAAAAAAAAAAAAAAAAAAAAAAGTGGGGGGAGGGGATAGTTACCGTGCTTAATTTTAAATTATGATTTCTTGGAAGTTTTAGTTGTATTAGAGGCCATGATATTTTCAATAATTATTTTTTCTCTTGTCTGATGGTCACGAGGTCTAAAAATTTGTCATAGGTAGCAGTTCTTTCAAATGACATCAAACTTTGGAAGTTTTATTTTAAATACAAGCCATCTAACCCTTCAATTGTGTAAATAATTTGCGTTGTTCAAATATTTCCGTTCTGTAGCCACATTAGTTTTCCTAAAAATCGTTTATACAGTGATCCCGCAGTACTATAGCATTGACAGTTATTAGGGTGTTTTCCCTGCTATTTTTCAACACGTATCTTATATTAATTACACGTCACCTCCGGTAACAAGCATTAGATATATAAACCCTAGTATGAAATTTTAATAAATATGCTGATGGAGATTAAAAGTATAACCTCGGCTTTTACATTTATATTGTATTTTTTAAGCTATAAGTATGGTTGAAAAAATCTCAGTATAGTAGATTAAAAATTTATTCAACAATGGTTGTTATTAATGATAAAAAATTCTGTCAAACAATTATTAGCTGAAAACTAATACAACTGTATCTAATCTAACATTTTCCAGTTTCAGTGCAGCAGTTAAAAAAAATACTGGGGTATGGTTAATGCTAGGAAATACAAATACTGTAAATTTTGTGATAGGTATATATATTTCTTAGGAAGCGTAAAAAATTTATGAGACGAAAATGGATGTATAATATATAGATATACAAAAAAGAAAATATTTTCTACATTAAAGAGGAATAGTTAAATGTTATATTAGAATGTTTAACTATTAAACGACATCAAATATGGAAAACAAAAAGTGACAAAACAGGTTAAACAGGGACGTGTAAGTTTAAAATAATTAGACACATACAGTATAGTAAAAAAAAAAAGTACACAATGCTGATGTCTGCCACTGAATTTGGCGTGCGTTGTGCGTTGGTTCTAATTCATTAAACAAGCAAACAAACAAACAAACAAACAAACAAACAAACAAACAAACAAACAAACAAACAAACAAACAAACAAACAAACAAACAAACAAACAAACAAACAAACAAACAAACAAACAAACAAACAAACAAACGAACGAACGAACAAACGAACAAACAAACGAACAAACGAACAAACAAAACGCAAACCATGTAATTAGCTATCTCGCCCCACCGGTAACCCTCCAAATTTGTATGTTCACCCTCCAAATTTTTTTTAAAGACGTAATATTTTCTCTTACTTAAAGTACATTAAAAATGAAAATCAGGTCAAATCGACGTTAATTTTCCTGATCAGTTGATTACAGACTTTTTCTCATTAATCTCCTTTGTTATAATGACACAATAACTTATCCACCATAGAATAAATTAAAACGTGTTGTAAAACAAGTGTAATATAGTATAGTAATTACACTGTTTTTGTTGTAAGATAAATAAAGCTAATAACATGTAAAAGTTTTTACTTTATACATACGATGGATTATTATACAACATTTTATGAGAAAAGTTAGTATTTAAGCAAAAAATAAAAGCATACTAAATGACTCGTATTTATAATGCAAAAAGAAGATTATGCAGTTTAGATTAACTTTAAATCTTTTATACAATGTCTCGTTTGAAAAAAAAAGTTATATAGAAGCTGAAGTCTTAATCAATTGCGTTAAGCTAGTCTTTCTTGATATAATCTGGCCTAGTTTACTTAAAGTCATAGACCACATAAAACAACATATTGTGCTTTTTAATGAATAAGCACGGAATGGGATCTTCAAAACAGATGACAATTTTTACCAGAATGTTAATGTAGCCCCACGAGAGAACGTGAAAATACGGTAAAGTATGATATTTGCGTGACTATTCAATTAAAAAAATTAGTAAAAAATGTCATGCAGGTTGCATAAATTAAACTTTTCTGATTACTGCTGGGTTTTGAGACAAACTAAAGTTATTTATATAAGTCCCATTATGTGTTTTGTGATATAAATGCTTATGTTTTCTTCTGGTCTATTCCTTTAAAAATGGATTTTTTTTTATATTATGATAAAATTATTATATTTACACGTACAAAAAAAGTAATAATTATGCTAGCTTAATGCAGCAACAGTTATACATAATAACATAATTTATGCATAATTTATACTTAATAACATAATATAGTGATTATACTACTTTTTTTTAGCATATTTTTTTTTTTTTTTTTACCAATATTTTTTTTTGTCTATTTACAATTTATTTTTAGAAGTATTACACGCATTTATATATCCCGGTTCTGAATCCTTTTTTTTTTTTTTTTTTTTTTTTTTCATCAGAGTTGTTTTGTATATTTATTTATGTTATTACAAAGTAGCAACATTAGTGCTCTACACTACAATATAACAATTGTTCACTGTAGCAAAAATTACGTAATTTATTTTTCCAAGCATACTCTATTATTATTAACTTACAATTTTGGCCAAGGTTGAAAAGGTTAATAGGTTAATAGGGTTGAAAAAGTCATGTACATGCGTTTTAATTAAAAAATTAATGGTTTAATAATTATTATAATCTATTATTAATTTATTATATAATCTATGTTACACGGAAAAAAATACTTAAGGGCAAGGCAGGTATTAAATCCTGTAAATGCATTAGGTAGACATATAAGCTAGAACATGGGTATTATTATATTACAATAATACCTAATGCAGGTGCAATATGCTACAATAAAGGTGTGACTCACTTAGATTAAGTGGTATTGTAGTTTATAACTACCTGTTCCAAATTAAAGTGTACCTATTGCAAAATACAGGATTCATGTACCTGTCATAGGTAGTAATTTTTTCACGTGTATAGTAGTGGGTACATTTTTGTTATAGATCTTAACCATCGCTGTAAAATATAGAAACAAGTACTTTGTGAAGCTCGGTTAAATTCCATTGTAGTTTGTAGGTCAAGAACTAACTGAAAAGTTCACGTTCCAGGTCATGATTTTACGATGTTTTATAATATGTGTCCTGAACATTCGTCAATTATTACCTATATTTTAGTATTTTTAACTATCTTTAAATACTCACTAACAAGAAACCTTTAAAAAATTATTGAAATTTGTTTACACGATTAACTCAAGCACTGCTCAAGGTTTGTATAGAAATCTGGGAATTTGTTTTTAAAAACAACATGGTTCACAATCATAACACAACTATAGTATAGTCTTCTCAAAACTACCATGTTATTTTTCAAACTAAAACAGCACCGAAAACAGCAATGAAAAAAGTAAAGCAAAAAAAAAAAAAAAAAAAAAAGTAGTTAAAAAGCTATGTTACCGTACAATAACATAGGAAATTTTGTTAAAGATTAAGTAAATTTCAAATTTTATTATTACAGCTTAAATTAAAATATTATTATACTATAGACCTACTTAAATTCAAATCAAAATAAATATGTATCTTTATATGTAAAATTAGACTTTTAAGGAAACGCATTTCAAGGATATAATGAATATGTTAATTTCTGATTTCATTTCATTTCAATCATTGAATAAATAAATACAGCAGAAAATAAACAAAATTTCCTTTATGTACTGAAATAAAATTAATACAAAATTATTATTCTAGCACGATGTCAGCAATGCTAAGCCGTAACAACATGATTTATGCTCTATTGAATAATTATTTAGCTGCACAGAATAATAGAGTTATGTTGTATAGCAATACTAAAATAGCAATATTTATTATGCACAAATGTGCACATGATCTTTTTGCAGACTTATTTGAAGAAATTATAAAAAAAAAAAAAAATAGCATTATTATTGAATTTAATTTTGAATATATATGTTACAATAATTGTAGTTTTCCATTTCACAAGTTTTGTAGTAACACAAGCTTACTTGTATGTAACTTAACTTTATAAAAATATAAAAATAAATTCATAATATGACATAAATTGAGTTGCTTATATATAAGCCTCTCCCAAGTGGAATGTTCTGTACACAACATAAGAACGTAATGGCCACATTTTTAATCCTAAAATGACTACAACATCTTACTTTCACTTGTCAACAAACAAGTTTTTTTTCTTCTATAAACTTACTTAAGAAACCTAAAAGGGATTGGAGTTAACTTTTTACTTGGATGGAAAAAAAAAAAACGGCTGAGTTGGCAGCTTACTAATGTATGCAACTTGGCTTCCAGGCCAGGATTGTTTTTTTTTTTTTTTTTTTTTTACAATATTTTTTTTATGTATTTTTTTTTCTTACTTACATTTTTTAGAAAATAAAAGTGCAAGATTTGTTAAATTATATACTGTACATCAATTATGCAGCAGAATTTTTTTTTGTAATTAAATTAAATAAATTGATGTAATCATGCTTTAAGAAGTTTGATATACTTTAATAAAACAAATATTTCAATATATAAATTTAATAATCGATATTTCTTTAACATGGTCCATATTAATTTTTTTTAAAAATATTGCTGAAACTCTTCCTTACTACAAATTTCACCTGCACTGATTGCATCTAACGATGGCTAAAGAGTTTTTTTCTTAATTTTTTTAAAGATATTATGCTATTATCTACCAATCTATATATATATATATATATATATAGGTTATAAAATATACCAAAATATATTATAAAATTTTAAACCTTGAAAATGCTTGTCTTTAACAATACAAAATTAAAATTAAAAAGCATTATCGTTTTTTTTTTTTTTTTTTCTTTTCTTACCCTGAATTTAATTAGCTTTCAGAAACAACACTACAATATTTTTCCATATCATGAAAATTTCAAGATTCTTTAATTTAAAATTCTTCATTATATATAGATTTTTTTTTTATCGTTTAAAAGTTTTCTATGAAATAAATGTTCAAAAATTAAAACTGACAATCATTTGAATCAGCTCCCGAAATAACAGTTTTCACAAAATATTGCTGCTTGGTTACGCATTTGTTTTGAGTGTTGCTACAGGAATATAGCATCAAACCATCATTTTATTCCCATGAAATATATATATTTAAAAGTTATAGACTTAAAACCAAAACTTTGAAATAAAAATAAATAGTTAAAATTTATTCTTATAATACTAAAAAAATAAATTAACTCTACTTAAGTATCTTTTTTTTCTTTTTTTTTTTTAATTTTAAAGTAATAATAAATTTTACTTTTTTTTTTGTTTACAAAATATTGCGTAATTTTCTAACCCTATTTTTTTTTCTCCAGACTTGTGGTTAAAGTTATTTTGTGCGCACAGCTTGTGTATGTTTAGCGATATGTATACGCAATGTATCGTAGTGAATAAATAACTGAGGGTTGACACTTATTGCTCTCTCTCTCTCTCTCTCTCTCTCTCTCTCTCTCTCTCTCTCTCTCTCTCTCTCTCTCTCTCTCTCTCTCTCATCGTTTTAATACGGGAAAAAAATTAAATACTTGGTTGAATTTAAATTATTTCCATAGATATTAGAATGTACACACAATTGTGGTAATATATTTTACTATTTAATTTCAACACTTTTTTCCCGTTCTCCATAAGAATAACATAACATATTTAGTACGATTTGTGAGCAAAAAAATTATTTATACTATCACAATCTTCTGTACTGGTAAATTTTAAACATTATGCAGCATTATGGAAAAAAAAGTCTAAATGTCAATATATTTAAAACCTACTTTCATAATTAACAAAAGTTTATCATCTGAATAATTTGTTGTTGGTTTTTCGGTCTGATTCCTTTAACAATAAAGCTGGGAGAAATCATATGAAAGTTGAAGTAACATGAAATTGTAAGTTGTGTTAACTTACTTAGCTCTTGTCAACTTACTTTTTTATCATTTAGAATACTAGACTGATAATTACCATAACTTATTATCCATGAATTAGACACCAACACGTTGATTTTGTATTTATTTTTGTTTATTTTCCTTTTTGCGGTTATATCACGTATCTGACGTCACAATGTACCGATGGGGCCGTGATAGGGGTAAAGAACTTGAGGGAGGGGCTTAAATTTATCACGTGACCAGAGTGGTGTCTGTGATTGGCGGCGGTACATTGTGACGTCAGATACGTGATATAACCGCAAAAAGGAAAATAAACGAAAATAAATACAAAATCAACGTGTTGGTGTCTAATTCATGGATATTAAGGTATGGTAATTATCAGCTTAGTATTCTAAATGATAAAAAAGTAAGTTGACAAGAGCTTTATGGAGGTTTGTTACTTACGGGTCAAAACAACAACAACAACAACAACAACAACAACAACAACAGCAACAACAACAACAACAACAACAACAACAACAACAACAACAACAACAACAACAATAATAATAACAACAACAACAACAACAATAACAACAACAACAACAACAACTTATTTGTACGAGTTGTTATTCACCATTATGTTGTTTTTTTTTCTTCCGTGTTAAAGTCCTTGTCAACTTACCTTTTTATCATTTAGAATACTAGATTGATAATTACCATACCTTATTATCCATGAATTAGACACCAACACGTTGATTTTGTATTTATTTTCATTTATTTACATTTTGACGGTCATTTCACGCATCTGACGTCACAATGTACCGCCGCCAATCATAGTTACCAATCACGTGATAAATTTAAGCCCCTTTCTCAAGCTTTTTACCCCTATCACGGCCGCATTGGTACATTGTGACGTGATATAACCGTCAAAATGAAAATAAATACAAAATCAACGTGGTGGTGTCTAATTTATGGATAATAAGGTATGTTAATTATCAATCTAAATGATATAAAAGTAAGTTGACAAGGGCTTTAAGGATATAAAAATTATTTTTATGTTTTATTTCCACTATAATTCATACGTAATCAATAAACTATACCTTGCATAATAACCTTTAAATCAAATACTGAAAACACTACAATATAATAATAATAGATGAGGGATCGTATTAAAAATTACATTTTTATATGGGCTTAAATTCATCTTAAACTTTTGTGTTTCCACTATCAAAAAAAATATAAATAATATAACTACTGATTTAGATTTTTTACTGAAGATAAAATACAGTATTTATCAAATATTTGAAAAATAAATTCAATCAACGTAATAAAAATTTGTAACTTAAAAAAAAAAATAACATAATAAATTTGAACGGAAAAGAATAAGAGAGAGAGAGAGAGAGGAAATTTGACAGAATGACAGACAACGTTTGCCAACGGAAAGCACAAATATTTAGTAACATAATTTTGCGAGTTAAATGAATTAAAACGTCGATTTTTTTTCTTCGTTCAATTTATCCTGTGTTGAAATTGTAAGACAAAGAATGGCCTAAAAAAAAAAAAAAAAAAAAAAAAAAAAAAAAAAAAAAAAAAAAAAAAAAAAAAAGTATCCTAAAAAAAGTTGAGAAGAAAACCACGTAAAAAGTACAATACTTATACGTAAAGCACGTGAGCAAAAAAAAAAAAAAAAAGTCAACATTTTTTGGTTAAAAAAGAAAAAATATTCATGTTCCCTCTACGTTCTATGTAAGTATTAAAAAATAAAGAGTATAATTTTTTTCCACATATTTACAAAGAGGAGAAAAAGCACTTTAATAATATATAAAATATTTTCCACATGTTTGGTTAATTGTATTCAATGTTTTAAATAATCCTATTTAATTCTGTTTTTACTTACAGTTTAAAATATTCAATCAGTTGATGTGAATTGTAACATATGGTGGTGTTTGCTTGCTCGCTGTTTGCAAAATATTAAAAAATAAATAAATAAACAATGCTATTGAATACATATAACCAGAGAAATAAAGAGGGGACAGAGAGTAAAATTTGGGAACAGCAGATTGCACTAATAAAACATAAACTATTTTTATACTTTTTACTGTATCAACTCTTATAATTTTATAACTCATAGACCACATAAAACAACATGTGCTTTTTAATGAATAAACACAAAATGGGATCTTCAAAACTGATGACAATTTTTACCAGTGAAAAAACTGTAAAGTATGCAATTTCCGTGAATATTCATGTTTCTAACGTCAGAAACATGCAGAAATTAGTCAAAAAAAAAAAAAAAAAAAAAAAAAAAAAAAATGTTGTGCGGGTTGCATAAATTGAAATTTTCTGATCACTGCCACGGAGGGTTTTGAGACAAACAGACAAACTAAAGTTATTTATGTAAGTCCCATCAAGTCTTTTGAGATATAAATGCTTTTGTTTTCTTCTGGTCTATTCCTTTAAACCTGATAAAAAAAACTACAAGGCTTAAATATTTTTTAAACACAACGTTTTAAAACGAATTTTTGTTGCCTTTTTGAAAAACATAAACAATCGTTTTGTTTTAAATTAATTTGAAGAGTTGTAATTGAATTCAAACGAACTACTTAATTATGTAATCTATTGTTTTTAAAGGGAAGCACTTATCAATTCAGATGTTTACATTATATTAATATGAATATAAATTATTATTTTGTTGAAGAGTTTTTGTACTTATAAAACATACTTTAATTTTATTTTTTTACAGAATTTCTTGCTTTTTGTCTAATTTTAAAGAAGAAATTATTGATTCAATATTAATATACTAAAACTATACTTTATGTATTTATAATTTACTTTAATAGCATTTCATTTTTTTCTTTTATTGTTTTAAAAATGACAATATATTCCATCATCTATAATATTTATGATCCAAACTACTTTTATTAGTTACAGTTCGCCCAAAGATTTATTAAGCTCATTGGGAATATAAATAACCTATAAATAAGTGTATTTTATCATTCATGATTTTTTTTTTGTTTTTTGTTTTTCATTTCAAAAACAAAATGCAATGAGGATGCCTAAAAAAATTAGTGGGTAATTTTATTTCATATTCTAAAAGTGGACATTGCCCTGAATCGATACATTTGTGAATTTCTAATTTTTGAGTTCTTTTGGTGGTATTTTTAACTATTTTTTTAAAGTCGCGAAATGACGTCACAGGCTACTCCTTATGCATGTAGACATAGGAAAAAGTTGCAGCCTGAGACGTAGTTTTGTGACTTTCAAAAATTAATTAATAATACTTAATGAACTCAAAAACTAGAAATTCACATATCAATCGATTCAGGACAATGTACTCTTTCAGAATATGCAATAAAATTACCCCTAATATTTTTTTGTCTTCCTCATTGAATACGCATTATTCCTAAAAAAAAAAAAAAAAAAAAAAGGATTTAAAATTACACTTGAAATTATTTTAAAACCAGTATTTACTAGGGAAAAAAAAGTTCCTAACTTAACCTCTATATATATATATATATATATATATATATATATATATATATATATATATATACAGGGTGTCCGTAAAGTCTTTGAGGGTGTTTAGACATAAAGAAAGCACACAAGACTTAACGTAAAATTAACTTTTTATACATCAAATTAAAGCTTAGATTTTTACAATTTTGAAAATTTAAACAGTTTTAAAATCTAATAATTAATAACTTTTCTAGAGGAGAAAAAGCAAAAAGTGAGATTTTGTCGTTTTTTTTTTTTTTTTTTTTTTTTTACTTTTTTACAACAATTTTTTTAAAACTTTACATTATGTTATCTTTACGTGGGCACCGACATCCAGACGAACCCCTAGCTCGCGCCACACATTATGGAGCATTTGCGGTGTGATGGACTGGATGGCGGCGGTGATCCTCTGCTTCAGCTCTCGCACATCATTCACTGGTGTTTTGAAGACTTTATCCTTGGGGCTACCCCAGAGGAAGAAATTTGGAGGAGGGGGGGGGGGGGCTAAGGTCAAGTGATCTTAAGGGCCCATGCAATAGGTCCATCTGGACCAAGCCTTCTACCTGGAAACACCGTACTAAGCGTGTCTTTGACATTATGTGCCCAATGTAATGAGCACCGTCTTGACCCCATTGTGTCTGTGCTTGAAGCGGCTGAGGGATCGCAAAATTTTCTAGCATATCCAGGTAATTATCCCACCTGACTGTTGGATCTTGGAAGAAGAATGGGCTGATCATTCTGGTCAGGTGGGATAATTACCTTGATATGCTAGGGAGTTGTGCAATCCCCCAGCGTCTTCAAGCACAGGCAGAGAGGGGTCATGATCTCATCTTCCAGCAGATGATGCTCCGGCCACCACATTGGGCTCATAATGTCAGAGACACGCTTAATACGGTGTTTCCAGGTCGATGGATTTTTCGAGATGGACCTATTGCATGGGCTCTTAAGATCACTTGACCTCAGCCCCCCCCCCCCCCCTTCCTCCTCCAAATTTCTTCCTCTGGGGTAGCCCCAAGGATAAAGTCTTCAAAACACCAGTGAATGATGTGCGAGAGCTGAAGCAGAGGATCATCGCCGCCATACAGTCCATCACACCGAAAATGCTCCATAATGTGTGGCGCGAGCTAGGGGTTCGTCTGGATGTCGGTCGCACAGCCAACGGTGCCCACGTAAAGATAACATAATGTAAAGTTTTAAAAAAAGAAAAAAAAAAAAAAAAAAAAAAAAAAAAAAAAAAAAACGACAAAATCTCACTTTTTGCTTTTTCTCCTCTAGAAAAGTTATTAATTATTAGATTTTAAAACTGTTTAAATTTTCAAAATTGTAAAAATCTAAGCTTTAATTTGATGTATAAAAAGTTAATTTTACGTTAAGTCTTGTGTGCTTTCTTTATGTCTAAACACCCTCAAAGACTTTACGGACACCCTGTATATATATATATATATATATATATATATATATATATATATATATATATATATATATTAAAAAAAAAAAAAAAAAAAAGAAGAGAGAATACTACGTATACTCAAAAACTCTATTTTACGTCAAATTGTAAGACGTACCATAATATGCTTCCCACATAATGGAACATATAGTCAATATTGAAACATCATTCTAACACATTTCAACCAATAGAATTACTTCAATAAAGACCACGTGATAACCCCAATACTATTATGTAACTTGACCATATAAAATACTCTAGAATAAACATTGGATCGGTGTCACTGCTTTTTTTTTTTTTTTTTTTTTTTGTATTATATTATTTTTTTTCAATCTATTTTCCCTTTAGCTATTGAAAATCCCTATAGCATGGACTTTAAGGCTTAGGGATGAAGCAAATATAAAGCTAGAGAGTGTGTGTGAGGGAGAGAGAGAGAGAGAGAGAGAGAGAGAGAGAGAGTATTTCAACACACAAAAAAGCGACAGCCTCCCAGTCAAAAGCTTCTCCAAACGTATTTTTGTATACGACAAGATTAAATTGTAGATTAAAGTCATTGAAAAGTATATATTTTTTTTAACAAAAACAGTTTTTGTTTAATATTAGTGTGATTAATATATCATGTATTCACTTTGTTTTTAATATTTTTAATCTTCTTTTCAAAATACTTTAATTATGTAGAGAGTTTAAAAGAAGTGAATTTTTTTTGTTTCAGTTTGAAATAAAAAATAAGTCTTTTACTTGATATCTTTGTACACAGAATATATTAAAGTTTAATTTCCGAAGTGTTACATCCATTCTTCTTTATTTAGCTACGATGCCTACGATATATAGAGTTTACACTTTTGTTGAAAAGCTTGTATACAATTTTGCAATGTTTAAAGACGTAGAACACCTTGAACAAAAAAGTTGCGTAATATCCTAACAAACCTGAAAATCAACGTTGATTTGGCCAGTCATTTATTTCTAATTTATTTTCCATTCACAAAATACCGCTGCCGGTCACTGACGTCACAGCTCGCCCGGTTTATGCGCGCTTAAAACAAGCGAGCTGTGACGTCAGTGACCGGCAGTGGTATTTTGTGAATGGAAAATAAATTAGAAATAAATGACTCTGGTCAAATCAACGTTTATTTTTGTTAGGATATTATGCAACTTTTTTGTTCAAGGTGTTCTACGTCTTTAAATTATTGTAAAATTAATGGTTATAGCCATAGACCACATAAAACAACATGTGCTTTTTTAATGAATAAACACGAAATAGGATCTTAAAAACTAATGACAATTTTTACCAAAATGTTAATGTAGCCTCACGAGAGAGCGTGAAAATACTGTAAAGTATGCAATTTGCGTGACTATTCATGTTTCTGACGTCAATCGAAATTTTCTGATCACTGCTACAGTTGGGTTTCGAGACAAACTAAATCTATTTATGTAAGTCCCATCAAGTTTTTTGTGATATAAATGCTTATATTTTATTCTGGTCTATTCCTTTATGACATCACTAAAACTTTGACAATCTAACAATAATTAAATCCCAATAAAACAAATGCTAAGCGTGGCTGTTGCAAGCCTACTTTGTTTCAATTCAGTCCTAAGGATCATAATATCACTTATAATTTAACCGTGAGAATTTTAATGCTTAGTAATTACCGGTAATTATGCAATATTGATAAACTATGTACTGTACTATGTATTGTAGTAATATATTTAATCATTAAAAAACTCACGCTAAATTTACAATGTTATTCTTATGAGAAAAACAGGAGCTGAATTTGAATGGTAAAATATAATATTACGATTGTGTGTACAAGCTTTTCAACTTTTTTATTTTTTTTTTTTATTTTTTTTTTAAAAAGTACAGTTTTTTTTGTAGCGTTGAATGTAAACAACATTCATATTTTTTTTTAAATAAAACGTTTTTCATTATTTCTTCTACATTGATAAAAAAAACATGCTATTTTGTAATTGCATAAATTATTATACTATGAAGCATAGTAATTATTCTATATAGAATAAATTATATTGTTATGGATAATTGTTAGTAAAATTGGATTAGCAAAATTATTGTATATTTATTCTAGTCTATCTGTGTGTAGTGGCAAGTAACAAAAGTTTTATTATTTATTTATTCGAACATGATATATATTTATTTTTTGGTTGGAAAATAAAAACCATTTTTTATCTTATTGTTTACAAATAATCTTACTGAAATAATAAAGAAACAACAAAGTTACGCCGTGAGGCATGAAAAATATTAAAATAAAAATAGCTCATCGATTACCGTTTGTATTTCTTTGATATTATTTTTACTATTCCCAGTTTTACGGAACGTTATTTATGTAATTGAATATTCTTGTGAAAAAAAAAATAACATCAAATACTACGAAAGGTATATTTTAAGTTCATGAAGTAAAAATTTACATATTGTCAATACACTATATTTGAAAATTAATTTAGTTTTCTCAAAATTTAGAGACCATTATTGATGTTTATTTTGGAATTTTCTTTGAAATCGTTAAAGGAATAGACCAGAATGAAATATAAAATAAGCATCTGTAAAGCCTTCACAACGTCTTAATAAAGTTATTATTTTTTATTATTGTTATTGAATATTAAAATTATTTGGCTTTGGAAATCCTTGTTTTAATTTACACTCTTCTAGTTTGTGGGAGAAAAACAACAACATTATTTAGTTCTGAAAGCTTGCTATATTATGTTTGTATGTTTCAAGAAATATAAGTTTGTTTTGTAAAGTATATGTAGTAAGGCTCATTAACAGTGATTGGCTCACCAAATAAATAAGACACATTCATTGGCTGATCTTATTTTTTGAGCTGATAAAAGTGAGTCGTATTTGAGCACGTAACTTTTTTGTGTGAAGTTTCGTTTATTTTTATCAGATCCAAAGTTCTAAACGAAGGAATAACAATGATCAACCATATATAAACGTAAGAAACAGGTAATGACGTCATGATCAGATGTTTTTAACAAAGGAAAAATTTCGAAGCATGCTGAATATTTGTGTGTAATTTATAGAACAAACTATAATAACATTAACTATCAGTATTTTTTTTTTACTGATGCTATAAGAATAATGTTTTATGATACACATTAAAGTATTAATTGTGTTATAAGTCAACTAATGTATACAAAAAATGTATGCCGAAAAATTAATTATTATAATTCCATTATTTTTTTCAGCAACAAGAAACAAGATTTCGAGAGAGAAAACGTATTTTTAAAGAATTTAATTGCAGTCATATCGATATATTGATTTATTAACTTTATTAGTGATGATATTTAACAATTTTTTTTTACCATTGGCATTCTCTCTCTCTCTCTCTCTCTCTCTCTCTCTCTCTCTCTCTCTCTCTCTCTCTCTCTCTCTCTCTCTCTCTCTCTCTCTCTCTCATTTCCACATACAACAATATTAAAAAAGTACCTCTCCGAGAGTTATAAATCCAATTAATTTTTCTCTGATCAACTTTTCTCCCCCTATATGTTCATTATAAATAAAAAAAACTCTCTGTCCATATATATGTATATAGTTTCACATTTATATACATGGACTCAATTAAAATTGTTCAATACAGAGAAAAAAAAAACAATATCACAAACGTCAATTTCATTAATAACTTTTTAATTCAACATTTTTCTTTCTTTGTTTCCAAAAAATTAATTGGGTTTTATTATAATGTTGTTTTTGACTATTGTATGTGTGTTTATTTTTAGATAAAACAGTACATAGCTATAATGAAGTAACAATATCTGTTTTGTTTTATTTGTAATTAGTGATGTGTAGAGACCGGCCTTTTTGTACTTTTATTCTGCTCTATTTTGAAAAATGCAAAAATGTTTTTTTTTCTTGACATGGTAAAAAATGGTGTCCAATGAGGAAGGTGAATTCTTTTAAACCCCCACTTTTTATGACCTTTTTGAAAAGAGCGTTAAATTTTTTTGAGGTGCTATTTTTTCTTAGAACGATTGGAGCATAGGAAGTATTTTTAATTAATTTTTGAAAATCAACCTAAAAAGCCTGTGACGTCATCAATCGGGCATTTATTTCGGAAGGTATTGACCGTAGAAGGTTCAGTAGCCAGTTTTTTGAAATCCTGAGGACGAGCTGATTTCATTAAACTGGCTACTGAACCTCTAACGATTTGTATTTGCCGAGAAAAAAGTGGACTGATGAAGTCACAGGCTTTCTAGGCTGATTTTCAAAAAATTAATTAAAAATACTACGCATGCTCCAATCGTCCTAAAAAAAAAAAAAAAAAAAAAAAAAAAACGCCACAAAATTTTTAAAATCTCTTTCCAAAAATATCATAAACTCGAAAAAAAAAATTTCAATTCACCTTCCTCATTAGTGGTGAGTACTGTAATTACAAATCCGGTCTCTACTAATGTGTATTCAAATAGGGTGTGTACGCATGACGTCATTCTGAGTGCTTTTCGATGCTCTTCTTGAGCAATGAATAACATGCTCAGCATAGGACAAAAGTAGTTTTTGGCTATTTTCTTTGGAAAATTAGCTATTTTTTGGTCATCATTATTTTTCTAGCATACTTGAGGTACTAATTCAACCTGTTAACAGCATTAATGCTCTCAAAAAAATTGCGAAGTATTTTTAAACTGGCAAAATGTGCCATTTTCCTATACCGGCCAATGTTATTTAGTACTCACTTGTAACGTCGACTTTAACATGAATGAAACCACCCTATATAACGTGGGTTTGTACGTGGGTTTTAATGAAAAAGTTTAAAAACTCTAAAATCAGTGATAGTAGTTTTACTTTACTGAATATTTTACTTTTATACTTTTACTAATACTGTCAAGGTCGCGTTAGAATTATGATTTTGTCAAAAAGAATGTCACAACTTACGTGTTAGTATGTAAAGGATCTGCAAAGACTAATGTATTTGGCCGTGTTTGAAGAAGTCAACGGCTGTAACAATGAACAATATGATATATTAATAAATATATATTTTTATTTACATATTCAAGCTGTCATAATTTATAAATATATATTTTAAGTTATACGTATATTTAGTTTATATAGTTAGAAAATGTTGACGATATTATACGATGTAATGTTACGGTAAACTAACAATGTTTAATAAATATAAATATATAAAATAGGCATAATAGCCTCGCGTCTAGTGGTAGCACTCGGTTTCAGGGCCCGCCTAGGAGAGAATCTAGGTGTGGTGGTGGGCTTTAGACCTTCAAGCCCCTTGCATGTACGGAAGCGAAGCGACCGAGGTATTGATGGGCTAAGAGACAACCCACCTTTAAGTGGGTTGGTTTCTGTAGGCACCCAGCTTTATAGAGCTTGGAATGTAGTGTCCCGGAAGGGAAGCCACCACAGAGACGGCAAAATTTTTTTGTCTTCAATAATATCAAATTATCTCTCAAGATAGCCACAAAGTTGGGTGGTGGCAAGGTGCACGCTTCTTGGCTACTCGGTTCATGCGTAAACCTCCCATATCAATGAATGAAGAAAAAAGATAACAGCAATAAGCAATACAGTCAAAAATACACTCAGTCAAAAACTTTAATAAATCGTACAATGATGAAATATAAAAATATATTCGAAATAAAAATAAAAATCAGAGCTGGGCATTGTAAAATAAAATAAACATATTGTAAAAAAAAAAAAAAAAAAAGTAATAATTGTCCGATTTGAGAATCTTTTTGAGAATAACGTGTGTTTTTTTCTACGGGAAAAAACGTTTCCAATAATATTTTCTATATTCCTTGAGGCGTCTTGAGAAAGAGAGAGAGAGAGAGAGAATGCTCCAATAGTTTTCCAATAGTAATTACTTCATCCCTTGAGAAAAAACAAGACTGAAAAAGTAAAGAATATTCCCTAGGGATAAGAACTTCCTTTCATCGGTAATCGTTGTGTTATTTTATTTAATATTTTAACTCTCCTTTCTTTTATTATTTTTTATGTTAGTAAGAAATTATTCAACAGAAATGTTTATTTCATCTTTATTTTTATTAAGCCACTAAAATTAACAGATATAAATTTTATACTTATCATTATTTTACGTTTTTATGTAAAAATATGAACTGTGAACGTAAAAGAGAAAAAATCTTCACAGTCAGTGCATTTTACTAGTAAAAAAAAATGTGTATCTCGAGGTACAAATCCATAATATAATACATTTTACTGTGTGCTATTGTTTGTACGTGTGTATTATTTTATCTAGTAAATTAAAGCCTAATATCATAATGAAAGTGATTAAAAATTAAATTATATATATATATATATATATATATATATATATATATATTATATAAAAATAAAGTATATATATAAAAATTAAGATGAATAGAGATGAGTATAGGTTCGAGCCACTGCTGGGTACGTACGTAAAGTGTGAAAGCGAAAGCACAACACGTTGCACGATGCATGTTTACATGCATTCCATGACGACGCACAGTATTCGGGAGGTGCATGATCGATATGATTGCACCGACCAGCCTGCCTAGATGTTTCCACGGTTTCTCTAGGCTGTCATGGCGAATGCCGGGCTGTGTACTTATGCCGTGGCCGGCCCGTGTATGCTTTTCCATTAATTGGAAAGTCCTTACCTGTCGATAAGACAATGTCTTGACTGGGACTGGGATTGGTGTATAGCACAATAACACAATATGGCAAGCAATATATATATATATATATATATATATATATATATATATATATATATATATATATATATATATATATATATATATATATATAAATATATATTAAAAAATATTTTTTATTGTGTAAATTTTAACTTGGAAATAATAATAATAATTCTTTATTGGGTGTTAAAACTGTACAAAGAGAGAGAAAATTTAAAATAAATAATAATTTACCCAACTGGGGTGAGAGGCAAATGCCTATACACAAAATGACCTTACATCATATGATTAGAAGATTGCTTCGTCAAAACATAACAGAATTTATGATAACAGTAATTAACAGTAAAAACTAGTAACGCCAAAAAGGATGCTGCATGATAATTTAAGCCCAAGCATCATTATGGCCGCTGCGCTTAAAAATTGCTACGCATCTGATTGGCTAAAACAGAGGAGGGGGAAGTTCTCGTGCATAAACTGTTTAATACGTGTCAAGTTTTAAATTATTGAAATAAAAATCAATATATATTGTATTGGTTAATTTCAATTATATTTCTAAATTTCAATCAAACTTTATTATACTTAAAATGAAAATATAAAGAAGAAAAAAGTAAAAAAAAATTGCAAGTCATTTAGTTTTATACTCTGGATATAAAAATTGGCAGCGTACAAGTGATTTTTATACTTCTAAATATGTGGAAGACTTAAACGTGAAAAGGTCATTTTTTTTTTTTTTTTTTTTTTTTTTTTTTAACTTTTATTTTCAAGGAATGGTATACTTTAAAAACTTCAGCTTTTTTAAATCAATACTTGATTTTACATAAGAACTTTTTTTTTTTGCCTGGGTTGGAAATTATTTTCTTTATTACGGCGTCCCTGTCAGTCTCATTACTATCTCCCAATCCCCAATTTTTCCTAATCTATCTATGTGTTTTTCTATCAAATCTTATAATATAGGAATATTGGAGCTAGAATTACGCTATTCATTTTAATAGGACATTTGCGAATGATTTAATTATTGTACAGTACGTCTTCCATTAGCAGTCACAATTTTCTTACTATTAATTGGAAGGGCAAGCTATGGACAAAAGTTTTTATGCAATTGTGTTTGCTGATTTTTTTTGTTGTTATGACCACTATATAGCAGAAACTAAAACACATTTTAATCACGATTCTCATGTACGCACAACAGCTTCGAAAAGTAAGGCAATAGTACTAATAATGTTACTAAAAATTGATTTTCAAGGAAAATATGGAACAATATTTCAAATTTTGTTTCTTTACAACATGTCATTATAGAGTCCCGATGTTTTTTATTATTGTTATTATTCCGCAAGTGCTGAATGAGTTTAGATGTAATCATGTAAACAATCATGCAAAAAAAAAAAAAAGGATTACTTTCTGGTGGCTATTTTAAAATCATTCTGTAAAAATCTATTTATTTTTATTTTAAATTATATTTGTCCTTTAATTCTATAGTAAAGGCAGTATATAAAAAAATCAGTAAAATGAAAGATATTACAAGTAAATTTTTTGTTCAATAAGCACGTTTTAGATTGATCGAATTTACATTATTTTTTATGTGAATCTATACTTGATATACTCTTAAGTTTTTATTAAACACAATAATCTAAATTAATATATATATATATATATATATATATATATATATATATATATATATATATATATATATATATATATATATATATATATATATATATATATATATATATATATATATATATATATATATATATATATATATATATATATATATATATATATATATATATATATATATATATATATATATATATATATATATATATATATATATAATATAATAAAACATAAAAAATACCTATAGGTACTAGTTGGTTTGTAAAAAATGCATATATTTGAAGTTTTAAGTATTATTACTTGTATATCAAAATTTACATAGTAACCGCAATTTTGAAGCATACTGAACTTGGTTTTCTCTTATAGTTCAAAGCAAAGAGCTGTGCAAGAAATAAGGTTAATATAGTCCCATTAATTATTATTATATTTTTGTATATTTAAAACAGAAGCCATTCATGGATAAATTAACATATTATGTAATTTATGCTGCACATAATAATTCGTATATATAGTAGAGCAAAAATGTTGCTATTTTGTAATAACTTAAGTAATTATGTTGAACATCTTAACTATTATGCTACTTACGTTAGTATAATCTCTATAGGGTGTACGCATTCATGTTAAAGGAGTTGAAAAAAAAATGTCTAATATCCTAACATACCTGAATATCAACATTCATTTGGCCAGAGTCATTGATTTCTAATTTATTTTCCATTCCCAAAATGATAGTTTCAGGTTTATGACGTCACATATCACTAGTCCACGTGCGTGGAAACAGGCAAGCTGTGACGTCATAAACCTGCATCTGCCATTTTTTTAATGTAAAATAAATTAAAAATCAACGACTCCAGCACCCAAATCAACATTGATATTTAGGTATGTTAGGATATTAGACATGTTTTTTGTTCAAGGTGTTCTATGCCTTTAAAGTCAAAGCCATGTTGGATCACTCAATAACATCGGCTGATATAGGAAAATGACTCATTTTCCCAGTCTTAAAATACTAACAGTAAGCAATGTTTTAGAGATAAATTGATACGACAGATATAAATTTGCTGCTATGATAGGTTGAATTAGCATCTCAAGTATGTGAGAATAATAATAATATTTAACCAAATTTCCAAAAAAAAATAACAAAAAAGAAGTTTTTCAATGTTGTTCATTGATCCAGTATGGCGTCGAAGCGCATTACGTATATGACGTCATACGGATACACGCTATACAATACCGCATAAATTATAAATGTTATGAATAAATGTTGCTGTATTAAACTGGTATAATTATGCCTGTTTTTTTTTTGGTCCGTGTATATATAAAATCAAATTACATAAAAATACAGTATTTAAAAATTATGAATATTTTTACGATATTAGTTACAATATAATGGTTCATTACCACACAAAGTTCAAGTATTAGTATACAGTATACGTGTTTATATATACAGTCACTTTATATTCATGTTCTCTCTCTCTCTCTCTCTCTCTCTCTCTCTCTCTCTCTCTCTCTCTCTCTCTCTACTTTAACAAGTAATTAGAAAATAATGTGAACACACAACAAGCTGTACTGTACATGAAAATTAGTAACAAACTTAATTATAGATTCTATCACCAATATAAACCTAATACCTATATACAATATTGGTAATGTTAATAAACGTTGTATAAAAATTACTGATGAGAATCTTCATTTTGAAAGTATATATAGTTATTTTATGCAGTGTATGCAAAAAAATATATATATAAAACTGTCATTTCTTATTCTCTATTTATTTATTATTTAAAAAAAAAATACTTTAACTAAATTTTTTGTTGTAAAAGCAGTATTTTAAAAGTATTTAATTGAATGCATCAAAAATCTATTACGTTAGAAGTCTAGTTACTATGTGCTCTATATTGCAAGAAAAATGTAACTTGTAATTTATTTAAGGGAGTAGGGGACCGACGTCGGCCATTAGACTCAAACTTTTCTCATCAAAAAAATCTGAAATTTTGCACAATGATTGATAATTTTAAATGTATGAAAAATTTGGGGGGTCACTGTGCAAATAAATGTTATATGATTTTTTGAAATTTTAAGCCTATAAGGCCAAATATTAATTTCAATAATTTTTTTCTTTTTTTTCGGGACGGTCAAACATCATGAAATTTTTATCACGGCTAGGTGTAACCCTTAGCTACACAGTGACACCAAATGTAGACCCAAAACACTTTTAGTTTTTGAGATATAAGGTCGGTACCTGACTCCCTTAAGAGCTCTACATTTCGACTAAAAGTAAAAACAATAATTTTTATTGGAAAGAGATGTTTTGACACAAGTTTTTTTTCTTCATATAATTTCCCCCTTTTTTTTTTCTTTTTTTTTTTTAAGGAAGGAAAAAATGATTTTTTTTGTTAATAATGTAAAACAATGGACACCCTGCACAACGCACACCCTGCCCCTATTTGTTTCTAAACTTAAAGATTTTTACGGAAAATAATTTTCCATTATAATTCCTTATAATATAGTATTATAGTGTTCCTTTGATTTATTATTATTTTAAACTTAACATAAAACCGTGATATTTTTAAACATCTCTCCTGGCAGTGTTTGTGAATTAATATTACGTAAAATAATTCACTCAACAGCTTGTTTTCAGTTATGAATATGGAAATACAATTTTCACAAACTAGTCTAATTTGCATGTCTACCAAATCATTGAAAAAAATATGTAGTGTAACATATTATAGAAAGCCATAGACCACATGAAACAACGTGTTCTTTTTAATAATAAAACACAAAATGGGATCTACAAAACTGATAACAATTTTTACAAGAATGTAAATGTGGCCCCACAAGAGAGCGTAAAAAAGCTGTAAAGTATGTTATTTACTTGAATATTTCTGTTTATGACATCAGAAACAGACAAAAATTAGTATGCAAATGTTGTGCGGGTTGCATTAGTTTACATTTTCTGATCTTTGCTGCCGTGTTACAATTGGGTTTTGGGAGGAACCAATGTTATATAAAGTCCCTTAAAGTGTTTTGTCTTATAAATGCTAATGTTTTCTTCTGGTCTATGCCTTTAAGTGTAATTTTTTTAATTCTGTACAAAAATATTATCTAAGTACTAGTTATAAATTACCCGTTGTGTTAATACATTTTGAGTTTCATATATCTACAATACATGTAATATTTGTTTTCTGATATTTATCATTATTTTAAACATAAAATTAATATTTTTCAAATATTATTATTATTATTTTATAGATTTCCATAAAATTAATTGAAAGAATATTGATGAAAAGCAATCAGTGCAGCAATATTGATATGTAATTATAACAAACATAATGCTCCCCTATGTTTCAATATATAGTAGTGTATTTACATAGCTTTGCAAATGGATCGTGATATAACCATTTAATCAACCTGCCTAATGCGCTCAGAGAATTATAAATGTGAATGTTGTGTTTGTATATAACTATAGGAAATAATAGTTCATTGATTAAGTACGTTTTAATCCAGCATTTCAATTCAATAACTTTGTAATATTGTTAATTGTAAAAAAAAAAAAAAAAAAAAAAAAAAAAAAAAAAAAAAAAAATCACATATCGATAATAATTTTAAAACTCTATTTTATTTCTAAATTTTCAACCAAATAATACAAGGCTTGCGCACATTACATTAAAATCGTTTTAAAATTAATGTTAAGACAAGTTACTTAAAGGAATAGACCAGAGAAAAACATAAGCATTTATATCACAAAACACTTGATGGGATTTCCATAATTAACATTAGTTTGTCTCAAAACCCAACAGTAGCCCCGTAGCAGTGATCAGAAATTCGATTTATGCAACTCGCACAACATTTTCACACTAATTTTTGCATGTTTCTGACGTCATAAACATGAATTTTCACGCAAATTGCATACTTAACAGTTTTTTCACGCTCTCTCGTGGAGCTACATTAACATTCTAGTAAAAATTGTCATCAGTTTTGAAGATCCCATTTTGTGTTTGTGGCCATTGTGGTCTATGGCTTTAATTAATGTTAAAAAAAAGAGCATGCAACATACATATTATGCATTATTTAAAAAAATTATAATAATAAAAAGCTTTCCTATTGAATTACAGTCCCAAGAAGCTAAGAATGCTTTAAGGTCATTGGAAAATCGATCGATCGATTATTTTTACAATATAACTAGTATGCCATTTTGGACGATTGTTCAAAAAGTTGACCTATCGCCCACATTACTTTAATATCGGGACTTTATATAAATCATTAAAGATATAAATAATTAAATCATTACAAATTGAAGTAATCCTCACAAAAAAGGAATTTTTTGAAACATAATTTTAAAAAAGTTGAATTCCAAAAGATTATTTGAACTCTAAACATTTTTTTTAGGAACATAAATGTTATCAATAAAGAATAGTAACAGTACCACGTATTCTTACCCTTTTCTTAAGAAAGCAGCAATCTTTCTGATGTTAAGTTTATAGCCGAGGAAAGTGTACTTGTATGCACTTTCTATATGATAAGTGCATTTTTATGTATACGTGCTTTTTCTTGTAAATTCGAAACATGAACTTTCCAATAATTGACAGATGTCACAGATTGCAGTTCTCACAATAGCATTTTGTTAACATGACATTATAATATGACTTTTTAAAACAAAATCGTGAAGGAACAGTTGTAAGTGTGTGTGTATATATATATGGTATATATCGCCCTTGTTGCGTCCAAAGGGCGTACTTGCATTTGGCTACTTACGATGCTGCGCGCGCATCCGCCAGATGCTTAACATGTAAAACCAAGTGCATGTACGCCCTTTGTGGGAATGGATAAAAATGCAAGTACGCATTTTGTGAGTCGACCTTGAAATGGAAGTACGCCCTTTGGACGCCACAAGGGCGATATATATATATATAAGGTTTCAACTAAACCTCAGTGAGGTACTGGCAGTTATTCAACTGCATTTTAAATACCCCGAATCTTCAGAAACCCTGTACGTAAACGTGCGTGTTCCTCCAAAACAGGTTTGCCACGGCCTAGCAAACATCCCGACATTTGCCTTACAGAATGAGTAAACCGTGGAAACTCTCAATCAGGATGGTCGGCAATGTTAACATTGCCTCCCGAATCTCCAAGCTAGCTCCTTGCCATCACTACACTTTCGTAAAAGCTTAGACGGTGGCTGGAATCGAACCCGCGACCTATTGCATGCAAGTTGGACGCATGAGCCACTAGACCATGGAGTCGGTCTAAAATCATTTTTATTTATAATTAAATTGAAGTATAATATGACTACACTTTGCGATCTTGAGATGAAATATAAAAGTAAAGTGTTATTATCATATTGTTTGAAAATTATACCATTTTTTTAAACTAACTTATAAATACAGCTAAACTGGTATTTATAATTTTTTTTCTGGTTTATTCTGTGTAAATCTCGTGTATTAAAAATGATGATTTATATTAAGAGTGTACAGAGGGTAATAATATCACAACTCTAAATATATTAAAATTTATAATGCTTTAGGGAACATTAAGCTTTCATTGCTTTAGAAATAATAGCTCATTTTTATCATCTAATTTTATTATTTTTATCTATATATTATAATGTTCATTATTATTACTAACGATTTTTCTAGAAGAAAAAAATCAGAGGGGAGAAATAAGAATAGCTTTATACTGTAATCAACATTACAATTTCTCTTCATAAAAAATTATTTGAAATTCTAGAATGTTATCTTATATAATTTTTAATAAAATTAAAATACTATTAAATAAATTAAATGATGATTAAAATGTATATAGCAATAATAATGAGAATATAAAAGTAAACCACCACCAATAAACTCAGAACAATTTTAGGATTTCTTCTTGTTTTATTTTCACTTGAAATGTTTATGGTGGGAAATTAGGTACTGTGGGATTTGACTAAAAAATTGTAAAGAAAGAAAAATCTGAAAATTTTCACAGTGATACATTGAGATATGGTATCTTCAAAAATGTAGAAAAATTGGGGGGTCACCATGCTAGATTTTAAATTATGTTTTTTTTTTTTTTGAAGTATTAGTCCCATAAGAGCCCATGTTAATTTTAATAATTATTTTATCTCTTATCTGATGGTCACGGGTTCTAAAATTTTTATCATAGGTAGCTGTTACAATTAACTTTCAAATGTCATCATAAAGCTTCCTTTTAAAATTTTGAGATACAAGACATCTATATAAAACCACTAATGCATATATGCTTAAACTATAATATATATAGTTATACATAAAACAGTTAGAAGTATAGTTTTAATTAAATTTTTTAAGACACAACAATCGGATGTAATTTAAATACACTAATAAATAAATTATCATCTAATTCATAACTGTCATGCAATTTTCAAATTTTTCAAATTTAATTTCTATTTTATTATAATTAAAATATTCTTAAAGAGATTTTAAGGTATTTTATTATCAGTAATTTTTTCTTGTTTTAACAACATTACATTAAAGGCATAGACAACATAAAACATAAAACATTTATATCACAAAACACTTGATAGGACTTACATAAATAACTTTAGTTTGTCTCAAAATCCAACTGTAGCACCATTGCAGTGATCAGAAAATTTCAATTTATGCAACCCGCACAACATTTTCTTACTAATTTTTGCCTATTTCTGACGTCATATTCACTCTAATTGTATGCTTTACAGTATTTTCACGCTCTCTTTTGGGGCCACATTTACATTCTGGTAAAAATTATCATGAGTTTTTTAGATCCCATTTTGTGTTTAATGATTAAAAAGAACGCGTTGTTTCTATGTCTTTAAGTTACAAATTGAAAATTTAATATTAAAAGCAGAAATAAATAAAATTAATTATAATATCAATATATTATGTAGATTAGACATAACAGTTAAAATTTAAAACATTCATTTAAAAAAAATAAAGAAGAAGAAGAAGCTTTAAAAGTCATTTGATATAAAATTTATATTGCACGCCCATGCTAAGTAAAAGGGTTTCGAGTGTGCAATTAAGTGATGTAAAATACTCGATATATCTCCACATTTACTGACATTTGGGGGCATTACATTGGCAAAATATTGCGTACTTTATTGTGAGAAATTTATTGATATGTTATCTACATCCACTGGTATAGCTGTGTTAATGGAAGGATTTTATGTGTGGAAATTTATTGGTTTTGTTTTATCAAGTAATTTTGTGGATATTTATTGAAAAAAAAGGACATGAAATAAAACTTTTAATGATTTTAAAGGATTTTTCTTTCAAATTGTAATTTTCGATAAATATTATCATTTTTTTTTTTTTATCATTCAATTTTTTTATTTTGTCTAAACTTTATAAAAAAGTTGACACTGTCATACCTTATAAGTTGATATAAACAATGAAAAAAAATTAACATTGTAACTTTACATTAAAAAGCGTAAAAGTTTAAAAAAAAAAAAAAAAAAAAAAAAAAAACCTTTTTTTTAAAGCTATTTAACATTAGAGAATACTTTAAATTTAATGCACTCTAAAATTGAAAAACAAGGTATTTAAACTTAAAAGTATCGTGCATATTAAATAATTGAAAGAATAATAATGAAATAAGTTGATTTACTTTCGTAAATATACTGTACATTAACATATAGCTTTTTTAAATTTAATTTTGTTGCACTGTAAAGTAATTTCATTACTTTATTTCATGCGACCACTTATCATTTGAGTTAAAAAATATATACTAAAATGTTTATATTTAGAAAGGGCACATGTGCATAATTCCGGTAACATAGCTCCTTGAATCTTTGCAGCTCTGCAACCCGCACAACATTTGTACCACACTTGTGGCCTAAAGTTTAGGATACTTCTGTAACTCAAATATTTTTACAGCATTCCTCGTCTTGATTGTACTGTGTCCAACAATGTATTGTGCTTGTATTATGTGTTTTTTGAAATAAAACCCTTTCTGAATATGAATTACATAAATATACGTAAACTTACATCTAGGATTAATTATAGTTTAATGATTGTACAATTACAAATAATGTTAAAAATTATGTAAAATCAAGTCGAGCCGACTACTATTATTATGATTATGAGTTGTTTTCTTTCTTCTTTTGTAACACCAACACCGGAATCCTACTTGATTCAAGGTGAAGGTGAGAATAATTCAGAACCAATTATGTCAGAAACTGCAGCTGGTATTATTATTATTATTATTTTGTAAATTTTATTTTACATTTAATGAACATTTGAATTGTGTTTAAATCATTTAAGTACTAATTAACATCCTTATTTTTATTTGGGTTTTTGAAATTTAATGCCCATCAGCAATCACCTCATTTTACACAACTGTAGAGAGACAAGAAGTTACGCAATTTATGCAATGTTTTATTAAATCATATTTAATAATAATAAATAATGTTTTTTTATAGAGTTCAAAAAGGTACGAAGCCACTTCTCTGACTTCTCTTAACAATTTACAATAGTCAGAGTATTTAAACGTTTTATCTATTATATTTTAAACATATTTATTTATTTTATTTTTTATTTTTTTTATTTTTTGCTTGCCATATTGTGTTATTGTGCTATATACCACTCCCAGTCCCAGTCAAGACATTGTCTTATCGACAGGTAAGGACTTTCCAATTAATGGAAAAGCACACACGGACCGGCCACGGCCTAAGTACACAGCCCTGCATTCGCCATGACAGCCTAGAGAAACCGTGGAAACATCTAGGCAGGCTGGTCGGTGCAATCACATCGATCATGCACCTCCCGAATACTGTGCGTCGTCATGGAATGCATGTAAACATGCATTGTGCAACGTGTTGTGCTCTCACACTTCACGTACGCACCCAGCAGTGGCTCGAACCTATACTCGGTGATGAGTACAGAGTTTCGAGTCAGCTGCCTTCACCACTCGGCCATACCAGCTCGGTAAAAATCGGTATTAATCATCAAAATATTACTCAAAAACCTACGTTGCAATACACTAAAAAAATGAGAAATGCTGTACAGTACAGCATACATATAATTTAATAAATTGTGTTATTAGAAACGAATATTACTAAAAATCGGGTTAGGAATTAACTGTAAATTTTATTTTTATCCGTATGTCTGATTAAAATATAAAAACGTTGATATTATTCCTTCTAATCTCATTCACATAATATATATTTTTTTTCAATAAGTATTGAAGTATTTTGTTCACCAAAATATTCCAAATTATCTCACAAATTGTATTATATATTAGTTATATATTGTGTAAAATGTACTGACTAAATTCTCACATATAAATACTTAAAAGGTCTATAGTGATTATTATAAAGACTTGAAAGTTTGCATGTTCAAAATGAATGAACAGTAAAGGGTAAAGTTTCCTAATCAGTGAGGATTATTTAGGGTCAAAATAGTAAGCACAATAGAGGGGTGATTATAAAGTCTTCAAAGCTTGGACATTGGTATTATGTAGAATGTAAAGGATTTCAAGTTATATTGGGTGATAAATTTACCAACAATTCAATTGAAAACTGAATAGAGTTAGAATTTCATTAAGGATTCTGGTTACCACTTCAGTAAAGTACACTATATTGAATTATATTAAATTATTAGAAAGTTCAGAGAAACAAGCAAACAAACATACAATGAACGAACGAACGAACGAACGAACGAACGAACGAACGAACGAACGAACGAACGAACGAACGAACGAACGAACGAACGAACGAACGAACGAACGAACGAACGAACGAACGAACGAACGAACGAACGAACGAACGAACGAACGAACGAACGAACGAACGAACGAACGAACGAACGAACGAACGAACGAACGAACGAACGAACGAACGAACGAACGAACGAACGAACGAACGAACGAACGAACGAACGAACGAACGAACGAACGAACGAACGAACGAACGAACGAACGAACGAACGAACGAACGAACGAACGAACGAACGAACGAACGAACGAACGAACGAACGAACGAACGAACGAACGAACGAACGAACGAACGAACGAACGAACGAACGAACGAACGAACGAACGAACGAACGAACGAACGAACGAACGAACGAACGAACGAACGAACGAACGAACGAACGAACGAACGAACGAACGAACCAACCAACCAACGAGCCAACGAACCAACGAATAAATATGATGTTTTAATATTTTTAAGTAAACAACAACTTGAAATATTCAAAAATGTCTATTTCATTTGAAAAACACACGTACAAAAATAAATTCGTAATAATAAAAAATTGTATTATGATTGTTATAATGAAGTTGTCAGGTAGTGTCCATACAGCATAATTAGTAATTATAATTAGTAATCACTACTTTACCATTGCTCATTAATTGTAAAATAAAATATAATTGGCCGGTGATGTGATTTTTTGTCTTTGTTACTCAAAATCAATGCTTTGCTATTGTCATTTCATCACAGAATAAAATATAACGCACACACACACACACAAAATAATACAAAATTGCAGTTATATTTCACAAAGTTTTATTGTTCTGTTTGTATGACTCAAATTCATTGTAAAAAAAAATACTTCTGTACTTGTCAAAGTTGCAATAAAAGTTAAAGTATTTTAAAATAATTTTTAAAAAATTGGAAATCGGTTGTGGTATGATTAAAAAATGGGAAAAAAGTTTTATCAATATGAGTAAATGTAAGTACTTTTAAATTGAAAGTATTGCGGCCTGTTTGAAATGAATAAGATTTGTAACGAGTTCTCTCTCTCTCCCTCTCTCCTAAGCAACAAATGATTCCCACTTCAGTTACATTGCTCACTAGCCAACTCTACTCTCTCAAGCTACATACAGTAAATACCTCACTCGATATATTTTACAAAGTAATCCTCATCAGTATACATATAATATGTGATAAAGAAAGAACGTGCATAAGATATCAAGTAAATTTTATGTTATTGCATTAGTGACTTTAGCGCCGCGCAGGATTATACGATTACAAAAAAAAAAAAAAAAAAAAAAAAAAAGTGAACAGAATGCAAACTATTTTATCATTTGCCTTCTAAATTTTTTTAGTGGTTAACTTGTAGCATATTGATGTTGTTAGTACAAGTGTAAAGGTAGAATTTAAATTAGTTTTTTTTCTTTCTTTTTTTTTTTTTTTTAATTGTGACAATTTTAGCTTACATTTACATTGTAATTTAGTCTTTTATATTTTATGTTTTCTTTCAAGCATTTTTAAAGGATAATAAAATATAAATTTTTTATGTAAAGTAAATGCACAATAAACTTAATTTTTTATCATTTATAACAATAGAATAATAATTAACATATCAAGAATACTAAGCTGTTTCTCATCAGCCAATCAGAGGCAAGTTATAAGGTAGATGTCAGATAAGTGATAACTATAAAAATAAATACAAAATCAACGAGTTCAATATATTTTTTCTTATAATAAGATGTGCGTTAATTTATCTTCTTATATTATAAATTATATAAAAAAAAGTAAATACTATATGGATTTAAGACTGTCATCTAATGTTGATTAATAAAGGAACAACTGTTTTTAGGTCAACTGTGAGCGATTTTGCTCACATCCACTTCCATTTCGACATACTGCGCATGCGTAGTAAAGTAGAAACGGAAGCGGATATGACCGAAATCACTCATAGTCAGCCTAAAAACAGTTGTTCCTTTATTATTCAATTAAATTGAAACTTCTTACAATGTTTTAAATGAAGATCTTTAAAAAAAAAATTATTTTTATAAGCAGTATTTTTAACTTGTATGCACTAGCCAATCATAGGAGAGGTAGAAAGAACTGAAAGCTGCCTAGTTACATATCTATTATTTTTTTAACTACTGCACAAGAGAGATTAGAAAATCATATTATTATTTCTTACCAATAACAAAAAGTTAAGTATTGTATTATATAAAAATTTTTTTTTATTAAGGATGCTGGGAATAAAAATATAAGTTAGGTATAAATGTATTACATCTTCTTCTTTTTTTAATAATTATATTAAAATATGGTACCCACCTGACCCAAGGTGCTCATTTTTTTTTTTTTTTTTTTTTTTTTTTAGAGAAAATACTGATTATATTTCACCCAAGAGGTGCTTGCCAAAAATTTCTATTATTTTAAAATCATCATTAACCTTAAAGTGTTACTGATGACCGCAAACACAAACAAAAAAGCTCCACTGACACTTCTTTAAAATAATGAATGCTTAAGTAAAGCTAAAAAAAAAAAAAAAAAAAAAAAAAAACGGAAGTGCCAGAAAAGGAAACCACGTGATGTTAAAAGTGACAGGCGGCCCACGCCTACCTTGCTGCTAGCGCGAAGTTTTCTCCCACTTATACAGTCACTTGATTTCCGTTTCCGGCATTTACTTTACGGCTTTTTTTTTTTAGATGTTTACATAATATTTTGCTTCGTTCAACTAACGAAGCAGTTTTTTATAGTTCAATTAGACCTTAGACCCAAAAAAAAATCGACGACCACAGGAAAAAAGTCCACGGACGTTTCTTTAATAATATAAATGGATTCATTCGATTCGCAGCTCTAGTAAGTTAGTTTTTAATTAAGTAAAATAGTAAAATCCAGCTTTTTATTTAAAACCTTTAAAACTGCCCTGAAGATTAAAAAAAAAAAAAAAGCTTTTTTAAACAAACGTATTTTTTTAAAGTTTTTTTTTTTATTTTTTATTTAAAAAAAAAATTAAATATATTTAAAACATTACTCTACATTTTTATGTACGAGATTACATGACTATACTACTATAAAGCGCAATCTTGAGTTAATAATAATAAAATATCTTGCTAAATTTTTACAATCAAACATTTTCTCTATATAACATGACCTTATTTTTTTTAAAGTTTATATTAAAAAAAATTCAATTACAGTAAAGTTTAATCCTTTTTAATTATAAATAATATAAAACTTTAATACTGTATGCAATAAAATGCATCCTTGCATTCTCTTATAAAATGCAATATTATAATAAAAATTAAAATTCTTTATTATGCATTCTATTTCTATTTTAATGAATACTATAACAATACAATGAATTTTAATAATATATACCCTTTATTTTAACATTTAGTAGTATGTAAATTTAAAGAGAATTATTTTTAAATTAGATTGTAGGTTTTTAATATGAACTTTACGGTGGATGAAATTCCGTGAGAAAATTAACACTGGCTTTTAGATTGTACTTCTCTCTCTCTCTCTCTCTCTCTCTCTCTCTCTCTCTCTCTCTCTCTCTCTCTCTCTCTCTCTCTCTCTCTCTCTCTCTCTCTCTCTCTCTTTCTCTCTCCCACTCGCTCTATGTACAGAATACATTAAGCAACAAAACTTAAAAAGTAATTACAAATTGTTTAACTATCGCTATTTTTTTACAACAGTTTATTTTATTTAACTTAAATTAATACAGTAATTATTATTATATATAAAAAAGTAATTATTTTCAATATAAAACATTTAAATTATATATATAAAAAATACTTTTAAAGAAACTTAGCATTATATTGAAATTTACTATTGCTCCAATAGTTTTTAATTAAAATTGTAATTGATTTTCTTAAAAAAGTTTTATGATTTAAATAAATAAAAAAAACTTTGATTTTTCTATAGAAGTGATGAAATTTGTCTTCAATTTATTGAAAAAATACATGACATTTTTAATTTATATTAAAATATATTTAAATGGGTATAGAATAGTTGTTAAATGGGTTTTCTTTTCAATTATTATTTGTAGTTTAATTTAAAACTATGTTTGAAAGGCAATTTATATACATAAGTGTTACATTATACATATTAGCGTTACGTATGTTGCAAAATTAAAATTAAGTGATATATTTTAGGTGTTCAAAATAATAAAGCTTTTATTGATAAATAAGTTGCAGAAATATAATACTTTTAAAATAAAACCAAATTTTTATACCAGGGTAAAAGTTATGACAACTTTAGTCAAAATAGTAATTGGCATGACTATGGATCTATTTTAAAGTCGACGCTATGTTGGATCACTCAATAACATGGGTGGCATAGGAAAATGAATCATTTTGCCAGTTTAAAAACACTGCAATATTTTTGAGAGCATTGATGCTGTATTGATGCTGATGTTGAATTAGTATCGCAAGTATGTGAGAAAAATAACAATAACAAAAAATGAACCAATTTCTTAAAGAAAATTGCCTAAAACGAAGTTTGTCCTATAATGAGCAATGTTATTCACTACTCCAGTATGGCCTCCAAGCGCATTAAATATGACGTCATGTGCATACACCCTATAATTTAAATCAATGTTTTATTTTATCTATTTTTTTCAATATTTTCAATGTGACTTGACTAATTACTAATATAAAAATTCAAACATTTTACAGTAAACTGTTTATCAACATTTTTTTGTAAGCTCAAGACTTGAAAAGCAAACGAAAGCAATTAATTTTAAAAACAACAAACAATTGTGTAGAGTTAAAAAAAAACTGGTTTTCAATTTTTGTTTTTGTATCATTTTTCAAGAAGTTGTAACGAGCTTGACTTTTAGCTCAGCAAAAGTCAGTTTCTCGTTGAAAACGTTTCCATCATTAATTTTAACTTGAACATCTATCTTGTTTTTGAAAACATCACTTTTATCTGGGGTGATAAAAGTTTTTTTTTTTTTTTTTTTCATTCTTGCCGATTTGCAAAAATAAAATAAAAGAGGCTTATTAAAGGTTGTTAAAATTGTAAATTATTTCCTTGTTATTGATATAATAATTTTAAACTTTTAATTCGAATAAAGCAATAGACCACATGTAGCAACTTGTTCAAATTTTAACATAAAATAAGATCTCCAAAACTGATGACAATTTTTACAAGAATGTAAATGTGGCCCTACAAGGGAACGTGAAAATACTTTCAAGTATGCTATTTGAGTGACTATTCCTATTTATGATGTCAGAAGCAGGTAAAAATCGGGCAATGTTATGCAATGTTGCATTAGTTAAAATTTTCTGATCACTGTTACGGCACTTCAGTTTGGTTTTGAGACAAACTAATGTTATTTATATAAGTCCCATCAAGTACTTTGTTACATAATTGCTTATATTTTCTTCTGGTCTATTTCTTTAATACCAATAACTATGCTAGCACATTTTTAGCACAAATTGTTCAATACAGCATAATCTGCGTTATTCTTCACAATATCTATATTAGAGAGTATAAATTATAAATATTATATTGTACATAAGTATTTATATTTTTCTAATTTAGTATCATTTATACTTCAATGCACTGATCTATATAATAAGCATTGGGCAACATTGCATTTTGCCGCTTGCGATTTTCTTCCAGCTGACTAAAATTTTCTTCAAGCGGCAAGAGCCTGTATCTGCCCCTGGCTACAATGACATAAATGCAGCATAAATTATGTAATTTATTCCTTCCGTGAAAAATGTTTTTATCATCCTATATTATTTTATTTATTATAATAATACTTTAAAATATTTAGTTTTATAAGCATTTAAAATTAATAAATAACTGTATTCAACATGGTATCAATTATATTGCGTAATACTGTACATAAAAATATCAATTAAAAACCTCCCACACTTACACTAAAATGCGTGTGTATAAATGTTTTTATTTGTTTAGCAATTTATTTTATAAAAATATTATTATACTAAAGCTTTACGTTTTATATATATATATATATATATATATATATATATATATATATATATATATATATATATATATATATATATATATATATATATATAATAAAACCCAACAGTAAATAAAGATTTTTTATTTAAATCGGATTAAATACAATGTAGTTTTAAAATGATTAATTTTTATTATTTTATTTTAACAATATTGCTATAGGGGGCTTATATATTATACATTTTGGTAACATTTAATTATTTATAAAATAATTATTAAATAATAAAATTATTTTTATGATTCATATATTTAAATTTTTATAGCTTTTTTTTTTTTTTTTTTTTTTTTTTTTAGCAATAAAATAAATTTATTATAAATATGATGCTTAAATATGGAATATAATGTTGATATTTATACACACAAATTGTAATTAAGACTTAAATATAATTTCATAATTAATGAATGTGATTTAAAGTTTAAAGCAATAGAAAGTTAAATCTGATTTAGTTCATAATTTGTAAAAGATTTTATGCGTTCGCAAGGTATAAGCTATCGTTTTTGCGACGAAACTTACTTTAGCTAACATAGACGTTTTCGTGAGTTTGTCATTGTAAATACCTAGCTGTGTATTAAGTTGTTTGAATTTTGAATGCCTATTGTACTGATTTCAAGAAATAAAGCTTATGAGATACATTTTAAAGGCGTAGAACACCTCGAACAAAAAAAAAAAAAAAAAAAAACGTCTAATATCCTAACATACCAATGTTGATTTGGCCGGAGCCATATATTTTCCATTCAAAAAAAATGACAGATGCGGGTTTATGACGTCACAGTTCACTGGTTCACGCGCGTGGAAACAGGCAAGCTGTGATGTCATTTACCCGCATCTGCCAATTCGTGAATGGAAAATAAATGAGAAATAAAAGACCCCAACCCAATAAACGTTGATTTCTAGGTATGTTAGGCTATTAGACCTGTTTTCTGTTCAAGGTGTTATATGCTTTTAATGTATCTTTAGGGAATAAAATTGTATTTATGATGTTGTTGTGAACATAATGTCTATCTCGTATTTTGTCATGAGAAGCAAAAGGTCTATCTCGTATTTTGTCATGAGAAGCAAAAGGTCTATCTCGTATTTTGTCATGAGAAGCAAAAGGTCTATCTCGTATTTCGTCATGAGAAGCAAAACGTCTATCTCGTATTTCGTCATGAGAAGCAAAAGGTCTATCTCGTATTTTGTCATGAGAAGCAAAAGGTCTATCTCGTATTTTGTCATGAGAAGCAAAACGTCTATCTCGTATTTTGTCATGAGAAGCAAAAGGTCTATCTCGTATTTCGTCATGAGAAGCAAAACGTCTATCTCGTATTTCGTCATGAGAAGCAAAAGGTCTATCTCGTATTTTGTCATGAGAAGCAAAAGGTCTATCTCGTATTTTGTCATGAGAAGCAAACGGTCTATCTCGTATTTTGTCATGAGAAGCAAAAGGTCTATCTCGTATTTTGTCATGAGAAGCAAAAGGTCTATCTCGTATTTTGTCATGAGAAGCAAAAGGTCTATCTCGTATTTTGTCATAAGAAGCAAAATGTCTATCTCGTTTTTTGTCATAAGAAGCAAAATGTCTATCTCTTTTCACGTTATGTAGATGGCTCTTAAGTTACACATTTTGCTTTTCGTGACCAAAAAAGGAATTATACATTTTGATTCTGCTGACAAAAAACCAGATAGACATTTTGCTTCTCGTGACAAAAAACGAGATAGACATTTTGCTTCTCGTGACAAAATACGAGATAGACATTTTGTCTCCAGCAACAATGGTATCAACCTTTTATACTTACTAAAATAACAAAATGTTAAAATAACCAACAAAATAATCTTTTATAGTATAATTATAAAACTCAAGCGAGTAAATTTACATCAGATTTAAATGCAGTAAAAGTTAAAAACTACAGAGGTAAAAATCAACAACAGAACTTTCATTTTATATAATAATTATTATAAATTCATTTTTTTAAACCTAGTTTAAATATTTACAGAGTAAAATGATTAAAATATATATCATAAAATGTTATAGCTGGTGAAAAAAAGAACTACAAAAATGAACGCTTACAGGCAAATTAAAAATATTTTAAAATTTCATAACGAGTAAAAAAAAATTAAGCTTTTTTTATTTTTTAACTTTAGGCTTTTGAGTTATTTAGTAAATTAAATATTTATTAGTTCTAATATCGAATAATTCATCAGAAATATTGATGAAAACGTTTTTTTTTATTGAAATAAACTTGAATAGCAAAATATTAATTAAAAATTCCATTCAATATTTTATTCATTAACAGATGTTCTTGACTTTTCAACTCAATTAAAACAACAAAAATATTTTGTATAAATTTATAATTTTTTTTTTTTAAATATACTTATGATTTAGTACGGGAAAAAAATATTGATATAATTCAAACACTAATACTGTAAAATGTCGGTAAATTATGAAATAATGGTATATTTGTGAATTTGATGGTAAACTAAAATCTTAGTGAGTCTATATAAATGGACAATAACAAATAATAATGCAAGCCCCATTCAGTAACATTTATACTTAAAGACATAGAACACCTTGAACAAAAAAAACTTACTAATATCCAAACATATCTAAATATCAACGATGATTTGACCTAAGTCATTGATTTCTAATTTATTTTCCATTCTTAAAATGACAGCTGCAGGTTTATGACGTCACAGCTCACTAGTCCATAGGCGCGGAAACAGGCAAGCTGTGACGTCATAAACATGCAGATACCATTTTGTGAATGGAAAATAAATTAGAAATCAATGACTCTGGCCAAATCAAGGTTTTGATATTTAGATATGTTAGGATATTATACGACATGTTTTTTGTTCAACGTGTTCTATGCCTTTCACATCATAATTTCAGCAATAATTAATAATAATTATGCTGCTCAGCATAATAAAATTCAACGAAATTAATGAGACAGACTAAAGAAACCGTGGTAAAACACAGAAAAGTTAGACAACTATTGTGCTTGCAGTTTAATACGTTACGCATTTCATACAACACCAAATGTGCCAATAATATACTGTATATTTATATAGGTAGTTTTCACCTGGGGTCAGTCTCGGGGTGGTTATTCATTGTCAGTCAATGAATTAAAAATACATACTTCTGAAGATAAATTTAAAATTATTATGTCAATATAATGATGCATTGCAATGCTAAATCGCTATTAGTTAAAAATAGCAATCAAAATTACGATAACCAATTTTAATTAATCCTAAGTAAAATGAGAAACAAAACTAAATAATTATTTCAATAAGAGTATTTTGGATGTATAAAGTTTTCGTATATATTGTTATTATCATAGTATGTGTATTTATATTTTTTTACTTTTATATAAACAAGTCAATATAAAATAAATATATAGGAAATAAATAAATGCTATGTATTAAGAATGTCTGATTACTCTAGATCATATTAATGTTACATGTATGTCTATTGTTATGTTTTTATTGTAAAAATGAAATTCTCAATTCCTAAACATGTTATTGACTGATAAAGGAACAACTGTTTTGAAGCTGACAATAAGCAATTTCGCTCAAATCCGCTTCCGTTTCAACTTACTGCGCATACGTAGTAAGTAGAAACGGAAGCGGATGTGACCGAAATTGCTTATAGTCGGCCTTAAAACCGTTGTTCCTTTACTAGTCAATAAATAAGTTAGAGGACCATGTAAGAGGGTATGTACCTTTTTTTGGCCTCGTAATAAAAACCAGTTATTATTATAATTATATTTTTTAAATTTGGGCTTTCTAAAGGCTGTAAGTATAACTAAGAAGTATTAAACAAAGTGACGGTAGCTTATGAAACAATTATGTTCTAGCAGAAAGAATCACTTTTTTTTTTCTTTCTATATAGAGAAGATTTTTTTTAAAGCATGCTGGTAAAAATATCAACTTCCACTCACATTATACTTTGGTATAAAAATGTATTGTATACCATAAATATTGATTTTTAAAAAGCTGTCAATACAAAATATTTATTATTAATAACTTTATATACATAAACTTTTTCCCATATTTATGTATTAAAAAGTTTAAGCCTGTATATTATAACAGTCAGTATACATGAAAAGTGCATCATATGCAAGTTCAGCTTTGGTACTATAATTTAATATGACTGCAGTATATAAATATAATATTACGTGTAATACCATAAGCTGCATTTGGTATATAAATATATAAATATTGTATGCAATGCAAGGGTGTATTTTGTAAGCTGTAATTTTAAGCTAAAGCCTTTTTTTTTTTTTTTTTTTTTGTAAATGCTTACATATTAAGTTTTTGTTCTTAAAGCCATAGACCACATAAAATAACATATGCTTTTTAATGAATAAACACGAAATGGGATCTTCAATACTGACGAAATTTTTTACCAGAATGTTAATGTATTCCCACGAGAGAGCGTGACAAAACTGTAAAGTATGCAATTTATGTGACTATTCATGTTTATGACGTCAGAAACATGCAAAAATTAGTATGAAAATGTTACGTGGGTTGCATAAATTGCATTTTCTGATTACTGCTACGAGGCTACTGTTGGGTTTTGAGGCAAACTAAAGTTATTTATGTAAATCCCATCAAGTATTTTGTGATATAAATGCTTATGCTTTTCTCTGGTCTATTCCTTTAAGGGCTGTATTTAGATGGCTTGCATCTCAAAATCTAAAAAGAAAACTTCGAAATTTTATGACACTATTTGAAAGTTAATAGTAACAGCTACCTATGATAAAATTTTTAGAACTCATGACCTGTTATGGGCTGTTATGGGACTAAAATTTCCAAAAATCATAATTTAAAATCTAGCATGGTGACCCCCCAAAATGTTTACATTTTTGAAGATACCTTATCCTAATGTATCACTGTGAAAAACTTCAGATTTTTCTTACTTTACAACTTTTTAGTCAAAATCCGTAGTACCTGATTTCCCGCCTTAAAAGGAAAGAGGAGGCTTAAAATAAAAGTAGAAACAAAAATAAATAAAGACGGTCAAAATAACTACGTAATTATTATGCTAGTCACATTTCAAAAACATTTATTCACCATGAAAAACTTTCAATAATACTTATTATATTTTATACATTACACACAAATATGTTAAACATCATAATTACTTACGCAATATCAAAATAGCATCAATTATAATATGCTTTATGATATGGAAGCATAAATCACTATTTTATTTTATGCTAGCTATTTTGTTATTTTGGTTAAAAAAATAAGGTTTAAACTTAGTCAGAAAACAAATTATTAAATAGCTTTTATAATATATATATATATATATATATATATATATATATATATATATATATATATATATATATATATATATATATATATATATGAGCCCATGTCATTCGACCCAAAGGTATACTGATCCATTCAGTTTCTGATCCAACTCACACCCCCTAAAGGTTGGGCTTGCTAGGTGGCAGGAGTATGTAGGAAGGGAGAAAAGATGATTGACATAAACCAGTGGCAACCATGTCTACAATCCAAACGGTTTGGATAGCTAGTATTTATAAATTTTATTTATAAATTTAATATATAAAGTGAATAACGTGTCCATAAAAACATATATAAATAGTACAATATGTCAATATTTTTCTTCATCATGAAAGCTATATAAAAATGTAAATAATTATATATTATTAAACATATTATATAGTTATAAAATTAATTTGATATTTATGATATTCTGCCCTTAGTTAAATTATCAACTCTTTCTATCATGTCTTCTATAAATATGTTTTTGGTATACTTTTTATCATTTTTAATTGAATAAAAATATTTAGTGAGTTTTGAATGTAAATTGCAATTATCAAAAACCACCAAAGAAGTATAATACACTAATTTTACACTAATTTCTTTCAATATAATGTTAATAATTTAGGGTTGCAATACTCAAGGTATGTTTTTTTATATAATTATATTGTAATTTATTTTATATCTGCAAATTTGAAAACGTACAGGCTAGCTATATTGAAATATACTAGCTATACGTATATATAACAATAATATATTATAGGGTTACTGATGTTTTGGTTTTAATAGGCTTGCTACGCTGTTCCAAAATAAATATAACTTACGCATATAGATGTAAATTGTTAGAAAAACAAACAATAATATATAATTATTGATATTTATAATTTATTTTTATATAACTAAAGTAAGGGTATTTTCAAAATTTTAGTTCTTAATATACAGCATTTCGATTAATTACAATTAATGCAATTTCCGAAAATGCACAAATTTCCAGATAGGGCTATTTAAGCATTCTGGGAGGGTGTGCAAAAATATGATTACTCAAAATTTTGCATTATATTACATATGGTCAATTGTTTTTATATAATATAGTATCCAGTGATTGGTGCCTATAATTTGTCAATTTTGAATTTTTCCATCTTTATAACGCAATTTCACTATAATTTTATGCTATATAAATATTGTATTCAAAAAGCCTTTAAAAATTATAAGTTATTTAAAACTTATAATATTAATTTCCTCTTTTTTACTGTTTTGAATTATACATGCATTTTTTCTGTGAATTTTTCTATGAATTTGTATGCAAATAAATTGTATTCAATTATTTACCTTTACTATGCATGTACGAGTATGTAAGCAAATTATATATTGAAATCAAATTTTTTTTTTTTTTACATTATTAACCTCTAGGGTCATTAAAATAAAATATATTCAAAAAGCCTTGCTTTCCTATAACTTCTATTCTTAATACTCGCACGTAGTACTCAAAACATTAAAAGCTATTTAATGTATAATATAATATAATAATAATATATTATATTAAACTATTTTATATAATAATAAGGTAAAATATACACACGGAGAAATTTTTTTAATTTTAAGTAAAATTTATTGTTTAATTTTATTTTGTTACAATCAGTTGCTATTTGCTATACAGCGTGATCACGTCAAATAAAAACTAACTTAGATATAAATAAAAGGATTCAAGCATCAAAACACGTTTTGGGGCATTTATGTATGTTATAATATTGTTATGTAAAGCACGTTATAGAAATAATTTCTATCACTTTGAACTGAACATAATTAGGGACGCAGTGAAAAGAGCTGCGAGTGCTGACATCAACAATCACTGCAGGTAAAGGCTTGGCAACCTGAACAGTAAAAAGTTTTTAAAATGAAATTTTGGAATTTTCTAATTTTAGTGGTAGTGTGAGCTTGTAATCGGCGACGTCATGAATTATAGGATTTTTATGCAGCGCTGTAAATAAGGGCTAGTTTTCAATGCAATTAAAGGTAAAAGTAAAGCTTATTTCTGCAGGGATGTACTTGAGAGGGTGAAGAGAAAATGTTTCATTTCAGGTGTAAGAGAACAAAGGACACTGTATATATTAATATATAAACGCGCTTATTCTTACCTGCTACTGCTAAGCCGTAACCCGATTATCTTACGCATGATTGAATGTTGATTACTTGAAGACACTAAATTAGTGACCCCGTGTCATTACAGTTGTTAATTTTACAAAAAATCATGCAATTTCCTTTTTTTTTTTTTTTTCTAGCGTCATTTTTAACCTAAGATGATTTATAATTTTACTTTTTTAGAAACCTCGCTTTAGGTTGAAATTCATGCAAAAACTACAACCAAAAAAGGAAATTGCTTGATTTTTAATAAAATTAACAACTGTTATGAAATGGCATCACTAGATAGATATTGCTTCGACTTATCAAAAATCAATCACGCATAAAATAATTGGGTTTGTGGCTATGAGCAGTAGCATGGTAATAATAATTTTACCTTCCGTTGTCATATAAAATATTATAAAAAGTAGTGACATTTTCCCCCCAACCCTCAGTTCATTGACTTCATGCAAGTGTATATGAATTGTTCTCATTGAAAAAGTATATCAATGTTGCCATTTAAAAAATATAGCCCGAGGCTGTATTATTTGTTAATAAAAAATTAAGGCATCATTTTTTTTAAGACTTTATTTTTAATCACACAGTCTTGTATTCAGTAGTGTATTCATATAAACTTTGTATTTCAGTAGTTATTTGGCACCCTGCCATGGCCGTCATGCCAGAATACCTTTATAGAAATAATATAATGCATTTTACTAACAGTAGTTGATATAATTTATAGATATAAAATTTATCATATTAATAATAATATTATTAAGAATATATAACATATGATAATTAGTAATTACTTAATAAAGTAATCTAATACACATAATGTATTAAAGTTCTTTGAATTCCGCAACATCTATGTCGGTAATTTTATCGAAAGATTCAGTTACTAAATAAGTTAAATGATTAATATTTCTTTGTTACAGTGAAAATAATTATTTAAAAAAATATTTATAGTTATAAGTTTGTTTGTTTTAAAAAAATCTTTTATAGCAAAAGTTATTAATGTATCACCATTACAAAAGCAACTAATTCTATTATTTAATTAAAGCACAATATGCGTTTAGAAAAATGTATTTGTGATGAAAGTAAAATACGTTACATCATGTCATGGTATTTTCAAAGAGTATAAATTATTTATAACACTTCCTTGTATCTTTATACTTAACTGCGCTATCTTCAAATAGAAAAAACAAAAAGAAAAATACATGCAAATAAGTTATGTCTCAATGTACTATTAAAAATAAGTCTAAAATATTATTGTTAAAATGCATCACTCATCTCTTATATATAGTTCTATAAAACAACCCATATACCTAACAAACACAATTTATGATTTTATTCCTTATTCCCTAATCTAATAAGTATTAAATTTCATAAAAAAAAACAACTTTTAAACAAATTTTTTTTATCAAAGAGTGCTTTACTCGCAGTTTTTGATATACATTATCGACGCAGTTGCAGAATTGATAAAATTTAAGTTAGTTTACATTATGTTATATGTATTGGATTTACATTACATTATTAAGTAGATTTCATATACAATACTGTATGTACTTATATATCCTTATACTAATGTAATAAATTTTGTATTCATAAATGTAACTATAACCTATATCAACTGTTCAATTGTAATATGCAAACATATTATTTCAATGTTTAAACTGTATTTATATTTAAGTTACTTTTTAAGTTTGACATGATCATGCTGTAAGGCAACTGATTGTAAGGAAATAAATAAAATATGACCGGTCTTCGCTTAAAATATTTGCTAATATATACATTTGAAAGTTAAAAATAAACAACAAAAATAGTTGCATATTGCATACATGGCATCCCGTTTCAATCTCACCATGCAGTGGAGACAAAGTGTAAACAATTAGTATTTAATAACATACTACAATTTTATTACGTAAAATTTAATCGAATTAACAGAAAGACTGTGCTTCAATAAACCCTAGCAATATAGCATTTTTTTTACGAATTTGCATGCAAAATCAAGGATAATTAATAAGTATGTCGCTACAAGATCTCATGTATAGTGAGTAAAAAAATTAACATATATATATTTATTTATTAATACAATAGTACAGCTAAATAAAAAAACAAATTTAAAAAAATAAAGCAAAAGTAGAAATAAATACCAGCTTTAAATTTTGAGCGCTTTTTTGAAACATAAAGGACACAAGAATTTAATTATTATCTCTATTTATTATTATTATTGCTTTCATATTTTTATTATTCAAATAAGTTGTGTACGATAACTTAATGAAGTATGCAATAAATATAAGTATCAAAAAAATTTTATGCGTCAATTATTGAATCTTCTTTTCCAACAAAATTTATTAATATAAAATATTTATAAATATTTTATATTTATGTTGATCCAAAATATGTTAATAAGCACAGTGATGCCAAGTAACTATCTTAACCCTTCAGTACCTGCCCTCTTACTGTAACAATAGAATTGCAAACAATGACATTGCCCACCCCCACCTGCAACAGCACCGCCTTTTAGGGGAGGGCTTTGGATCAGAAACTGAGTGGATCAGTATTACTCTGGATAGAACGAGATGCCCTCATATATATATATATATATATATATATATATATATATATATATATATATATACACATATACATATATATATATATATATATATATATATATATATATATATATATATATATATATATATATATATATATATATATATATATAATGTTGCAGACTAGTAAATTCACATTAATCAGATATTATTTTATTTCAAATCAGTATTTACATTGTTCTGTTCTGATTTCACCTCTCCCCTTATTTTTTAACATTTTTGAAACGTTTATGAACCTTCTGAATATTTTATATTTAAAGCAATTAATGATATTATATTTTATACATACAAAATAATAATTTAATTATACAATTTTTTTTTTTATAAAAATTTAATGACTTTTAATGAAGACTGCATGCAATCAATAATTAATACTGCAATAAACTTAATTGCATAAAAATTTAATTACTTTTCATTGAGATTGGATGCAGTTTAATTTATTGCACTCATTGTAAATATTACACGGCGTGTATATAACTTTAAAGAACTTTAAAGGCATAGATCATGTACAAAATAAATTGTTTAAAGGTGTAAAACACCTTGAACAAAAAAATTGTGTAATATTCTAATAAACCTGAAAATCAACGTTGATTTGGCCAAAGTCATTGATTTCTAATTTATTTTCCATACACAAAATGATGCAAGCGGTCACTGGCGTCACAGCTCGCCTGGTCCACGCGCGCGTTAAACAAGCGAGCTGTGACGTCAGTGACCGCTTGCATCATTTTGTGAATGGAAAATAAATTAGAAATCTATAACGTTGGCCAAATCAACGATGATTTTCAGTTTTTTTTTTCTTTTTAATTGTTCAGGGTGCTCTACGCCTTTAATGGAAGTTTGTGTCTCAATATACGCGAAAATCAACATTGATTTGTCCGGATTCATTGATTTCTAATTTATTTTTAATTATTTGTAAGAGACAGTTATCTAGTTGCCTGTTTATGACATCACAGCCCCCTGGGCCTCTGATTGGCTAGCACAAATTGCCGTGAAAAACTTTTTAAAAACTTTGACGGCAATTTGTAAGCTGATTAGATGCTCGGGGTGTGGGGTCTGTGACGCCATATACATGTGACTCCATAAAGGTCATTTACAATAATTAGAAATAAACGAATCCGGCAAAATCAACGTTAATTTTCAGTTATGTTACGATGTGAAATGGAAATTTTTTAATGTATCTCTTTCGTTTAAAAAAAAGGTTTAAAAAATTACAAATTTAACGTTTTTTTTTTTTTTACAACGTTTACAAATTATATTTCATGTATTGTGTTGCAAGTACACAAAGTTTATAAAATTTAAACAAAAATTGAAATTATTTACACGTTGTAGTTTCAAAAAAAAAAAAATGTTAAAATGCTATCATGAATGAAATTAAAATAATAAATTCATTTAATTTTCAAAGCCTTAATTTTTTGAAAGAATAAAATAAAAAAATGCAAAACTATTTTTTTGTTGAACACACAATTACTTTTATCCATATAGTACAACTAAAATGAAATAAAATGAGATTAAAAAGTCTATTACGTATATTTCATACGTCATAACAAAATTGCATTTGAATGTTATCCTATCAACAAAAAATACTCCCAGTATCACATATTCATAAATGATAATGTATTTATACAGATATTAGCTTTACTAATTGAATATTCCGCGATACATTTTATCGATAAATTTCCAAGTTTTTTTATAAAGCAACTGCAGTATTTTTTTTTATGTGAACGTCAGTAAAGATGGTATCTATGCTACAGGAAGAGGATTATGGAAGTATAGATATAGGCAGATACTGCATGTATAATGTAATCAATCATTTTGTAGATCAATCCATCTTTTGTAGAGCACTCAATTCCCAATAGAGTAACTAATCACATTTCACTACCGCGACACTGAATACATACCACATGTGTGAGGGTGGGTTAGAGAGAGAGAGAGAGAGAGAGAGAGAGAGAGAGAGAGAGAGAGAGAGAGAGAGAGAACATGCAGTATAAAAAATTATAGAACTAAAACATCTTATTGAAGTTATAGTTTGTCTATAGATAAAATTGTGTTTATTTCATTTCTTTTTCCTACAATCAGTATACAAAACAATGCATCTGCTAAGATTAGTATCTACAAAAAAAAAAAAAAAAAAAAACTGAGAAATGATGGTGAAACTTGCAAACTAAATCGTATTTTAAAGATGCACCTTTACAATAGAATTAATAATTTAGTTTAATTAAAACTATTCATTTGCATACCTTTTAGTCAAGATTTTTACAAGAAGATTTTTAACAGTAAATTTAAACTAAAAATCACTTGACAACATTTCACATATTAGTGAACTCACTCTAAAACCTGGATACAAAACAGACATGGAAATATGATATGTAAAACCGACGCTTTTGCTTTACTTCTACTTACTATATTTACTCGTCAGTAATGTACAAACAATAACTATCAAAGCTATACTGTATTATGATTAAATGCAAAGTAAGTACATGAAACCACTGTATTTCAAACTTCATATTATTCTCTATCAGTATTAAATGAATAGATTATCAAAATATTTCTACCAAAAAATTTAAATAAATTCAAATATTGAAGAGGGACAAAGCGTATTAGCATAAAATTACAGACCTAGTCGTAAATTGGAAATCAAAAGTTATTGCAATGTTATAGAAATGATAAACCTTTTTCCATTGTTTTAAAAAAAATGTGCAATTCCAAATAAAAAGCATTAGATGGTCGTTATTTTTCGTGTTTTGGAGCACAAAGAATCGGGTTTACGAACATCATTACAACTGTAAACAATATACTGCATGGAGAAAATTACGTAATTTATGCTGCAGTAAATAAGAACTTAATACGATGGTCACTCAAAAAGTTCTCAGTCTAGCATAAAAATATTGCAGATGAAAAAATTTTGCCTGCTGTCCTAGAATTTTACATAGTTCAATAGTTGAACCCCAAAATATCACACCCCTGTTGCATTAATTACGTGGTGAGTACACAAAAATGTCAAGCAGGGTCTGGACATATAAAAAAATGGCCATAGAAGAAGAAATGAACCGTTTCAATTATTTTTTTCAATTATTTAAAATTTAGCCCAATAGTAAGGGTGAAAAATAATTTTTTAAATGCTAGGCCGAGAACTTTTTGAATGACTCTCATATAAAGCATAAATGCTGTGCGCTTTTTTAACAATAACATAAACAAAATCATGATGGATAAGATAATTTTTATGCTAAATATTGTAAATGTACATTTTTTTTTTACAATACAGCATAAGTTGTACCTATGTAAATAAAAGTTTGAAAAAGAGCAAACGTAATTATTTCGTTTTTATTTTTTTAGGTGTGAGAAACAGTGGGATTAAATTGAAACTTGTACCTGAGGTTTTTGTAATGCAATGATACTTTGTTAAGTTGAAAAGTTAAAAAATACATTTACATTATGGAAAGAGAATCTGGTATACTGCGATGCGAGAGAGAGAGAGAGAGAGAGAGAGAGAGAGAGAGAGAGAGAGAGAGAGAGAGAGAGAGAGAGAGAGAGAGAGAGAGAGAGAGAGAGAGAGAGAGATATGAGGCTCCATTAATGAACATAAAGCAAATAAAAATTAAGAGTCATGAAGCCTTAAAGACAGAGAAAAGTAACAAAGACAGAGAAATATGTAATCGACAGGAGAAAAAATAAAATACATGAGGGAGGATCTCAAAACTAGCATAAAATAAAGAAAGAAGAAGAAGAGAGAAAAACGTATGCTTTTTTCATACGGACATAACATATGTTTGAGAATTTATTATTCCCTTGATCTCTACTAAGAAAAAGCATAGAAAAAAAAAGACGCAACTTGTGTTATTATACTTTAATATTTTCATAAATCTGTCACGCTTCTATTGTATACACGGTAAGAAAAGAAAGATAAAAATGTTGAAAAATAAGATGAATATTTTATTAAAAAAATCTATTCAAAGAAAATAAGAATGTGAAACTTTTGCATTTTACTATTAAAAGCCATGAAGTGGAAGATTTATATATTACTTTTTAAAAATATGATTTTTTTTATTAAAAGTATAAAGTATAAGAAAATCTTCAAGTACTAAAATGTTTCATATATCTATAATGTATGTATATATTTTTATTATGCATGTTATATAACAATGAAATGTAGATTTTTTAAACTTTATTGTACATCAGCAAATAATAAGAAAATATAGAAATTAAAAGATCAGTTATTGAGATACTGTACATCATAATGTGTATAATTCAATACGTAATTAAGCAATTACTTAAAGTAATAGAACAGAAAAAAACAACATAAACATTAATATCACAATACACTTGATGGGATTTACATAAATAACATTAGTTTGTCTCAAAATACAACAGTAGCCCCGGAGCAGTGATCCAAAAATTCGATTTATGCAACCCGCACAACATTTTTTTTTTACTAATTTTTGCATGTTTCTGACGTCATAAACATAAATAGTCACGCAAATTTCATACTTTACAGTATTTTGACGCTCTCTCGTGGGGCTACATTAACATTCTGGTAAAAATTGTCATTAGTTTTGAAGATCCCATTTCGTGTTTATTCATTAAAAAGCACATGTTGTTTTATGTGGTCTATGGCTTTAATTTATGCGACGTTTATGATACGTAGCATAATGTTGTTACTTTGGAATAGAGTACAACATACTTTTGCCCTGCATATCACATCATAATTATTTTTATATAAATTCTGTTGTTACGATTAAATGTTGCTAAAATCGTGCCGTCATAATGCTGACAATAAGTCCACTCTTTTTAAAAATAAGAAAACTAAATAAATATTACATATTACATGATTAAGGATTATGTCGATTTCAGTTTAATGGAACAAAATTTTATCTTTTCTTGGTTTGTTTGGACCTTTTGAATCTTGTTGAGACGTCTCATTATGAGCCATAAAAGTTTTGTGTTATTGGGACTTATGGGTCTCTTTAATGATAAAATTAAAAAAAAAATACAAAATTCACTAATTATTAGTTTTAAAAGAAGTTTTTGTGCTTTTAATTTTGTCCATATAATTAATATTTCTTCACGGAAGGAATAAATTACGTAATTTATGCATTATGTGTGTCATTATTGCATAAATGATGCTAAATTAGAACAATACAACTAATTATGCTGTACAAAATAATATTTACACATAATAGTTATTATACAGTATATAAATTATGCTGTATGGAACAAATTTGGCTAAAAATGAGCTAGCATAATTATTACGTATTTATTGTTGCCCGTGTTGAATATCTGATTTTTATCAATAATTTGTTTTTTTATTTTTCAATAACTTTTTAAATTTATTTGTTAAATAATTAATCTCTTACTAACTTTAGTATTCTACTACTTTAAGCATGCCGTTTAATATACTACTGTGAAGTATATTTGAAGTATTAATATTTATAGTTTGATATATCTAGTAAATATGTGCCTGATTTTTTCCAACTGTAAGCATGTATATATTTTTATAATTAATTTACATTATCTCTTTTAGAACTGTTTACATATTACATAATTAAAACATTTAATAATAATATATATATATTTTTTTTGAAAATCATAGTAAGCTACTACACGTATGCCATAACAACGTCTTTCCCGCCAAAATCTGCATCCGGGGTGCTAAACCAATCAGAGAGCGTGTTATAAACCTACCAGCCTATCACAGTTGACTTTACGTAGTTAATTACACTGCATCCTCTCGAATTGTACATAAGAATTCATATTCTTACTTATCTTAATTTAATATAAGTCCTCGTTTTCATAAAATAAGAAAACTAAATAAAGATAAAATGATTAAGAATTAAAAATACGTATATTTTATTACAAATTCAGATGGCATAATTTAAATAAAATTTTCATTTGAATTAATTTGTAATTTTATTTAATGAGATACTCTGATATAATGTTTAAGCATCGACATTTTAAAATTCTGTCTTCTGGAATATTTGAAAACAGTAAAATACACTTCATTAACTCCCAATAGCGTGATAATGATGATTGGAAAAGTTCAATTTGCAGTATATTCATAATTTGTGATAATGTAATGGAGAAAATATTAGTGGGTCAATTGTTAGGCCTTTGTCGTTAGCCAAAATTATCAAATTAGAAAGTTGTCTTGCTTGTTTGTTATCCCTTAAAATTTCATGTTAAAAGTTAATTAACCCCACAAATGTTAATTTTAAGTTTTCCCCTTCTGCAGAAAAAAATGCAATATTTTGTAAGTCAAATTATTATTAATTTAGAAGTTTCATTTGTATTTCCTATTAAAATTATAGCAGAAAAAAAACCTTCAGTATGCGGAAGACTATAAAAATTGGACGTAATTTCATTACATATTCTAAAAGAGGTCTGAATCGATAGATATTCAAATTTCTAATTTTTGAATTCATTAAATGTTTTTAAATAATTTTTGAAAGTCATGAAATGACGTCACAGTCGGTAACTTTTTTCTATGCCCACATGCATAAGCTACCGACCGTTACGTCATTTTTCAATTGCCAAAAATTTATTAAAAAATTACTCAATGAACTCAAAAACTAGACATTTGCATATCAATCGATTCAGGCCAATGTCCTCTTTTAGAATATGAAATAAAATTATCCCTAAAAAAATTGGTCTTCCTCATTATATGTACATTGTAAGCCATGTTCATATTATGCATACCTTAAAACCATTAATTTTTTATACAATCAAATTCATTACCAGTTATATCAAATCTTGTTTGTCTCCTGTGCTGTATTCCATGAACAAAAATAAATACATAATAATTAATATGCTAGCTAATTTTCAGCACTATTTGTTCAATACAACATAATCCATGCCATACATCTTAATAACTGTTACAAAGCATAAATATAATTATAGGTAATAAATATTATATAACAAATCCAGCATAAATTACGTAATTTATTTTTTCTGTGTGTAAAATTGTTAATAAAAAAAATACATTTTTATTTTTTGCTAAAACTAGTTAAAATTTTCCTATGCTTTAAAGTTAATGAGATTTTTAATTACATAAAAAAAAACGTTTTGAAAGTACAAAAAAAAAAATAACTGAAGTGGAGTTCACACACTGTAAAACATTTTTATGTCAACATAGCTTTATCTCATAAAAGCATTATTATGTTTGAATGTTCATAAAATAGAAATATTTTTATGGATCCAAGCAGTTCATAGCAACATTGTATATGTTTGACAACAAGAATATGTCCTGTTAAATTTAAATTGAAAATGAAAACAATAATAGCTGATGCTAATCATTAAAATAATATAATAATATACAATTTAATTAAACATCAAACGTGAGTGTAAAAAAAATTATAATAATTAGCAAAAGCATAATTCGTATTTTAATGATAACTATGATAAGTATACAAGCAATGCTTTAAAAATCATTAAAAAATTCATTTTAAAATATTTCAAAAAATTGAAATTGACATTGCTCAGGATCAATAATATTCTCATTCAAAACAAAAATTGTTAACTTTGCAACAGTAAACTGTGATTTATATATATATATATATATATATATATATATATATATATATATATATATATATATATATATATATATATATATATATATATATATATATATATATATATATATATATATATATATATATATATATATATATATATATATATATATATATATATATATATATATATATATATATATATATATATATATATATATATATATATATATATATATATATATATATATATATAGTCACAGTTTGTAAGGAAAGTCATGCTTTAATATTTTGATAATGAATTTCATTGTTTTTTTCTTCTTTAATTCTAATGCACCACTTTAGCCCTAACGTTTATCTATCTCTTAGAAATGGTATAAAAACATCAATCCAAGATACTCTAAATAAAATACTACGCACCATTTATTAGTATACTCTTTATAATTTAATCAACCTCCCCCACAGGCTTCTTATATTAAATGACTTCAATCAATCTAGTGTAAAATAATTGGTCTCTAGTTTCATCCCCTAATATATATTTTTTTTTCTAACAGTGTAACATCTCAAGGGATAGAGGGAAAAAAATCGACGTTGCTTTTTTTGTTTTCCCTTGCGAGAAGTAAAGAAGGCAAAAAGTTGAGATCAAAAAAAACTTAACTAGAATGTAAAAATCGTCACAAAGGGTCACTATTTTTGTCCACTTTATTATTGCGGCAAATTTCATCATACAGTAAACGTGTTCAAAGTTTCTAATAATATTATTATTTTAATAAAGGTGTTATAGTAATATTCTAACCTTTAAATAGTACTCTTAAGGTTTGATACTAAAACATTATTTTATTATCATTTTGTTTATTTTCATTTCACTCTTTTTGTCATTAAACATACATATAAAGAAAATTATGCAATTCATGCTGCGGATATGTCCAACAGTATAGGGTGTATGCGGATGACGTCATATTTATTGCGCTTGGAGGCCATACTGGAGTAGTGCATAACATTGCTCAGCATAGAACAAACTTCATTTAAGCCAATTTTCTATGGGAAATCCGTTAATTTTTTGTTAATGTTATTTTTCTCACATTCTTGAGATACTAATTCAACATATTTACAACATTACAGCTTTCAAAAATATTGTATAGTGTTTTTAAACTGGCAAAATAATTTTTTATCCTATGCCACCCATGTTATTGAGTTATCCAACATGGCGTCGACTTTAACATGAATGAATAGACCCTATAAGTATTTTGTTGGCTTAGAGTTTAAGTGTAATATTTAATTCCAATAATTATGCGATTTTCAACCTTATTTCATATTTATATAGAGCTTAAAATTGCATCATCTTTTTTTTTTTTTTTTTTTATTTATAATAATGATACTTAAATTCTAAGCTTATATACAATTTCTATTTTAGCATTGCATAAGCTATGTACAACATATGCATGTGCAGCATAATTATTAATAAACAGAGCAATAATTTTGTGATTATAAATTGATGCTGCTGCAATCGGGCTAGCGTTATCATTTTGCATTTACGCGTATCCGTAAAAATACAGTATAAATAAGTATAAAAATAGTTAGTGTTAGTAATATAATTATATATTTTTAATGTTAAATAAAATATTAGTTTTTAATAAAATGATATGAGATTATAGAAAATATTAAATTTTTAAGTGTATAAATGTTTTATAGCCAGTAACAATATGACATCATTGAAATAAGTCACATCAGTCTGTGTTTTGTTAATTTCATAAGGAAATTGAATTTCTTACTAAGCCCCCGTTTTCGAGAGGACCGCTAAGCAGTGACAGTAGATAGCCAGGAAAGGCACAAGTGCCCACTTTAAACCTGATCTACTCTTTGAGGGATGAATGGATATAGCAGGAAGAGATGCAGTGTTTGTTAGAAATGATTGGATGGTAGTAGTTTGTTTTATAAACTACACACAACTCGTGAGTCAGCTTCGAATTTTTTTCCTTTGTTAAAAACATCTGATCACGATATCACGACGTTTATTTCATTTTCCTTTCATACGTTTTATCATATAAAAATTATTATAACTATTTTTCAACAAATAAAATAGTATTAAAGATATTTTATTCAAGAAAAAGTCACGTTTTTTGCTTGTGTAAAAACTTGACTTCCGACTCAAATGCTTGACAGGTGAGACGGCTCATCTTCTAGCTTGGTAGCTCTGACCAAAAGTTCCTGAACGGGGCAGCGGCGGCAGCTGCGTTTTCTCATAACGATTACATACAGTCGAGGAAAAAAGTTAGTGGACTCGAACTTTGAAAAATCATTTCTCATGAACAAAACGTCGTATTAAAATAATAAAAACATATACTGAATTGTTGGTATGTTAGCTATAAATTGATTACTTTAATTTTTCCTTGGACGTTATAGTTCATTAGCAACGGCGTGATATATGACGTAACCTTGCAAAAATATGCATAAAAAGTAGTGTATCTTGCTCAAAAGTTGTCTTAAAAATCTAAAGTTTTGTACAATTGTGAATGACATTAGTTTCCATACACTTACAAAGTTTCAGAAAATTTTATTAATTATTAGTAATTTTATGCAACAATTAAGATGCACCACTTCGGCGTAAGCTTACAAAGCGGACAGTAACATTTTAACAATGTGGCTTACATACACGTATGCATTAATATGTGTACTTTTTGATAACACACTCAAAATTTGACACTAAAATAATTTCAAATTTCTAATAACATAGAATCCGATCAACCCAAATTTCATCAAAAAATGGCATTTGCTGCGTTGCAACGGCTTACCTGACTCACCCGTGAATACAATAGCCAATCATAACAAGAAGAAAAAAGAGGTAGCTCTTCTCCGCTTTTGTTATACACTGCCTGGGTGAAGTGAAGCCACTGAGCGTCCTCTCGTTTCTATTCGCCGTTCTTTTTACAGGTAAATCAGGTAGCGTTGCAACTCCGCAAAAAGCATTTTTGAGTTGCTCTGATTTTGTTTGATTATAAATTTGAAATTATTTTAGTGTCAAATTTTGAGTGTGTTATCAAAAAGTACACATATTAATGCATACGTGTATGTAAGCCACATTGTTAAAATGTTACTGTCCGCTTTGTAAGCTTACGCCGAAGTGGTGCATCTTAATTGTTGCATAAAATTACTAATAATTAATAAATTTTTTTGAAACTTTGTAAGTGTATGTAAACTAATGTCATTCACAATTGTACAAAATTTTAGATTTTTAAGACAACTTTTGAGCAAGATACACTACTTTTTATGCATATTTTTGCAAGGTTACGTCATATATCACGCCGTTGCTAATGAACTATAACGTCCAAGGAAAAATTAAAGTAATCAATTTATAGCTAACATACCAACAATTCAGTATATGTTTTTATTATTTTAATACGACGTTTTGTTCATGAGAAATGATTTTTCAAAGTTCGAGTCCACTAACTTTTTTCCTCGACTGTAGTGTTGTTGCGGGTTGCCTATGCAAATCGTTCGGGAACTTTTGGCCAGAACTGTACATGCCTGGCGAGAGTGTCCAAATGACATGAAGTGCCTTCTCATTTTATTCGGAAGTTAAATTCTTACACACGCAAAATACATAAATTTGTTCCTCAAATCAAGCATTTTGCAACTTTTTAATATTCAGAAAAATATAAAGATAATTTTTATCTATAAAAAAGTATTTAAGAAATTTTATTTCTATAAATCGTAAGTATAAACATCAAATACACGTCGTGCAGAGGTTGTGACGTCGTGATCATATGTTAATAACAAACCAAATAAATTTCTGAGCACTGGCTCAATTTTGTGTGTTATTTATAGAACAAACTAGTGGCTCTGGGTCTATAGTTAGAAACTGTTCAGTCATTCGAACAGGGTGTTGCATATTGTATCGTGGAGTCATAAAGATGATTATTAAATTGCATAAAGTAAATGTTACCTTATAGTTAGTATCACAATATATATTGCTTCTATTTTATTCTTAAAAAGAAATAACACATATACTATAAAATTACTGACCCTATATACAATTACTTTTTTTTTTTTTTTTTTTTTTTTTTTACAACAAAGGGCTTTTTATTTTTTGCAAAAGTCTAGCCAAGTCCAATATAGTTTTTGAGACAAAAGGCAACACACGCACATTCAGAGTCGGCTTTATATATAACGTGTATAGTATAAGATTTGTTTGAAACACACATATATATATATATATATATATATAGTGGTCAATTTCCTTTGTTCTTTGTAAAGAGAACTAAAGGAGGAGGGAGGAGGGTCCAGAAAAGTTTCTGTGTAGATAAATTAACGTTAATTGAATCGCACTCAATTAAGTCTCCCTAAAATGTCGCTTACATGTTACCGCAAATGTAACTGAAAACTCAAATGGTTAAAGTATATTATACAGTATATAGTACAGTGATAAAATTAAACTTTTTTTTTTTATGATAACTAAATTAAATGTAATTTTATTGAGGTTATAATTATTTTATCAGTAATATGTTGTAAATTGCTTTTAATGTATATGTAATACTTTAGGGAAGAGTAATATAGTATGCATTTATATTAGTTTATATCGTAAAAGTAAAACTTGTTACGAAACTTAAAGGAATAGACCAGAAGAAAGCAAATTTTAAAGCATTTATTTCACAAAACACTTGTTGAGACTTTATGATAAATAACTTTAGTTCGTCTCAAAACCCCACTGTAGCTCCGTAGCAGTGATCAGAAAATTTCAATTTATGCAATCCGCTCAACATTTTTTTTTACTACTTTTTGCACGTTTCTGACGTCAGAAACATGAATAATCACGCAAATTGCATACTAAACAGTATTTTCACGCTCTCTCGTGGGGCTACATTAACATTCTGGTAAAAATTGTCATCAGTTTTGAAGATCCCATTTTGTGTTTATTCATTAAAAAGAACATGTTGTTTTATGTGGTCTATGGCTTTAAGCTTTTTTCCCAAGAAAATAAGCAAATAATACGATAGCTGTCACTATTTTGCTTTTTTAAATAAAAATTAATAAACATCAAGAAAGGAAATTATAATTATGTCTAAATGATTTTAGGAAGTATTTGTTATTTTTAATCCAAAACCTAATTTTCATATTTTGAAAAAATATATATTTTTTGTAAAAATATTTAAAATAAAATTAAAAGTGCAGATTTTTTTCCACATTTTACTTACTCGTTCAATACATCGCTTAAAATTTTAAAGACAAATTCAAAATTCTTTATACATTTCTTTCCTCTTATATTCATAACACAATTAAAATGCATTACCTTAGGTTATTACGTTACGATTTTTTTCTTTATCCACTAAAAATTTATATATATTTTCAAAAGAATTTTATAATAAAAATAGTTAATAAACTCTGCACAAAATATTTAGTAATTATAATAATAGTGCAATGACATTTAAACACATTTATACAGCTAACACAATAAATTGTAAAGGTATACAATAATATAATAAATAGCAACAATGAAACAATATGACACTCGCAGATGATGTTGTTGACATTTTTCACTCAAGGCAATTAATTAAAGAAAAAACAAATAAAAAGGAAAATAAAATTAATGACAAACTTAATTTGCAGTGTATAAATAAATCATCTCTGTCTATATATATTTACAATTACAATGTTATTCAATTACAATTTCTCTTTATACAACATTAATTAATCACATTAAAGTGTTTCATTGCAAAAGAAAATAATATTTCAAAAGACGTTTTTGTTTGCTGGCTTGTAATTAATTTACGTTGCTAGTGAAAATTTTTTTAAGATGTTGTATTTATTTAAGAGAAAACTGCGTTCAAATGGTCAAAAACAACACATTGTTGAAGTACACTGAAAAAAAAAATCTCACAATTTAAGATTTTTGTTGTAATTTTCATTTTTTATTTGTCTTTATATGGTGAAAATTGGATTAGTGGAAATTTTTATTTTCAAAAACAACGTTTATCACTCAGCCAAAAAGGCATTCAGTATCTTTTAATATATATAATGCACTACCCAATGAAATAAATCAATGTAAACCATATAATTCTTCAAAAAAAAAAAAAAAAAAAAAAAATCAGCTCAAAAATGATGATTTGTTTGTTAGAATATCGGGCAGCTCTATGTACAATGTTAAATTCTGCTGAGTTAGTCACATAAGAGAGACCGGATTTTCAGATTTGAAAATGTGCATTTTCAGCACTGAATTCAGTCCAGTTATTTTGCATAATCAGTTTGCAAAAACAGCAAAATCAGTTCCCTTTCAGTTCAATTATACAAAAACAGTGAAATTCAGTTTTGATAATTTTTAACTAAGAAACTAAAATTTTATCAATAAAAAAGGATAAAATCTATATTTTTTTCTGAAAAAAAATCCGTTAAATTATTATTCGATACACTTTACCAACCAGTATCAAGGAGAGCTGTTCTTGTATTTTTGAAGTTCTTTTTAACCTTTTTTATATTTTTTATCCTTGTTCAGTTGAATTCAGATAGTTTTGAGATATGCAAAAAAACAAAAAACAAAAAAAAACATTATTTCACAAAACTTTTTTTTTTATTTTTTTTTTATTTTTTTTTTTTAGCACGGTATTTTAAGTTTTTGTACGGTAAAAGTCTATGTTCAGTTTCCAAAACTGAGAAAAACTGGTAAAAACTGACAAAAACTTAAAATAAATGGCCCAGTTTACAAATTTCAAAAACAGTTTTTTTTCAGTCCAAACTTTTTTTGCATTTTTGGCAATAAAACTTCATGATTCGTGGACATCTGAACTCAGATGTGACCTAGCATGCATATTTCAAAAACTGAACAAACTGGAGATCCGGTCCCTACGCCATGAGTTAGTAACATGTTAAGATGAAACTTGGTCGTTTAAACATTGAAAATCAACGTTTATCACTTAGTAAAAAAAGGTCCAGAATATTGTATTCTTCAACTATATAATGCGCTACCACCCAGTATTAAACAATGTAAATCATATTTATTATTTAAGAAATCAGTACAGAAATACCTACTTTAAAATATGTTTTACAGTGTATCTGACTTTCTGACAGTTAATAAAGTCAATTATAATTAGGACATGTTTTGCTATACATTTAATATAATTTGTTGTATGTATGTTGTGTTTTTGACTTGACTTGTTCTACTCTGTAAAGGCATGGAACGTAATAAAATCTTATATCTGAATTTTTTTTCATTCTGTCCTAACTTTTGTGACGTCATTAACGTTTTTATCGTTGAAATTCCAACGCTTAATTAAGTCACATCCGTTAATTCTACAAAGCTTAAAACATTGCAAAACTGTAAACAAGGTGTTCAACTTTTTTTTTTTTTTTTTTTTTTTTTTTTTTGTTTAGTGTATTGCTTATTATGAAATTATTATGATTGTAGAAGGAGGAAATGATTTTTTTTTAATTTTCCATCGTATAAGCAAATCAAACTTAACATCACTCTAAGGTCTATATATAAGAGGTTAGATGCTCCGGGAATAAAAGTTTTGGCCAAGGTCGCGCAGCTTAAAGAATTTCACCAAAGACGTCATATCGCCACTTACAATTTTGTTCACCTTATCAGTGACGTAACTGGTGAACGGCATCATATTGGCTTAGAACCAAGTACAATCCATTGCAAAATAAAATCAAATGCGCTCAACCTCTTTATTATATGGACCTTGACATCACTCACGTTAATTAATTTTAAAATTTCCCTTCATTTTCACACGCAAATCATCTTAAAATTTGTAGCTATAAGAGTGATGTGCAATTTTCATAATACTATGTAAACAAAAATTTTAATGAAAAGTACGTCAGTTTTAAGTAGAGCTTTTCTAAAAAGGTTTTATTCAAGCATAGTACTTTTCAAAGTAAAAAAGGCTTATATAATATAGAAGTTTGTAAATTTGTTTTCTTGAAGATAAGCGGGTAAACAAAATATTTTCTTTGCATTATATTGTTTTTAAACACTGTAAAGAAGAAGAAGTTTTTAAATAATAAAAAAAGTTGTTTCTTGTGGTTTTTCCCCTATTTATGTGCATAAAAAGTAAAACAATGGTTGAGGTATATATTACCCTCGAGGTATTGTTAAATGGTGTAATTTTTATATTAAGAATCTCTTTCTCTCTCTCATTGTATGTTTTCTTTGCCTTTTTCTCCTTTATTAGCTGCATTTCTTTATGTCTTTTGTCATTGCTGTATCTTTCTATTTTCAATTGTATCTTCTCTCTCCCTCTCTCTTCTATGTTTTAAGTTTTTCCTATTTGTCCCACTCCCTTTTCATATTTTCCGTGTCTCTCTCTCTCTCACTGTTTTTCTTTATAAAATTCTTTATTTTTCTTTCATCTGTTCTCTATGTCTATTTCTCCTTTCAGTGTATTTTTATTTTTCTGTCATTTCTCTCACTTGGCTCTCTATCTCTACTTATTTATGCCTCAATTCTTCATGTCTGTCTCAACATTGGTCTCTCTCTCTCTCTCTCTCTCTCTCTCTCTCTCTCTCTCTCTCTCTCTCTCTCTCTCTCTCTCTCTCTCTCTCTCTCTCTCTCTCTCTCTCTCTCTCTCTCTGTCTGTCTTTCTCTCTCTGTCGTTCTCTTAGCAGTATTATAATTTAATTATATTATGTGGTTCTCAAAATTTCAACAAAAAACTTTTTCTTTTATATCAATTCTTTTTTATGTTTTTTTTTTTTTTTTTTTTTTTCTCCAACTGGTATTTTAAACCTTAAAAATTTATACTAAACACGATAAATTTTATTTTTCTCCTTTCTCGTTTTTACTTTAATAAATCTATTGGGTCAGCATAATCAAGCTTACTTTCTGCATCACTGACTTTTCCATCTCACCCTTCATTCCTATCCGCTTCATTCCCTCAGCACCCACTCACCTACCCTTCCCCACTGAAAACCACCCGCTTTATACTACATTAACGTGTGAAATTCCTACGTGTTCTCTCTCTCTCTGTCTCTCTCTCTCTCTCTCTCATTCTCTCTGATGCTCGCATCCCCTATCGACTCAAAATACTCTCCCTTCATCTCATTTTGCATCCCTTCTTCCTTTTCATTCTAGTCTTTTTCTCTTTTTCCCTCCCCCCCCCCCCCAAAAAAAATCCTCTACTATTTTTGGTATCATATTCAAGTCTCTTATTTTTAAAAGTATGCTTGAAAAATTCTTGAGTTTGTTTTCAAGTGCATTTGATACTTGAAACAGTATAAGTTTTTAAATGTTTCTCTAATGATGTATTTTTTTTTAAATATTGCAGACTTTTTTTTACATCTGATAAAAGTTAAATCTCGTAATATCGGATTTTTTTTTTGTATTTTTGGAGATAAACCATTAAATTAAATTAACTCATGTAATTAAAAAAATAGTTTCATAAAATTTAAAATTTGAAACCATTTTAAATACATACTTTCAAGTTAATATTTTTGTTTTATTGACAATTGTTTTTCCTTTTTAAGCAATTTTAAGTTTCAAAAGTAAATTTAAAAGTATTTTTATTTTAACCTACACTCTTTACCTCTTTTTATTTCCCATAACAAAATGAATTACGTTGATTAGCAAGTGAAATGTATAGAATATAAAAATTACATCAATATAAAAATCTTTAACATGAAATTAAAATGATAAATACTTTCCACACTAACAAAATTAAATAGTAGTAAGGAATAATCCTTTAGTACACGAAAAAATACAATACATAATGAACATCTTAACGCAGGATCCTATAAAACAAATAACACCATACAAAATTATAACACTCGTAATAATTCCAAAGTAGCTGTACCAAAACATTCATCTAAACTATTTGAAAGAAGTCCATATTTTGTAACTGCTAAAATTTATAACAATTTGCCTTCTATTTAAAGAAATGTAAATAATGATAATCTTTTTAAAAATTTGCTTAACTTTTTTTTTTTTTTTTGCTTTATAAAGAATATTATACTTTAGGATCCTTTTTGATAAAGATTCAAAAATAGATTATATTGATGTATTAATGTTCACCACCCATACAACACTGGAATATTATACAGATAATAACACATTTTCTCAAACTTCATTATAATGTTTGTACATCGTTTAATAGAGCTCTTATGGTTGTGTGATTCATTTTTTATTTTGTATTCTTGTTGTTGTTATTTATTCGCATTATTAATACTTTTTATTATTATTATTATATAAGTTTTATTTGACAAGACCAATGCTTGTTGTAACTTTGATTGTTACTATGAACTGCCTGGGTCAATAAAGATTCTTATTCTTATTATGCTATGTAATATAAACGCTATACATGCAATATAGCATTAAATTATGATGGTATGCATAAATATTGAGTTTACCTGAGAGTTTGCATGATTATTTAGTTTGTTTGTTTTTCGTGCACATCTTACACTAAAATATTCAGTTTATTTTTCTCCCCAGCAAAGCATGAAATTTAAATATTTTAAGTAATTTAGTTGATAAATTGATAAAACTTTGTATATCAAGTTTGAATGATAAAGATAGCTAAAAATAGTACACATAAATTCAATCATATTTGATAATATATTTGTCATGTAGTACAAATCTAGTAATGTAGTATTACAGCATAAAATGTATAATAATAAAATAACAATTTTAATGCTTTATTCATATTCAATAATAAATCTACGATTTGCATTGCAAATTTGTTACTAGCTTTATAAACTTTAAATTAGTTATCTAAAACATTTAGTTATTACACGGACACCGAGCTCGTATAGCCGAGTGGTGAAGGCAGCTGACTCGTAACTCTGTACTTCTCACCGAATATAGGTTTGAGCCACTGCTGGGTGCGTACGTGAAGTGTGAGAGCACAACACGTTGCAGGTTGCATGTTTACATGCATTACGACACACGGAGGTGCATGATCAATGTGATTGCACCGACCAGCCTGCCTAGATGTTTCCACGGTTTCTCTAGGCTGTCATGGCGAATGCCGGGCTGTGTACTTAGGCCGTAGCCGGCCCGTGTGTGCTTTTCCATTGATTGGAAAGTCCTTAGCTGTCGATGAGGCAATGTCTTGACTGGGACTGGGATGGGTGAAGCACGATAACACAATATGACAAAGCAAAATAATAAAAATAAATAAATATTTAAAACAATAATAATAATAATTACATAATATTTATGCTAGCTCATTTCTGCATAATTTGTTCAATATGATTTATGTGTTTCTAATTTAGCATTAATTTTGCTATAATGACATACATAGTAATGAATTATGTTACTTATTATTTCAGTTTATTATAGTGAAAAAAAATATTGTATATTCAAAAATCAAAACCCTTATGCCTATACGCTGATTTGAATATTACCCTTTCAAATATATTTTCATGCATTTTCAAGAAACAATATTATTTATTTATTTATTAAAATATATTTTGCAACACCAACGTCTTTTTTTTTTTTTTTTTTTTTTTTTTTGCCAGGTAACTGATACTTTACATTTTTACAATATATTTTTTGTTAACATTTATGTAGGTAAATATTTAATGCTTTTTTTTCGACCTCTGATTTGCTTCTCTCTCTCTCTCTCTCTCTCTCTCTCTCTCTCTCTCTCTCTCTCTCTCTCTCTCTCTCTCTCTCTCTCTCTCTCTCTCTCTCTCTCTCTCTCTCTCTCTCTCTCTCTCTCTCTTGCTTTCATTACAACCGCAATGTTTGATTTTAAACCCCTGTAGGGGAAATAATAATAATAAAAAAAGTTTTTTGATCATAAAATTTTATTAAAAAATAATGGTGCTATGATGGTAATAATAAAACCAGAAACAGCATATAATTACTTGAATGTGACCACTGTAATAATTTTAAGTAATATTATCATGAAACTGGTTAGAGAGTTGTAATGTTTTATTGAATTGATGTAAAATTAAATTAATCTTTAGTATAAATTTTTGGTTATATATTACAATATTATATTGCATCGCTTTTTTTTTTTTTTTTTTTTTTTTTTTTTTTACTTTTTTTTTAATTATATACTCGTACATACATATATATATATTTTACTGTTTTATTTTATAATAATATATGTTTTATGTTTTTGGTTGTACATTTAAATTGATATTTAATTTGAAGGATCATATTTAGAAATCAGTTATTATATTATAAATTTTATTTTAATTAAAAGATGGAGAGAGAGAGAGAGAGAGAGAGAGAGAGAGAGAGAGAGAGAGAGAGAGAGAGAGAGAGAGAGAGAGAGAGAGAGAGAGAGAGAGAGAGAGAGAGAGAGATTGGAGTGCGCACTGAAAAGAGTAACAGTAAAATTTACTGTCTACAGAAAAATACTGCCCAAAATATTTTCAATGTACTTTCCAGTGAATTTCATCGTTAATCATAGTAAAAATTACTGTTTAAGGCTGCAAATCAGCTACTGCGGGACTGGAATAAAAAGTTGTAAATATAACTAGATTTAAAGTATGATATTTGTGAAGTTTTAGTCTCATAAGAGACCATATTAATTTCAATAAATATTTTCTCTCTTATATCTGATGGCCATGGGTTCTGAAAACTTTATCATAAGTAGCTGTTACTACTAACTTTCAAATGGCTTCATAAAGTATGACTGTTTTCTTTTTAGATTTTGAGATGCAAAAGCTATATCTAAAAACCCTTAATATTGGGGGGGGGGGGGGAGGGGAGGGTTATCTTTGTAACTTCTTTACTGATATATATTTTTAACATTTGGACGCTTATATCAAAACAAAAACATAAAACAAATGAAAATCTTTCCAATTATAAAGTAAAAATATAAAATTATAAAAATTTCAGTGACTTAAAAAAAAAAAAAAGAAATAATATAAGCTACTTTGATTGGCGTGTTTCAAAATATATTAAAAATTAAACACTTCTCCAGTTATACTGTATGTAAAAAATATTCTTTATAATATACATAATAATGAAATGAAATAAAGAATATTTTAAAGCTACTTAGACATTAAAAACTAATTAAAAAGTATGCAAAGTTTTGTAATAATCTTATTTAAATTATTTATAATATTATATGTTAACTTTTTAAGCTACTTTTCTAACTTCTTTTCTGTTTGTTATAAGTTTTTATACAGAATGATATCTCCAAATTACATAACTTTACTTAAAGTATTTTCTGCTTTATTTTATCTTGTACGTATTTGTAAATAACATTTACTCAATTTTGGAACGTTATATGTTCTCATTAGATCTAGATGTAAGATATGAACAATTATTTTCTTCATCGCAGAGGTAAATATAGTTCCACAGTAACTAAACAGTAGGTTTTCTCCTATACTGAGAATGTCAGATCAATGCGCACTACATTTGCGACTGGGTGAAGCCTGCAGAACTAGACGCGTAACGTTACTTCAAATGACGGCTTTTAGTTCTGCAGGCTTCACCCAGTCGGAATTATGGCGCGCATTTGATCTGACATTCTCAGTATAGGAGATAGTCTACTGTATAGCTACTGTGATATAGTTCATAGTGTGAGTTTGTAATTTAGCGCCTGTTTTTACATGGGAACTGTTGAAAAGAGTTTCATGTTACACCTTGTTTATATAGAGCAGTAAATATTTTAAAAGGGATTCCTCCTGCCTGGGACTCGAACCCAGATCTTTGGCTTCCCGGGGCACTGTGTTAACCATTACACCATCGGGCACTCTCCCCTCCAACTCTAGTCGCTGCTCTAGACAAGATACTACATACAAGATAGCAACACCAACTGGTTCCATGTTAATTTTAGCGGCATTGTGATTGGTCTATTCTGATCACGTGACCTACAACTCGGGCGCTGATTGGCTTAGACGCTCATTTTGAATTTCACGGCGGTCCAAATTGACCGAGCGTGTCCTTATCTAGTATGTAGTATCTTGCTCTAGAGAGTGTTGCAATATATTACCTTACAGTATATTCATACTGTAAATAATAACTAGACCAACGCTTGTTGTAACTTTATATTGGTACAATCAAGGCAAACCTAAATAAAGCAGGCAGTACACACCACAAAATATTTATATTTGGTAGTCCAGTTAATTTTATTTACACCGTAAGAATAACATTGAAAATTGAAAATAGTTTTTCCCAATTATCTCAAAAACTTGAATCGCAAACTATAAAACAAATAACATAGCCGTGTTCCTTAGTTTTTAAGCTATAATTTCATACATACATTTTTGAAATTACGAAATTATTAAATATATTTGAATAGATGTACGCCGCGCCGTAGTATTTTTTTATATCCATTATTTATTTATTTTTCTTTTGAGTGAATATTTTTTTAATATAAAGGCATCGCTCTTTAAATGTCGTAAAAGTGTGATAAAACAAGAAGTGTATAATATACTAAAATCTTCCTTAGAACCTAATAAATTAAAAAAAAAATACCAATTCAAGTTTTGAAAATAAATTAAAAAAAAAAACTATGACAAGCTCTATTTTGCAATGGAGTGAACCAACTTAACGGACTACCAGATTTGTTGTCTCAGAATTTTTTCTCGTTTGTGTACGGCCTGACTTCTTTAGGATGTCATGGCACAATGAACTGCTGTTTATAGGTCAATAAAGATTTTTATTTTGTATTTCTTAAATATACAGTATATATAAAAATTAATAGAAAAAAAAAAAGAAATTTAAGTAACAATAAAAAAAGTATGAACAGTTGACTAGGATTGAATGTTTTAACATTCAAAAAAATCAGGCTAAATTTTTAATGTCATTCTTATCATAACAGTACGAACAAAACTTTAATCTTGATTGAGTGTATATAATACTCTCACTGAACGATTTTTTGGATATCACAACGGATGCATCCCGTTTTTCTCAGCTCACAGATAATGGATAACCTCAAAAATTTACTAGATCATTATTATAATGTTTTAGTTAATGATGAGTTTATTTTAAACTTATAAAATAATTAAGACTTGGAAAAGGGGAGTGATTTGTGTGTAGGAAATATCCATTTTGAAGTTTTTTTTTTTTTTTTATAGAATAAATTATTTTTATTTTTAAATCATGTAGTAATGTTATAAATTAAAGAATGTTAATTATGGTATTAATGTTATTTTAATTAAAAAAAACTACCACTTTTAACAGTTAAAAAGTTTTAAAATCTTCTTTAAAAGTTTTATATTTTATGTAGATAAATATAATGAAAATATTAATAATTAATACCGCAAAAATTAACAACAAAAAATTAAGAAACATTCAAGGAAAATTCATATATTAATTTTGATGTATCACGTTTCTATGCAAAACAATGTTGTGTTGGATTTCTACTACTTTGCTGCTGAGTAATTTTGCAGTGGAGCTTTATTTGTTTTGTAGCTAAATGTAATGTCAATTTAAATTAATTTAATTTAATTAATTTGTAATGTCTCCATGTTAAAATTTGATTTTTTCCCACATATGGTTATGAAAGTTTTTGTATCGCATTTATATAATATACTGTATAATTATATACATTTTTAAAAAAAAAATTTAATTGACAATAAAAAATATTTTCATTTAAGTATGGCAAAAAATTTTATACCAATTTGAAAAAAAAATGGTTAAAATATAGCAAATATTTTGGGAACTTGTTACATGAATTAAAAAAAAATTATAATAAAATACTGTGTCTGTGAAAATAATTATTTTCATTATTTCAAATTTTATTCATTAAAAGAAAAGCCGATTTGTAAACCAATTAAATGTTTTTATTTTTGTTATTTTAATGAAATATAAAATATTTTAAGGGCCACTTATCAAAAAATTCCTTCAATATGACATCAAATATATTTATTTACGTTTTTATAATAATAAAATATATAATTTATAAAACAATTCAGTTTCCATCAACAAACTGACTTTTACTCATTTTTGCTTCATTAAAATGTATATTTTTCAGATAGAGATAGAAAGAGAGAGAGAGAGAGAGAGAGAGAGAGAGAGAGAGAGAGAGAGAGAGAGAGAGAGAGAGAGAGAGAGAGAGAGAGAGACGTAAGCTCAAAAAATAGGAGCAAGTGATGTTACGATGCTTCTTACCGTTGATTTTTTTTTTCGTCCAAAGTTTGTTTCTAGTTTAAAATTCATATTTAAATTTCTCAATTTTAACTGTAAGTATAGTTTTCTTTAACGTAAACGGTGACGGACTTACTAGTCAAATGAAGAACTTTTTTTCACAATATTTCTTGACACGTTATTTATATATCCAAGGCAAATACTATAATATTTTTCAAATAAAATTTAATGAGTTAAAAAAAACTATACAGTTGAAAAGTTTTATTAAAAGCGTAGGAAACCTTGAACAAAACTCATGTCTAATATCCTAACATACCTAAATATCAACGTTGATTTGGCCTGAGTCATTGGTTTCTGGTTTCTAATTTATTTTCCATTCCTAAAATGGCATCTGCGGGTTTGTGACGTTACAGATCATTAGTCCACGCGCGCGGAAACAGGCGATCTGTGACGTCACAAACCCGCAGCTGTAATTTTGTGAATGGAAAATAAATTATAAATCAATGACTCCGGCCAAATCAACGTTGATATTTAGGTATGTTAGGGTATTAGACATGTTTTTTGTTCAAGGTGTTCTACGCTTTTAATAATTTTAACTTTAAAAAAAAGTATTTTGTCTTAAAAGTTGGCGTTAAAATTTGAAATTTCTCATATTTACGTTATCTTTAAAGTGGACTAACCAGGGACTAACTTCAAAGAATAAACCAGAGAAAAAGATAAGCATTTAAATCACAAAATACTTGATGGAATTTACATAGATAACATTAGTTTTTGTCTCCAATCCCAACTGTATCCCCGTAGCAGTGATCAGAAAATTCCATTTAGGCAACCCGCACAACATTTTCATACTAATTCTTGCATGTTTCTGACGTCATAAACATGACTTTTTACGCAAATTGCATACTTTACAGTGTTTTCACGCTCTCTCGTGGGGCTACATTAACATTCTGGTAAAAATTGTCATCAGTTTTAAAGATCCTATTTCGTGTTTATTCATTAAAAAGTACATGCTGTTTTATGTGGTCTATAGCTTTAATTATTTTGATCGTGTTTGCATGTGTGTTACACAACTAAATTGTTTATGTAAAATTATTTATGCTTTACTTCGTGTTTAATTTTATAATTTGCGGTCATTTAGTTTGAGAGATATTAGCCTGTCACCTTGCTTACTTAAACATTCAATTAAAGATGGTCTCGAAATGTTATGAGATAGTAAATTAATTCGAGGATCCCAGCTATTTTCCCGCACAAATTTATTACACGTTATCTCTGGCAAAAATCATTCCAATTTGTTGATACATTAAAAATATTGTGGCAGCTTGTTTAAAGCACAGTATTTATCAAACTCTTTTTATAATAATAACTTTATTAAAAGTAATATTTTTTTATTTATAAATTTAACCAATTTAGTAAAACTGACATCAATAAGCTACTTTGCAAGACGCAATTAAAAATAATAATTATTCCCTATAGACCTCTATTATATAATTTGTATTCAGTTACTATACGGTGTTAAATACATTGTCGACGTATAAAAAACTGCATAATAGGATTAATACGAGTAGTATTCCCTTGGACTGTATAGCACAGTAGTATGTATACTGGTTTGATGTGTGTATAAGAGATCGTGAGTTCATTTCTCAGTGCGTTCTTTCAGAGGTCGTGATGTTCACAGACTGACAATGTGTGCGCGTAAGATACGTATTTAGATAGATACAGTACACTGCGAAAATAATATTCCCCTCTGTTGCATCACTCTACGTTACCAGGTAATGGCTGTTCCTATACCTATAACGTTAATCAAGTGATTTCAGAACTTTCGTCCACTGTCTCCAATAATGTAGATGCTTCTTTAATGGTACCTAGTTAAACTTCAATTCTTCGACTTCTATTTTACATTGCATTTAGATTTTTAGAGCCTATCAAATTTAAATGAGAATTTATTAAAAAAATGTTCCTTTTTTGCCACGTAATTTTTGAAATCCATGACGTTACACGAGCAATCTGAAGTCATTCAATATTTATAAACCATAAATTGAAGTGATAAAAAATTAAAAGCTATTTTATAAATTTTTATAATGTAAAATTTTTATTGGTGTTTAGCAGACTAAAACTCTTAATTATAAATATTTATAATGACTGCTTATTTTTACTCAAAATGCGGAAAAGGAAGTGCCGGAAGAGGAAACCACGTGACGGTAAAAGTGGCAGAAAAGTTAGTGCCAGCCAGCAGCAAGCCAGGCCCGAGCTACCTCCCACTTTTACCATCACGTGGCTTCCTTTTCCGGCACTTCCCTTTCCGTTTTTTAGAGTAAACATAAGCACTCAATATAATTACTCAACGAATGCCGTTGTTATGTTGCTGACCAGCTGTTTCCGGTTTTGGGAGTGGAGTTTCTCTGTACTGTATACCTGTACACCTATCTAAATAATATTTAGTAAATATACGTATCTTAGTGCGCGCTCGTATTCTCCGCACGTTGATGCCCGTGTATATGCCATTGTGTCACAGATAAAAAAGTATAAAATAGATAGATGGTCTTGGCATTTCTATTCTTGCCACTAGCAAGTTCTTGCAGTGGTGGTTATAGTGCACACGATTATCCCACACTAAGGTACAGGTATCTCCGGGGGCGGTTAACCAATCCACTTCATCTCGTTCATTTCTATTAAATTATATTATACGTTATTGGATTTATTCTGTGAGTATGTACTATAGAACTCATTTTTAAATTAAAACCTTTTTTTTTTCCAAATCGAGCATTTTTTTCTTCTTCTGTATATAGGTTAATAGGGAATTTAAGATCTCAAAGTCTCAGTTTAACGTTTTCATTTAATAGATTTTTCTTTCAATACCAAATATATTTTAAGTGCTCTGTTCTATATTTATTTATGTAACCCACAAAATGCTATTTTTAAAGAACGAGTGAAAGATCTATACATAAAGAGAACACTATAATTAAAGGAATACTGTAGACCAGAGAAAAACATAAGAACTTTTATCACAAAACACTTGATGGGACTTACATAAATTAAATAACTTTAGTTTGTCTCAAACCCCAATTGTAGCTCCGTAGCAGTGATCAAAAAATGTTGATTTATGCAACCCGCACAACATTTTCATACTAATTTTTGCATGTTTCTGACGTCATAAACATGAATAGTTGTGTAAATTGCATACTTTACAGCATTTTCATGCTCTCTCGTGGGGCTACATTAACATTCTTGTAAAAATTATCAACAGTTTTGACGATCCCATTTCATGTTTATTCATTAAAAAGCACATGCTGTTTTATGTGGTCTATGGCTTTAAGTCTTATGGTTAAAAAGGTCAAAAAAAAAATAATACTATGCATAATAAAAATATGTAATATAATATGTTAAAAATCATTTTCATCTCTGTTTTCAGAACACAATGGACAACTTGCAATGAATGAACTAATTTAAAATAAATTTAAACATTTTTAATAAAATTCTTATAGAAAAATCGTTATACTTCAGTATGTTAAAAAAAAACTTTTTATGAATTTTTTTTTCTTTCTATGATCTAATTTAATATATTGTATAAGTCTGTTTCCTGTATCTGTTATTCTTATGCTTGTACTGTGTGTATACCTCCATTGTATTGGACGTATGTCTGTATTTGAAAACTACAATAAATCAAATCAAATCAATTATTAAAACGTTACAACCATTAAAAACGTTCATTGCAAGTGGTCCATTGTTGTTCTATTATAATATTATAAACACTTCACACTGAAGACTTACGCCTTGTTCACAATGAGCTTTTTCTAATTAGAATTTCTAAGTGAGCTTCATAAGGATGCATGTTATTTTGATCAAGTAATCAACAATTCCAATTAGAAAAAGCTTATTGTGAACAAGGCTTTACTTTTTACATCTCTTAAAACACAATAGGTTTTTTTTTAATTGAATTTTTATCATGTGCAATATAAAAAATATAAGACAATACATATTTTTAATAGTTGAAGATGATAATACAATGTATAAGTAATATCATAGTTTTAGCAATGAAGTTTGCATAGTAACAAACAGACATATAGTGTCGTATTATTAGTATATTAAATTACAAAATGTTTTTAAAATTAATATTACTATGCACCTAATAAAAGTCAAGAAACAGTATAATAATATGTAACACTTCATGAAAGCTTCCCAAGTGCCTTAACCAATTGATTTACACTTCAAATTTAATACAGGAACTCCCCTCTTTTAGAAAATCATGCGTCTTAATTAATTAAGAAACAAGTACTTTACATTAACAAGTGAAAATCAAAAATACTTTGCATACACACATAAAAGCACTTTGTAATTTCTTATGAAAACGTCAATCACTTTTAGTTGCTTCTTATGTATACAATTAATATCACAAGAGGATTAATTAGCGTGCTTAATATTACAGTGAATAAATACGTATATATAAGACTTCATTACTGCACGTTATAGTCTTTATTGCAGTTTATGTTACTGTGTATGTTCGTTCAAAGTAAGTTTATTTAGGCTTCTCTCGTTTCCACCTACTCCACCCTCTTTGCTTCTCTCTCTCTCTCTCTCTCTCTCTCTCTCTCTCTCTCTCTCTCTCTCTCTCTCTCTCTCTCTCTCTCTCTCTCTCTCTCTCTCTCTCTCTCTCTCTCTCTCTCTCTCTCTCTGCTTTAAACGCAAACGTCACCAAAAAAAAAAAAAAGAAGATTATTTTGTCTCGCTAAAAGTACTCCATATAAGCCGATATACTGTATACAAGAATAAAATACTTTTCATTAATTTTTATAATTAATTTACAGTATATTTAGTACTATGTTTAATGCACTACTAAGGTTTGCATACAATACACTTTAACTTTGCATTAAAGTGTTATTTATTTAGTGATGAAATCTAACTTTGCTATACAAAATAGTTCAGACAACATTAAATGAATGATACGGTTAAAATAAAAATAATAATATAGAAAATGGGAAATTGATTTTTTTTTAAAAATAATAACAGGTTTTGTAAACAATAAATGAAATCTAAAGGGATACTGACTTATAAAAAAAAATAAAAACGTAAAACTTATGAGATGGGGTCATCATTCATATTCATGCATATACAGTAATTAAACTCTTCTTTACTGTCACAAATGAGGTTAAAAACAAAAACTGTAAAGTAACCAACTTTAGGAATTCATGAAGTCATGAATTCCGGGTCTACAAAAGATATTGTTAATCAGGTTGCCTACTTTACAAGTTTGCTCCCCAATTTGTGAGAATACTGAAGGATTAAGTTACATAATATGTGTATTTATAATATTATTATTAATCATTAAGGGATTTTTTTTTGAGACCAGCATCTCTTTAGTAAAAATTTCTGTTACTAAAACAAAATGCAAGATGTTAAAAAAAAAAAAAGTTTAAAATAGATGTTAACTAAAAAATAATAATAATGGAAGTTTGCCTTTTCAACGCCACTTTCATATTATGATAAGATGTCACGTATATTAAGATAAACGTTATTGATATTTACTTTTGTAATATATACAGTATATGAAATTTTAGAGTTGAATATAATCACAATCAACACCTTTCTCTAAACTATAATAATATCTCTTTGTCGTTTAGTTTTGTGTATATATCTACAAAACAAATCTTAATTCAAATAGAGCCTGTACAAACGCTTTGCTTAAGTATTTAGTTTAGAACAATATATAGTCTCTCTCTCTCTCTCTCTCTCTCTCTCTCTCGCTAAGATAACTAAAACTTTATACCAGCTCACTGTACAAACGTATTTAATAAGGATTCCCACTCTATGTACTCTTTCTACAATATAGTAAAAGTTTTGTTCTAAATTAACTTAAAAAACATTTTTATATAAATAAAAGTATATACGTTATCTTTGTTCAGCAAACAAAATTAGCCCTTTTCTTATGTGGGTTAAATGACAAAATCCTCTCTTGTCTAAATATATTTAGGTTAATAATACCCAAATATATTATAGTAAGAATTATAGGGTTGCACTTTATATATAGTATAGTACTATTTACTTTTTAGAAGTAAGCTTTGAAAATAAATAGCCCAAAAGTTTGAAAATACTATAAAAAATATATACAGTTTTCCTATGGGCTATTTTTTTTTAATCCAGCTTAAAAAGTGTTAAATAACATATTAAAAATTTGATGGCAAAAATTTTCATAAAATTTCAATTAATTTATGGGAATAGCTTAATTTTTAACTCCAAGTTTTTAGATTTATGTTGTATATAACATCACATATATATTTTTTTTCATCTCTAAATGTCTTGGTAGAAAATATTCTGTGAGGCATTACTTCTTTAAAAAAAAAAAAAAAAAAAAAAAAAAAAGTCAGTTTTGTTGAAAATTCATTTATACGAAGGAAAAATAGCTAGACATGTTCAGCTTCATGAAATTAAATGCAATGTCAATTGTAAACGTTACAAATCAAAGTTAACTAAAAATAAAAACTACTTCTCTCTCTCTCTCTATCTTTTTTTTTTTTTTTTTTTTTTTTAAGGAAAATAAAAAAAAGGTTTCTTAAATATATGAGATTATGTACTGTACTGCATAATATGAGTGATATTATGAAATATATTTATTATGAACATTTTCCCTCCCCCCCCCCCTTCCTGGCTTATAAAAAAATGTAATAGAAATAATATCCAAAAGTTCTCTTTTTATACTTAAAAAAAAAAAAAAAAAAAAAAAAAAAAAAAAAAAAAAAAAAAAAAAAAACTCTTCTTATTTCTTGATCAAGAAGTTCGAACCTTAAAAACATGATTTAAAGGCTATCATAATTTTTTTTTCCCTGCTATGAAAAAAAGACGCGTCAAATTAAAAAATAAAAAAATAAATATTATTTAGACTATATCCAGGTACACGTCATACTATATAGTATACCAAGGTTTTTATAAACCTTTAGCGTATTATACAATATAATATTAAACTTTTACTACTTAAATTTACTTTCATTTAAATGTCACATTACAAGAACTTTTTTTTAAAGCTTTTGAAATTCAACATAATATCAACCCCTTTAATTTTACATATAAATATTTTAAAATTTACCTTTTTTATACACAATTCGTACTTGTTATTTGAAAAATGTGGAAGAATAACGTCTCACATGTATGAAATGGAATTTTGTAAGTGTGGAATCTGTTTTAAACTGCGTATTTTATAGAGTAGACGAGAGAATGAGAGAGAGAGAGAGAGAGAGAGAGAGAGAGAGAGAGAGAGAGAGAGAGAGAGAGAGAGAGAGAGAGAGAGAGAGAGAGAGAGATTCTAAACGACACTACAAAGGATAAGTGGATGGGTAAAACTCTCTCTCTCTCTGTCTCTCTCTCTCTCTCTCTCTCTCTCTCTCTCTCTCTCTCTCTCTCTCTCTATCTCTCTCTCTCTCTCTCTCGGTGCTTTAAAACACACACACTCACACAGAGTCCTATGTTTAATGGGTTGGAATTGCAAGGATGGCCATAATATAGTACACTGCACAAATATACGGGTCTTATAAATATCCTTCAACCTCATATTATACTTAGCAAGAATTATACTATACTTTTTTTTAAGTAAATCCTTTTTTTATTTTTATTATTTTTTTTTTTTTACATAAAACTTTATAATGTTTATTTTTTAATATTAATTTTTTTGAATACGTTTTCAAATACGGATCCGAGGCCGTGGCGCAGTGGTAGCGTGTCTGCTTCGTGTGCGAAGGGTCACTGGTTCGACTCCCAGGCTGTGCGGCTTTTACAAGGCCGTGTATGCTGGCGGAGTGCACTTGTGGTCTTTGCATATGAGGTTGATGCGTGTGCTATCGTGTCATGAGTCATCGGTAGGAGAGGTGTGTATGCATGTCTCCGATCGTCCTGATGTAGGCAGTAGTGACCCTACATCACGCAATAGAGAGAATCTCGGGACGGTTCACCATTTCACTCATATTTCCTGCCTATCCATTCATCATCACCTATAACCAAACTTGCTGTAGACTAGGTAAATATAAGAGCCCTAGATAACACAAGAACAATTTGCAACCAAGGTTGACTGGACACAAAATGTGTATGGATTCTCAGAGTCTTTTCCAGTAACCTCATGGGGTATTAGCTTCTCTTCTGTATAGCCCATGAAAGATTGTATAATTACAATCACAATATTATTATTATTAAATTCGTTCTTAAATACGTTCTTTTTATTCAAAACAGTTTTTACATATCTTAGACACTGTAATGTACAGTTGGAAATATATAGTATTATATACACGATTACTGTATTATACAGTAGTATACATGATTATTGTGAGTATAACGTTTTAAACGCATTTATATTTTAATGTTGAGAAAAATGATTTGATAATCATCCAAATTATGATTTAATTTTGCCACTAATTAGAAATGTTCGTATTATTATTATTTATTTTTTTATGATTTTTTTTATTTACAACATTAACTTCTGAAATACATAAATAAAAAGAATTAAGGAGTAATAAATGTCCGTAAGAACATCCAAGAAAACAATTTAAAAAAAAAAAAAAACTTAATAAAAAATTAATCATCTGACATTTTAAATTTAAAATTAGTTCTAGTTTTTATAATAATAAACTGAAAACAAAAAGAAGTATTAAAATTTAAATAAGTTATAATTACTTTAAATATTTATTTCATTTTTCTTTATATTATAATTTTAGAAAGTTTAAATCCTAAATAAGACTCTAAAATTAAACTCTCTCTCTCTCTCTCTCTCTCTCTCGACTCGAGACCACATTGTTTTTTTGACTGAGTTATATTAAATTCATTTTCTTTATGTTCTCCCAATGTTATTTAAATTTACATTAAAGTAAATGCCCTGTGGTTTTTAGAATTCTTAATTTCTTATACTGTATAGTGGTTGCAATTTACTTTTTTGGGTCACTGCATCAAAAAACCTCTCTTCTTGTATATTTTATGCTTAAATTAAAATAGCATTTTAAATGTTTTATACTAAAGAGTGAAGAAAATGTATGTTAAAAACATAAATTGTATTTTAAGTACCGGGGGTGCTTGTTTTTATCTTTAATTTTGAATTTTGCCTTTTTTATTTTAGCATAATTGTTAAAAATGGTTTATTATTTGCATTTTTTACAAATTAAATAAAAAAGTGAAATAAAATTGGAACTTGAAGCAGTGATGTAGTAGTAATTACAAAGGAGGCAAAACTTTACAAAAAGTTGTGTATTTCCGTTGTTTGTATAGTATTTAAAAAAAATGCGTTGCTTTACGTCGAATCTTTCATACTATCAAAGCAGCTTTATATTATATTAAAAATTATGAGACGTTAAACCTTAAATTTTTAAACATTAGCAATATTTTAAATTATAAGTCCTTGTAGTATAAAAAATACCATTTTTTAAGGAATAAGTCCCTACTATGTATGAATTTGGCAATAAAAGCTGTCACGAGAGAGAGAGAGAGAGAGAGAAGCTTATTTGTCACACCATTAATAGTTTAATATTTTACCATGCAAATTTGGCGTATATTATTTTCATTGCATTATTCTATTTTCTACAGTATAATGTAGCATGTATTTGCATAGCATATATTACAAATAAAGTTCGAATTTTTTTGATAGTAATATGTATTATTAGTTTATTACAATCGTCTGTACGCACAGTTATGTAAATTGATTGGAACTTCTTTCTTAGGATCTATATCGTGTATCATTGTAATTGTTTTTCTCATTATATTATTTTGCAACTGTACATAATATATAGTCTAATAATCTTTTTGCCAACTATTTTAGCATTATGAACTAATGCAAGAGATCATGAGCAACTTTGATAATTTTCTAATCTTAATGTACACCATTAATGTAAATATCTTTTAATTTTTTTACTTATATTTTATGTGCTTATATATGAAATTAATAATAAAAAAAAATAACTTTTTATTTGGTGAAATTGGGCATACAACTTCTCAATTCAGTCCAACTTTTTAACAGTGCTGTTAGTTACATTTATGATTTATGACACAACACGGTACAAAACAATTTAAATATAACCTACCAAATAAAAGAATATGTTTTTTTCTGGATTTGCTCCCTTTTTCTCAGTTCTAAATAAAGGAACAATGCAAAAGCTTGTCAAGTTATCAGTAAAAATATTAAAAGTTAACAATATTATGGAGTTCAATCCTCAAGTTATAGACCACATGGAACAACATGTGCTTTTTAATAATTGAACACAAAATGGAATCTCCAAAACTGATAACAATTTTTACTAGAATGTGACCCCACAAGAGAGCGTGAAAATAGTGTAAAGTATGCTATTTTGCGTGACAATTCTTGTTTCTGACGTCAGAAACATGCAAAAATTAGTAGAAAATCTTAGTACGGGTTGCATAAATTGAAATTTTCTGATCACTGCTACAGTTGGGTTTTTAGACCAACTACTGTTATTTATGAAAGTCCCATAAGTGTTTTGTGATATAAATGTTTATATTTTCTTATGGGCGGTCTATTATTTTAATTAGACGATACAATAAAGTGGCTACATCCGGTTCAAACCATAATTTTTCTTATTTTGGACGGACTGTAGATTAATGTTATTATTATTATTTAATGATTTTATTTAGTACTTTTTTGACTTTTTTTTCTATAGAATAAATCATTTTAATTTTTGCAGATATCATTACTATTCATTATATTAAAAGTACAATAAACTTTCAGCATGAGTGCACATTCTACATTTATTATTAATATACAGAACAAGATTTTGTAACCAGAACCAGTAAATGACATTGTATAATAAAAAAATAAAAAAAAAACTGTATAATATATAAAAAAAACTTTTTAGCTCACTTTATAAATATTTATATTTTTCTGTATTTTGCTTTAAGATAAAAGAGTATTTATTTGTATAAAGTATTGATAAACATGTGTTTAGATTGTAAAGAAACGAAGAAGAAAATAACCTAGAGCAAAATAAGGGGAAAGAAATGCAAAAAAACTATGCTTTGATATATACGTCAAGAACATAGCATACTTTCAATTAAATAAATATATAGAAAAATATCTTCAACAAAGTAAATATTAATAATGCTGAATACATCGCTTTAAGGGTTTTATTTTTCTGTCATGTGCATTTATATCTGCACTTTATATTGTTTTGTGTTTGATAACTGTATTTATATTATGCATTTTATGTAGAAAAAAATTATAAACTCTCATATTTTTAATATATTCAGTTCATTCAATGTAGTTGATTTACACGGTTCTTTTATAGTTTTAATTTAAAGTTTATGACGTAAAAACCTTTTCTTAAGCTATTCAACTTGAAGTGTTTGATTATTAAGAACCGCAGACGTGAAGGAACTTTTTTTTCTTTTCTTTTTTTACTAGATAGATTTTTTAAAAGTTTTCAGCATTGAATTGCATTCAATAGCATGTGTACCAAATTTAAAATCGATTTGTCTATCGGTTATGTGAGAAAAAAACAAACATGGGAAATGTATTATAGGATGTCCTATGCTAACCATGTTAATTTATCCCACATGACTGAGTACATCGAGTTGACATTTGGTACACAAATACACATGCTATTGAAGACAATACAAACTTTAAAAAATATATAATAATTATATATATATATATATATATATATATATATATATATATATATATATATATATATATATATATATATATATATATATATATATATATATATATAGATATATAGATATGTAGATATATATATATATATATATATATATATATATTTATATATATATATATATATATATATATATATATATATATATATATATATATATATATATATATATATATATATATATATATATATATATATATATAAGTCCTTTAAGTATAAAAAAAAACGAAAAAAAAAGTTTCATCACGCTTGAGGTTAATTGTTAAGGTGCGTTCTCAATGTGCAATATTTTTAATTGTGTAAAAAAATCTGATTGCATGCAATCTCTATAGTAAAAGCCATTGAAATTTCATTGCACATTGAGATTATTGCAACGTCAGTTTATTTAAATTTATCAACTTTTATAGACCGCTCGAGATAGACCTTTTGCTTCCACTGACAAAATACGAGATAGACTTTTTTTTTTTTTTTTTTTTTTTTTTTTTTTTTTTTTTTTTTTGGTAACAAGATCGATATTGAACTTTTGAGGATTTTAGTGTTTCTGTCGATAGAAAACTCCCCTGCCTTAATTATATACTGTATGAGATCAAGGGTTTTAATTTTGAAACTTATAAAGCAAAATAATTTGAGAGTTTGACAAATAAGGAATAAAGTAAATAATAATAATAATCAGATTACTGAAAAGGAAAAGTTATTTGCACTGCAATAATAATAATAATAATTTCAGACCTTAGTTTTATAATTTTCATGCAGGTAAAAAAAAAATCAAATACATTTCAGGAAAAAAAAACTATTCCTATGTATCTTTCTGTTTGCTTTGGAGCTTTTTTTTTTTTTTTAATATGAGACCCATGTAACCAAAATATTTAAGTAAACAAACATAAAAAACAATGATGATCATAAGCCTAAAACCCTTGTTCCCTAAAAATGGGCAATTCCATTTAAAAAAAGCATACAATGATCGTTATTTTCATGTTCTTTTAACATTTTATGAATCATATTAATGCAAATTATATAATATACTTTATCATATTTAAATCACTTTACATGCATCCTTACACCTACAACGTTATCCTTTTTTTTTTTACCTAATGATACACACACACAAACTCGCACCTCACACACATGCTGAAATAACCCATGTTGGTCACTTAGTCTACATTAGTTAGAACGACATATCTCTCTAATGGTGGCAATTATCTTAATGCATCTCTCTCTCTCTCTCGCAGTTCTCTCATATACACATATACGTTGATTACCGTGTGCTCACTACTTTGATATAAATATATTATAATACTTCCCTGTATATATATATATATATATATATATATATATATATATAATACACAGTTCCACGCTTACTATATTCTCTTTGTACGTGTAAAATCGCGGCTAATGGATAGGAAACCTTAGTACATTTTGCAAATAATTGCACTCGTTATAATATGCCAAGTTAAAAGAGATATTATATTATTCTGTTCTTGTATTTTTATATTATGCACAAACACGCAGACAAGTTTTAATAAGATTCATCTGCCTTTACTAATATAGTCGTAGATTTGGAATTTATGAATATTTTAATATTTTGACCTGATAAAATGTGCTTTTTACGTGCTCTTGAAAAATTTTACGCAAAGAAAAAAATTTATATAATATTTAAGGTAGGGACAAAAATCATGTAAAACACAATAAGTAAATAATTAGAATATGTATTTATGAACTGCAACGAGTGCGTCTGTTTACTCTAGAAAACGGAAAAGGAAACCACGTGACGGTAAAAGTGGGAGAAAAGTTGGTGCCAGCAGCAAGCTAGGCTGAGCTACCTCCCATTTTTACCGTCACGTGGTTTCCTCTTCCGGCACTTCCTTTTCCGCATTTTGAGTAAACAAAGGCACTCACGGAAATAATAGATTACATAATTTATGTTTCATTTACGTCATTCTAGCATAATTAATGCTAAATTGGAACAACATAAATAATTATGCTGTATAACATAATATTTATTCTATGTACATATTTATTATGCAGTATAGCATAAATTATGTTGTATTGCTAAAATGAGCTAGCATAATTATTACGTATTTATTTTTTTCCGTACTCAGTCACGTAATGTCACGTTTTTCAGATATGACACGCCTTTATAATTTACCTACGATAAGTAACATTGTATAAGTTTAAAACTTCACTCTAAAAATAATAATGCATTGAATAATTTTTTATCTATCACGTGCATATTTTTTCCATTACATTGACTGCTTATGTTTACTCAAAATACGGAAAAGGAAGTGCCGGAAGAGGAAACCACGTGACGGTAAAAATGGGAGGTAGCTCAGGCCTAGCTTGCTGCTGGCACCAACTTTCCTCCCACATTTACCGTCACGTGGTTTCCTTTTTCGACCACTTCCTTTTCCGCATTTTGAGTAAACATAAGCAGTCATTGCTTCAAGTAAATGCAGAAAATATATATGGGTGTGATACACAAAAAATGTTTTTTTATTTTTTTTGATTTTTTATTATTTTTTTTTTTTTGAGCGTGATGTTTTTAGTTTAATATTTAGATATTTTCATTTCAATAATTAATTTCCCTTCCAGATATTTTTTCTATGTTGTGTTTGGCAGTTAGAATTGTCCAGTTAACTTTTTTTTTAATAGTATGTATTTAAACCTATTTGATAATATTCCAGGAATTGTAATGAAAATCCAATACAAAAGTTCGTTCTATAAACTACATACAACTCTTGAGCCATCTTCGAAAATTTTCCTTTGTTAAATAAATCGTAAGTAACAATCAAATATACGTTGTGAAAAGGCAGTAACATTGTGATCATATGTTAATAACAAAGAAAAAAGTTCTGAGCACTGACTCAATTTTGTGTGTAGTTTATAGAACGAACTGTGATATATTTTTTTATCAGTATCTTGAAATGCATATTTTTCATCCTTACGGAAACAATATGTAGTAGAAAAAATCAAATATATAGGAAGTTTTTCAACAACAAAAATGGTGAAATTTTTACCATCCAGAATAAGAAATCTAAGTTTAATAATAATTAAAAAAAAAAACTTAAATTGCACATTTTTTTATTTTAATGTAAAAAAAATCAATTTTAAGCATAATATAACACTTTAACAAAATCTACTTTGCAAGAATTTGTGTTACTCATTCTATCATATAAATATGTATATTTAGTATAATTTCATCCCATTTGAGATATCTCCCCATCATTTTAATATTTATAAAAGTAAATATTTTCATAAAAATTTTAATAAAAAAAAAATCCAAAATTTTATGGAAAAAATATTCATTACTTTCTTATGTTATCATTATTTGCACCCTTCACAGTGTTTTTTTTCATAAATTATATGAAGGGAAAAAAAACTTAAATTTGAAAGTTGAAACTCTCTTTTTTTGATAAATCTCTATATTATGAAAAAATATTATACGGACCATTTGCAGTCGAGGGGAGCTAATTTGATATTCAAAGGAATAGAGGAGGGAGATGGAATTGATTGATCAGATATTTTAAGATCACAGGGAACGAAAACTGATTGGAAAAAACAAAGTACTTTTTATGCTATCGGCAAAATTTACGATTTGAACTCTTATAATATTATAATATATATCTTATCATCAGTAAAAAAGAAAGAAAAAGTTTCAAGAAGCTAACTTACATAATTTAGCTCTTTAACTTCACAGGCAAAAAATAAATTCACAATAATTATGCAATTAGCTTATTGCTAATTTTAGCAATATTATTTCATAACATTATAATATTTCGTAACAGTTGTATAGCATAATTATGTTGTTCTAATCAAGCAACATTTATGCTATAATAACATGAATATGTACAGCATAAATTACGTAATTTATTCTTTCCAAGTCGGTGATATACTATTGTCATTATGACATTACTTAATATTTTTACATGAAATTTTGGTCACTTGAGCACATTGACTATAAAAGTTGAACAAAAAATTTAATCGTATATTTATGTAATTAAAAATTAATTTGCTTAAATAATGTTATAAAATAGAGTAATTTTGTAGTAAAGGTTGGACTTCTTTACTGCTAACTTTGTTGTACAGTAAAGTTGAAAGTTATTCTCAAGTCTCGGTTTTCCATGTATGGATATATTAAAGGCATAGACCACATGAAGCAACATGTTCTTTTTAATGATTAAACACAGAATGGAATCTTCCAAACTAATGACAATTTTTATCAATTTTTATCAATTTTTTATCAATTTATCAAGGCACCACAAGAGAGCGTACAAATGTTGTAAAGTATGCAATTTGCATGAATATTTCTGTTTATGACGTAAGGCAAAAATTAGTAGGAAAATGTTGTGCAGGTTGCATAAATCACTGAACACTGCCACGGCACTAGTTGGATTTGAGACAAACTAATGTTACATAATGTAAGTTCCATCAAGTATTTTGTGATATAAATGCTTATGTTTTCTTCTTGTCTATGCCTATAATAATAAACGCATGCAAAGAACTAATACATAACAATTATTGCTGGAATTCAATAAATGCTGACACAGTTTTTCAAGGTGGTAACTTTTTTTTTAAACAAAAGTAAAAGCTGAGAAATGGAAAAATTTAAAATTCAAAACTCATTTTAGTAATTTATTGAAAAAAAAATACCGCAGAATTTTTATTACATGCAGATTTTTTTTTTAATTTTTCATATTAATATTTTTCATATTCACATTAATATTATATTAAATTGTTAAAGTCTACAAAAAATTTTTTTAACAAAATTGGGCTGTGTTGCATCTTAATTATAAGAAACTTTTTAAATAGTTAAGAGTTTGTCGCAAGATTAAACTATTATTTAATAATGAACTTTGGCCGAAATGCTAATTTTTTTAAATACTACAATTAAAATTATTCTTTAATTTGTATAGCAATTAGTCTACTAATAAAATAATAATGATAATAGAGATTGCAAATGAAAAAATTTGGATTTAAATTTTTTTTTTTAACTTTATCTCCAAATCCCAAAGGTCAATTTTAAGAACAATTAAACTTGAAAAAAAGAAATAAATTTTTATCAATAAAAGAAAATTTAATAATTCTCTATGGCAACTAAAATATAATCTTAAAAGATTTGTAATTAGGTTAAATTAGAAGTAATTATTATTCATGATTTGAGATATCAAATTCGGTATTTTAAGTTAAATTACCCGTGATACACAAAAAGTCTGATAAATGATTTATAAAGCATTGATAAATTTTGACTGATAAAGATATTATAAAATATGTATAAAGGTCTGATAAAAGTCTTATATGCGACACTTTTCAAACTTTTATCAGTCAAATTACCATGTATAAGCATAGGACAAAATTTTTCGTTTCTCCTATGCTTATACATGTAAAATTTTACATTGAAATTTGACTTGTAAGCTGATAAAACACTGAATAAAATCTGATAAATGTCTGATAAAAAGCTGATAAATGTCTGATAAAAAGCTGATAAATGTCTGATAAAAAGCTGATAAATAATTATGCATTTTTCTCTTCCCTTCCCTTCCCTCCCCCTTCCCCCTCCCTCCCTCCTGTACCCTTCATCCCACATTCCACCCAGCACTACCCACTTCAATGTTTGTCATAACATTGTTGCCAATTTTGCCTTGTATTACAAAATATTCTTATTAATTGATATTCTTCAATTAATAAGAGAAAAAAACTTTATTTTTCAAAGGATGCATCGGATTATAGGAGCGGATGAGTCGCACACATCGGTAATCGTAACAGCTTGAGATCAAGTTGGTTTCCTAGCTGTAACACATGAAATGCAATTAATTACAATAAATATTGATATAATTATTAATGTGAACATGTCACTTACCTATATATTAACATGATGACCACATGAAGCTCCTCTTACAAGTAGGTGAAGCTTCTTGCTGCTTAGTTTTAATTGAAATATGTAAGCGCTAACAAAGTGCGTGCATACTGCTCTGGCTGACTTGTGCTACTGCCTGCTACCTCTGCTCCTGCTGTACACTCCAAAATTTTCTAAGTCCTCAACGGTTTCGTCTACCAAAAGAGGCGCCTCGCGTTCCCCTCCAAATTTATTTCCCGTTAGGTCATCAAACTTTTATCAGACTTTTGAAAAATTTCAAATTTTATTTTTAAGTTTATATATTCATACTTTTATCAGATGTTTGAAATTAAAAAAAAAAAAAACAATCAAACGTTTATCAGTCATTTATAATTATCAATACTTTATAATATATTTATCATACTTTTTTCAGTTTTTACTCCTAGATTCAAAAAATTCTATCAAACTCTATCAGTCCTTTATCCATGTATTATCAGACAAAAACACTACTATCAAATGTTTATAAGCACTTAATCAAGGCTTTCTCAAACTTTTATCAGCATTTTCGTATGGCTCGGGTAATGTTATGTCCAAAATTATGTTATAGATCCAAATTTTAGCTTATAAGATAAGTAAATGTGCATCCTCAAAATTACTATAAAAATCTAAAAATGTGAAGTATAGATATAGTGATGTAAAAAAGTTTTGAATTAAAGGGTGACTTTTTCTCACTGTCAGTCATAACATTACCGAGCTGGTATGGCCGAGTGGTGAAGGCAGCTAACTCGTAACTGTGTACTCCTCACCGAGTATAGGTTCGAGCCTCTGCTGGGTACGTACGTCAAGTGTGAGAGCACAACACGTTACACGATGTATGATTACATGCATTTCATGACGACGCACAGTATGCGGGAGGTGCATGATCGATGTGATTGCACCGACCAGCCTGCCTAGACGTTTCCACGGTTTCTCTAGGCTGTTATGGTGAATGCTGGGCTGTGTACTTAGGCCGTGGCCGGCCCGTGTGTGCTTTTCCATTTATTGGAAAGTCTTAACTTGTCCATAAGACAATGTCTTGACTGGGACTGGGATTGATGTAGCATGATAACACACTATGGAAAGCAAGGAAAAAAAAGAAGTTTTGTTTAAAGGAATAGACTAGAGAAAAACATAAGCATTTAAACTACAAAATACTTGATGGGATTTACATAAATAACTTTAGTTTGTCTCAAAACCCAACAGTAGCTCCGTAGCAGTGATCAGAAAGTTCGATTTATGCAACCCGCACACCAATTTCATACTAATTTTTGCATGTTTCTGACGTCATAAACATGAATTTTCACGCAAATTGCATACTTTACAGTTTTTTCACGCTCTCTCGTGGGGCTACATTAACATTGTGGTAAAAATTGTCATCAGTTTTGAAGATCCCATTTCGTGTTTATTCATTAAAAAGCATATGTTGTTTTATGTGGTCTATGGCTTTAAGCATTGATATAATACATAATATTTAATTTGATATAGTCATATTACATAACTTTGTTTAAAACAAATCTTACCTGTGAAAAGTGTGTGTTGAAATCTTTTATTAGCTAATGATTAAATAAAGTTATAAAAATAAAAGATGATTCCGCGGTGCTAAAGAAAAAAACCTTCGTGAGAGCGCGTCTTTTTTTAAGTCGTTTCTGATTGGCTATGGCATTACGGTGTAATTCAAATCAATAAATTCTTAATTATTAAAATAATTTAGACATTTTTTAAATTAAGTTTGAAATTTTTTGTAAAGTTTTGTTTACAACTGGATGAAAAGCAATTTTTTTAAAGTTATAAAACATACAGTTTTATAACATTAAAATCAAATTACACAAAAGTTAAAGAAACTCATCAAAGTATCATAATTTGTTACGCCAACTATATTCATGCTTGACTTGTCATATAAAGTCACAGTTCACAAAGTGTCCGATGTACGCCAATTCTCTGTTAACAAAATGTCCTTTGCAAAAATTGTGAAGTAGCAAAATATCATGTTACAAACTGACTATCACAAAGTTTGCTTTTAATGAATCATTCAATTACACTGTTATGAATAGTGTGTTTATTTAACTTTTTTGTGTTTTTTAACTTCAGAACAAAAAGTTCAAATAATAAAAATATGTTGCATGGAGCAACAAAATTATAAAAATATGAGCAAAATCTTACAATAGTAGTTATAAAATACACTTGATAATATATAACTCAATTCAAGTATAAATTATTGCAATTGTTAATTAAATCAATCAAAAAAATACCCTCTTCAAATATACTTATAAAAAGTGGTTCTCAATCGTTGGAAAAAAAAAATTGTTATACCTAACATTTAGAAAAGAAAATTAATTGAAATAAAAAATTGTAGTCAATTATTTAATATTAATAGAGTTTGGTTGTATAGTTGATAGCAACGAATGATAAATGAAACACGATTTATTATAAATACAGATCTGTGTGAATTGAGTGAGAGAGGGAGGGAAAACGTGCGTATGATTTTGACACTTTGGGATGAGAAATAGTCACTTGTACAACCGTTAATACACCGCAATCATAATTCTTGTTGCGTGGCATTTAATTCTATTAGAAACTCTGTATGTATAGAGAGAGAGAGAGAGAGAGAGAGAGAGAGAGAGAGAGAGAGAGAGAGAGAGAGAGAGAGAGAGAGAGAGAGAGAGAGAATTAGGTTTGACATATTTCATACTGAATATACTCTGAAAATTTTACTTATGTCCAAGTAAATATATAAGTTTATAAAATATTAATTTAAATCGTAGGGAAGTCATCAGTTGAATATAAATCTATAATATACACGGGTAAAAATGTATACGTAATAATTATTCTAGTCTGTTTTTAGCAATATATGTGCATCATAATATAATTTTACTGTAATATAATAAATATTAATAATAATAATAATAAATGGTTTTTATTAGAGGCCACAAAAGGAACAAGCCCACTAGCGTGGTCATTGCAGAGCAGTTTGCCAGAGTACAGTAATCATAAATGCAATATAATAGAATAATTTCAGTAGATTATACTCAAATACATCCAGACAAATATGAACATTTAAAGCCATAGACCACATAAAACAACATGTGCTTTTTAATGAATAAACACGAAATGGGATCTTCAAAACTGATGAGAATTTTTGCCAGTATGTTAATGTAGCCCCACGAGAGAGCGTAAAAAAAACTGTAAAGTATGCAATTTGCGTGAAAATTCATGTTTATGACGTCCGAAACATGCAAAAGTTAGCATGAAAATGTTGTGCGGGTTGCATAAATCGATTTTTCTGATCGTTGCTACGGGGCTACTGTTGGGTTTTGAGACAAACTAATATTATTTATGTAAGTCCCATCAAGTGTTTTGTGATATAAATGCTTATGTTTTTCTGTGGTCTATTCCTTTAATGATAGAACATTATACGTATTGAGAAAATTTTGAGACATTAATTAATTGAAATAATATAATAATATTTGTAATGTAATTCAAGTAATAAAATTACAATTATGTAATATACCATAAATATTATGTTTTGCATAGCATAATTATTTATGCTGCTCCAATTTAGCAACAATTATGCGGTATACTGTACATCAAGTTATTCATTTTATTCATGCAATATGTTTTAATAGTAAAATATATTTATAATCGGGTTAATGATCTTTTTTTTTTTTTTTTTTTTTTTTCGATGGAGTTATATTTTAATATGCAATAAATTCATTGCATGCACAGTTAAATATAAATTGAAAACACGGGTAAAAATGTATACGTAACAATTATTCTAGCCCATTTTTAGCAACATTATATGCATTGTAATATAATTTAACTGTATATAATAAATATTATGTTTTATCATAATTATTTATGCTGTTTCAATTTAGCAACATTTATGCCACACAGTGAGATAGATAGAGTATAAAGCAAGTTATTCATTTTATTTATGCAAAATGTTTTAATAGTAAACTATATGTATAATCGGGTTAATGATTTTTTTTTTATGTTTTGTTTCGATCATGGATGTTTCGATGGAGTTATATTTTAATATGCAATAAATTTATTGCATGCAATTTTTTTATATACAGAAATCAGAAAATTTTCTGAAATCTTTATTTTATTATATAAAGAAAACAAAACTTTTTTTTTCACTAAAAAAAATTACAATTTAAAAAAAACTCAATATTTTTGAGGGAATATGGAGACAAAGGAGAACGAAATAATTAAGGTATAATTGTATATATTCTCTCTCTCTCTCTCTCTCTCTCTCTCTCTCTCTCTCTCTCTCTCTCTCTCTCTCTCTCTCTCTCTCTCTCTCTCTCTCTCTCTCTCTCTCTCTCTCTCTCTCTCTCTCTAAAAGCAGTATAATATTATATTTTTTGTTATGCATATCAGCATAAAAAAATATGACTAAATGCATAGAGATAAATAATAATAATAATAATAATAATAATATCTTTGTTATTCACTTCAAAAGAGCAGACTTCTCTGTAACGTTTTTCCGAGCAATTAGAATCGTCATTAGTGAGTGCAAAATGGTCTCTTTGTGAAAAATCTGCTGTCAGAATGCGATGGATTTTAGCTGTAATGCCAAGCAAGCAAACTGAGTGAATAAGAGAGAGAAAAAAAAGTAACAAAAATGTAATGAGGAAAAAGAAAAAAGGGATTAAGTTACGTTTTTGTGTAATTGAAAAAAAAAAGAGAGTGAGAGAGAAAAAAAAATAAAGTGAGGGAAAAATTGGAATAGGATTTTTATAATTACATTTTATTTTATTATGTAATAATACTTTGTTCGATTTGGAAATATACATATTAGAGAAAGAAAAAAAGAAAGAAAGAGAGAGAGAGAGAGAGAGAGAGAGAGAGAGAGATCATGTAATTTCGTGTATATAATACGTACTGTATTTTTTAGTAAAACAAACTATATTTTAATATAGCCACTTATATTAACAGATCATTATTTTAATTACATGAGTTTAAGAATATTTAATACTTTTTTTCCTAACAATGGACTACACAGGGGTGTCAAACACGCGGCCCGCGAGATCATTTTGTGCGGACCGTGGAACCTCCGATTAAACAAAAATTAAATAAAATAAAAATATATTATTGTATAATTACAGTTTTAGTCCCCTCTTTTTATAGTTATATATTCATGGTGTTAATATTTTTAGTAAACCGTACATTATTTGCGTAAAGATCAATAGCCACGCCCCTTTTTTGAAAGAAAAAAAAACTCCGGCGGGGCCCCAAACCCCCTTTAGTGAAAGTCTACGACCCGCAAATGATTTCTAGGACCGGATTTGGATCGGCATGTGACATGAGTTTGACACCCCTGGACTACAGTATAAGAAAAAAAAAAAAAAAAAAAAAGAAAAAGTCTATTTTATCTTTCTTTATCTGGCTGACGGCTAATGTATAAAAGCTGCCAATACATATTTGTCATGAATTTGAGCAATTAAAATACTGAAACTTTCAATGCCTTGATATAATAAGATGTATACGCTGTATAATAATAAAATTACTTTTTTATTTTATATTATAAACAACCCCTAAAAATATTTGTTAAACATCGCATCATATTTTTCATTCCATTTATAATTGACTACACAAAGTCAATAGAAAATCAATATTATGTTATAATCTTTGTTTAAATGATATTATACTCTGTATGATGTTTTTATTATACAGAATAATAGTATAGTATGAACAGCACTAAATTGAGCATCAAATTTAAAACATATTTTTTTGATCCCTTTTATGACATATACGGATAAAACGATCAATTTATTTTATAATATGTATAACTTCTCTCTCTCTCTCTCTCTCTCTCTCTCTCTCTCTCTCTCTCTCTCTCTCTCTCTCTCTCTCTCTCTCTCTCTCTCTCTCTCTCTCTCTCTCTCTCTCTCTCTCTCTCGCATATACTCGCTAAAAACAATACATAACTCCCAATCAAAATCAGTTGGGTAAAATTTATACTAAACAATTTGAAAACCATGTATAAAATTTTAACAATGCATTTACAATCTTATTTTAAAATAATTAATTTCTAAAACAATGAAGGTTTATTTTCATATAATATAACATGGAATGTATTATGGCAAAAAAGAAAAATTTAGTAATCTGTAACTATATATCTTATATATAGCTGGAAGACTTGATATAATTGTCATTTTTTTTTAGACAACAATATTCTAGGAAAATTTAGATATATAGTTTAAGTCACATTAAATTATTATTACAGTATTTATATAAATAAATAGCAGGCTTATTTTTTAAGTTTTTATGTGCACACAGATAGTAAATATTACAATATAAAGTACTTATAGTTGCAAAATTTGCGTTATAGCTGCCTTCGACCACATCCAAAAAATTTGAACCATTGTTTTATGTAGTACAGGTCAGTACTGTACCGAAATGACATGAATAAATTTCAATACAATATCTTTATGGGAAAAAAAACTGGCAACATTGCGATAACGAATAACAGTTATAAGGGAAGTATAGCGCCCAAATAAAAGAGAGTAGAACGGGTATGCAGTGTTGCAATTCATTATTTTGTCATGAAAGTTTTTGATTGCAATTCAGTACCTGTCTCTTCATGGTGAGCGAAAAATGAAGTGTCCATAATAAAAAGGTAAAATTTCAAACACTAATTGAACGCGTAATTAAAAGTCACGTACATTTTTCTTTCATTCTCTCTCTCTCTTTCTTCAAAATGTCATATGCATAGACTATGTTTTATTTTTGAATAATAATACAAATAATAAAAATGTAGACCATTTTCTTGTACTAATGCAAAGTTAATTAAAAACTCTTTATATTAAAATATTTTAATGATATTGCACTGTACATATGTCTCTAGAAACTCGTTTGTCTCGTTTTGAGTCAAATAAAATATAAAGCCCATTTTTGGATAACTTCTGAAATTTAAAAACGTCATAGATTATTTAGTTGACTGTAAGTATAGTGCGATGTACAGTAATGAAGCTCAATTTACGAATATCACGCTTCTATCGAATCTTGTTCAATAAAAGCTACAGAGAGAGAGAGAGAGAGAGAGAGAGAGAGAGAGAGAGAGAGAGATGAGATGAGAGCAAATTTTCGGTAGATTTAATGGAACAAAAGCAGTATAGCTTGATAAAATAATAGCTTTGACTGACGACGCTCTTTTGTTTTAGTTCTAATTTTAGTAATTACACAATCGGAAATATTTGAAATTTGAAGCTGAAAATTGTTTTACTTTTTACATATTTATAATATAATATGTATGTTTAAAAATTCCAACGTTTTTTTTTTTTTACTTTGTTCTTTTTTATTATAAATATACATATATATATATATATATATATATATATATATATATATATATATATATATATATATATATATATATATATATATGTTTGAAAATTTGAATATCGAGCGAGGTGACATGATGATAAAAATTTCATTTTTGTCTTACCTTCTGTAAAACCACTGGGCTTTCACTCGCTGCTTAATTTGATGATAAAAATAACACACAACACCAAAACTTGTCACTATATAAATTAATAAAATACTCAATTCACAGTTTTTAAAAATCTATATACATAGCTATGTTATATTCACACACAATTGTAACGTTTTCGAGGGCGTATATAAAACTATATACTTGTCTGCCTCTCTTCATCAGCTTACTGACTCTTGCTCACGAGGCGAGCCGACCTCCGCAATGGGGGGTGTGGCTCGTTCTCGTCAGGTGGTTTATTATTATTTACATTTTCACCTGTACGGTCACGTGGTACACTTTTCTTAAAAGAATCTATGAGTGGAATCCAAATAGGTGGTAATTCAAAACTGGGCTGACTGATTGTTTCATTTTTTCTTCTTGCCATTTCTATTGATTCTAATATTTTTCTTTTTTTATAGTGACTCTCTCTTCCTATTACTTTTGTTTTTTCCCATAGAATTTGATGATTACTTTCCAGCGCATGATCTACTAGTTTTGAATATCCTGTATCTCTTTTTTCTATTTTTTGCCTGTGTTCATTCACCCTGATCTCTAATGGTCGACCTGTTTCTCAGGTAAAAGCAGGTACCTGGTAAAAGCAGAAAAATGCAGAGCAAAACAGATAAAAACGCACCAAAAGAAAATTCTCAATCTAAAAGAACATGTTTGTGCATTGTCAAACAAAAAGACAAAAATTCATGCAGAGGAGGTAGAAAAAGTGTGTAAGCATGTAGTAAACTTGTCTGATGTTGTGATGACCTTGCATCAAAAGAGTGTGCTTGAAAAAGGATTGAACTATGCTGTTACTCCAAGTCAAGTTCCAACGTTAGAAATTATCAGAAATATTGAGGTAGGCGCTGTATATTTAGGACCAGAGAAAGCAGAAGAATTTAGAGTTAAAATAAAACAAGCAATAGAAAAACATAAACAAACAAAAAGTAATCTTACAGATGAAGAAAATGAGGCGTTACAACAACTTAAGTCAAATAAATCCATAATAATAAGAAAAGCAGATAAAGGTAATGTGACGGTGGTTATGAACAAAGAAGAATATAATAAAAAGTTAAAAGAATTAGTAGACAGCTCTGATTATCAAATTTTAAATTCAAACCCTACTGGAAATTTAGAGAGAAATGTAAATTCTGCATTATGTAAGCTAAAAGAAATGAAAAAAGTAACACGTCTTCAATTAGCTCCACGTCATTGCAAACCACCACATATTTATGGTCTACCAAAGATACATAAAAAAGAAGTACCGCTTAGACCTATTGTTAGCAGTATTGGTTCGCCTAGTCACGTGCTAGCGAAATATTTAGTAAAAATTATTAATCCATTGTTAGGAAGTAGTACATCATTTATAAAAAATTCAAGTTGTTTTGTTAAAGAAATTCAAGGAAGAAATATTGAAGAAAAGCATATTATGGTTAGTTTTGATGTAACAAGCCTATTTACTAATGTACCAGTAGATGAAGCCTTGTTAGCTACCAGAGAAAAACTTGAAGTTGACAAAACATTAAAAAATAGAACACAACATAGTGTTGCAACTATTATGAATTTAATATCGTTATGTATTAAAAACACATACTTTGAATTCAATAGATCTTTTTATAAACAGAAGAATGGTTTAGCTATGGGTTGTCCATTATCACCAGCTCTCAGTGATATATACCTTGAAAAACTGGAAAATAACGCGATAAAATGTTATACACCAAAGCCAGTGGTATATAAAAGATACGTGGACGATACTTTCATAGTATGGCCACAAAATGAGTCCCCAGTTGAATCGTTCTTAGAACATATGAATAATCAGGCAGAGACAATAAAATTCACGATTGAGTATGAAAAAGAAGGTGAATTGCCGTTCCTAGATGTACGTGTAAAAAGATCTAAAGAAAACAAAATTACAACTTCAGTCTATAGAAAAGTGACAGACAGTGGAAGATATCTGAATTTTAACTCAAATCATCCACACTCAACAAAAACAGGTATAGCAGCTACATTGTTACATAGGGCAAAAACGCACTGCAATGATAACAACGTAAGAAATGAAGAAATTAATAAAATAGAAGAGATTTTAAGAGAAAATGACTATCCATTACATGTTGTTGCTAAAATAAAAAATAAAAACCGCACAGAAAAAAACAAAACAGAAGAAAAGAAACCAGACGCAACTATCTGCATCCCCTATATACAAGGTTTGAGTGAAAAAATACAACGTATAGGTAAAGGAGTCAATCTTCGTATTGTTTGTTCTTCAAAAGAAACATTAAAATCAAGTTTAGCACGTACAAAACCAGACATGAAGAAAAATATGAATAAAGATGTAGTATATTCTATTCCCTGTGTTTGTGAGAAAGAATATATCGGAGAAACAGGTCGACCATTAGAGATCAGGGTGAATGAACACAGGCAAAAAATAGAAAAAAGAGATACAGGATATTCAAAACTAGTAGATCATGCGCTGGAAAGTAATCATCAAATTCTATGGGAAAAAACAAAAGTAATAGGAAGAGAGAGTCACTATAAAAAAAGAAAAATATTAGAATCAATAGAAATGGCAAGAAGAAAAAATGAAACAATCAGTCAGCCCAGTTTTGAATTACCACCTATTTGGATTCCACTCATAGATTCTTTTAAGAAAAGTGTACCACGTGACCGTACAGGTGAAAATGTAAATAATAATAAACCACCTGACGAGAACGAGCCACACCCCCCATTGCGGAGGTCGGCTCGCCTCGTGAGCAAGAGTCAGTAAGCTGATGAAGAGAGGCAGACAAGTATATAGTTTTATATACGCCCTCGAAAACGTTACAATTGTGTGTGAATATAACATAGCTATGTATATAGATTTTTAAAAACTGTGAATTGAGTATTTTATTAATTTATATAGTGACAAGTTTTGGTGTTGTGTGTTATTTTTATCATCAAATTAAGCAGCGAGTGAAAGCCCAGTGGTTTTACAGAAGGTAAGACAAAAATGAAATTTTTATCATATATATATATATATATATATATATATATATATATATATATATATATATATATATATATATATATATATATATATATATATATATATACACACACACACATATACATATACATATATATATATATATATATATATATAGAGAGAGAGAGAGAGAGAGAGAGAGGTATAAAAATTGATAGTAAGGTTGGTACTAATTATATATAAAAAATATTTTTTTTTTTTTTTTTTTTTTTTTTTGCTTCATTACTTTTGTTTCATTATTATATTACTATACGCAAGATAATAACCTAAAAGTAAATATGAATTGTGCTTTATTTGTATATAGTATCAAAATAATTTGCTTCATACAGTTATTTTACGATTCTAAAGCATCATGTTATAATATTATACGAAAAATTTACATGTAATATACTATTGACCAATTACAGAACTACCATGTATTCACTATATCATATTGCTTTCATGTACTAAAGTTAGTTCTATAAACTACACACACAAATATTAAAAAGCTTTAAAATCATCAGATGATATACTTTTTCTTTGTTGAGAACATCTGATTATGACGTCACTACATTTCGTGATCTGTTTCTTCTTTTAGACCTAAAACAAATTATTATTATTATTATTTATTCTTTAATATTTTAGTTCATTTTGAAAAGATAATACTCAGTTGAAAAGAAGCAAGAAAGTCAGTATATTCAATTGTTACGATGAAAGATATTTAATATGAAACATTTTGTGTGGCATGTTTTTAATCCAATTTATTTCAGAACTGTCATAAACAACGTGATCGAAATCAATAAACTATTTTTTCATCTTCTTTATGCTCTTATATGTCAGCTAAAAGCCATGGAATTCACAATAATAAAGAGATAAACTAACATACAACTCATAAGATAACAAAAAATTGTAATTAAATTCTTTGATAAAGGAATAGTATAGGGATAAAAAAAAATTAAAGGAATAGTTAAGATTACTTTTTTTTATGTACTTCGATTTTTAAGACGTATTTTTCAATTTTGAGCACTTGTATTACATTTAAAGAAAGTGGATAAAAATAATAAATAAACAAGATTACTTAAGTTATTTCAAATCAATAAAATAATAAATACTCCAAAAAGTGTATAATTTAAAGGAATATATATAGACCAGAAGAAAACATAACCATTTATATCACAAAACATTTGATAGCACTTACATAAATAACTGTAATTTGTCTCAAAACCCAACTCTAGCTCCGTAGCAGTGATCACGATATTTCGATTTATGCAGCCCGCACAACATTTTTTTTTTACGAAGTTTTGCATGTTTCTGACGTCAGAAACATGAATAGTCACGCAAATTGCATACTTTGCAGTATTTTCACGTTCTCTCGTGGGGCTACTGTTAAAAACTGTCATCAGTTTTGAATATCCCATTTCTTGTTTATTCATTAAAAAGCACAAGTTGTTTTATGTGGTCTATGGCTTTAAGTTTTGGAAATTTCTAAATAATTTTTTTTTTTGGTAAATAACAATGATATATAAAAAGGCATGGATCTTCTGGCACTTAAGAAACGTGATTGAAGTAAAATACATAATAGCATAAAGAGAGATAAAAACAAAAACGCTTTCTAATTTGATTTTGAAAAGTGTTATAACCGTAGTTTTATATAACATCTTTTATTAATATTGATGCAGTAGTGATTAAAAACAAAACGACTTCTTTTTTATATTATATTTTGCAAAATTGCCATATAATAGTTTAAATATTTTTAATGTTAAAAATTCATGTTCAGCGTCACATTTATAATGCAAGAAAAAAAGTTACTGCACCTTTAAATTATGTCATTTATAGAAGTTGATGAATGAGCAAACACTAGAAAACATAAAGTAATGTTTCTACAGTTATTAAAACTTTTATTTACTTTATGAATTTTGTTAGATATGAGAACAGAGAGAGAGAGATAGAGAGAGAGAGGTTTTTAAATTATTTATATTTAATTCTACATGTTTAGATTAGCCCTTACAAAAAAAAACCTCAAAAAAGCAGGTAACTTTCACTTCTCTCTCTCTCTCTCTCTCTCTCTCTCTCTCTCTCTCTCTCTCTCTCTCTCTCTCTCTCTCTCTCTCTCTCTCTCTCTCTCTCTCTCTCTCTCTCATCTCTCTCTCAACGTTGATATGAAGAAGAATGGGTATAATAAATCAGTTAACATAGTATACTGCAAAAATGCGTGACGTTTCCTGTTTTTTTGTTGTATTATTTTTAAACAGAAAAAAACAGTACAATTTACTTTTCAAAGTTGAGTTATTTTTATGTGTTTAATTCATAGCTTTAGAATATAAATATAGGTAGAATAACATACTTTAATACATTAATGCTTTTCTTTGTCCGATTACTAAATTATTATAATGAATTAGACCATAGCATGAATTTGAAAATGTATACTGCTAAAAAAACAAAAAAAAAAACATGAAATTTACCCTGAAAATTGTGATACTGTAATTTCTAGAGCTCAGAGCTGGAAAGTTGCAAAGCGTTTCTTCATTCCATTATTGTAAAAATAAACTACCAAAATTCAATTCAAGCTGTTATGAAGGCAACTAACTTGTAACTCTATAATATACTCCTGACCGAGTACATGTTCGAGCCACTGCTGGATGCTTACGTTAAGTGTGTGATCACAATGTATGTTTACATGCATTCCATGACGACGCACAGCATTCAGTAGGTGCATGATTGATGTGATTGCACCGTCCAGCCTGACTATAGAGTTTCCACGGTTTCTCTAGGCTGTCATGGTGAATGCCGAGCTGTTTATTTAGACCATGGACGGCCCGTGTATGCGGTTTCCACTGAACCTATCGTTAAGACTTCTGTCTTGAAAGAACTAAGAAGAAGATGTAGCACGAGAACACAATATAGCAGGAAAAAAATCAATAAACTCATTTCAGCTTAGAGATTTTTTATCTGTGGTTCCCAATAAGACCTACTAATAAAAGTTCAAAGAAAATTCTAATAAAATTCCCAAAGTCTTTTGATGATTTCTTTTCTTAATTCTTGTTTTTCATTTTTTTAATTAATAAGAGATTTTAATTATTGTGTACACATAAATTGTATATTATTTTACTTTATTTCTATTGTCATAAACATTTTACATTAAATTTATATACATAAATAAACAATATAAAATCTTGAATATACATTCTGTTATATTTATCTCTTCAAACTATAAAATACAAAGATAAAATAATATTCTTGTTATATATACAACAGGTATAATATCTTTCATTTATATCTCTCTCTAATAAGAGTATAGATTTATTACGTTAATTAAAAACCATAATTAATAAGCTTATTTAAACACGTCTCATTTATTTCTGTTTATACGCATAAATATAACAACGTTTTGCTATCAAAGAAATATTTTATATAAATAATAAAGAAAGAGATAACCTAAGGAGAATACTTATATCAGATCTGGTCCTTCCTTTGGATACATTAGTATTGGATGAGAGAATAAAATTTAGCGTTAATGCCATCTTTAATTATATAAATGCATAAGACAATAATATAATTTGTTTTTAACTTTTCACGTAAGTTTTTTTATAGTCTGTATTATAAGGATCGGAACCGGCTCAGAACCTCTATTTTTAAAGCGTTGAACAGTACTTTAGTACCGCTTTTTGAGAAGCTGTTCTGGGAACCAGTTCTTAAAGGCGTAGAACACCTTGAACAAAAAAGTTACGTAATATCCTAACAAACCTGAAAATCAAGGTTGATTTGGCCGGAGTCATTGATTTCTAATTTATTTTCCATTCACAAAATGACACTGGCGGTCACTGACGTCACAGCTTGCCCGGTTTATTAGGAAATTATGAAACACTCTGACAAGTGATTTTTGTTAAAAAAAAAAAAAAAAAAAAAAAGAGGACTATGCAAGGGGGTATGTAATGTACCTTTTTTGGCCTCTTAATAAAAATAAATTATTATTATTATAAACAGTATTAAAACTTAACAAACGAATTTTAGTTACTTTACTTTAACTAGCAAAAATACAGTTTTTTGCTAATTAATGTTTTATTCGGCTTAATTATTGACGTTTAAACGCAAGCTCAAACTTATAGAGATAAACTAATTAATTATTAATAATTAATTTATGCTTTTTCTGTATTTGTTTTGCTGAATTGAATGTTTATGTATGTATATCTATTATTGTATTGTGTTTTTTATATAAAAGTTAGACAAGACCAATGCTTGTTGTAACATGTATAATGTTGCTATGAACTACCTGGGTCAATAAAAATATTTCTAATTTCTAATGAAATAAAATAAGAATAATTGTTATATAGTGCACACAATAATATCTAGTACCAAGACTGCATGTACTGATGTATACCACTCAATTGAGAAATAACAAGTACCATAATATTATACACGTTTTTTTTTTTAAATATCTTGTTTAATAAATGTATATTTATAGCATAGCCTATACTTTTTATGTTCTCTATAGAATTACACTTTTTTTTTTTTTTTTTAATCTATTGCAATTGCACTCACATACTTAGCGGGGGGAGGGGGGATTGATGTTTAGTATATTATCCTAAATTTCAATACCAATTTTAAAATATTATCTAATTATCTGACTTTTTGAAACATACTCGTATTTGAGCGTACATTCCAAAACTAATGTCATAAAAATTCTGTAAAAAAAAAAAAAAAAAAAAAAAAAAAACTTCCCATTGTGTGACATTTTGTTAAGCGCAGAGTAATAGTTTTATTTGTCCTATAGCTTTATTTTTTGGTTGTTTATTTGTTAATAATTTATTATTATTATTATTTTTGATATAAAAAATAAACACAGCAAGTCAACTTAAATATTCAGGCTTGATTACTTTCATTGTTTTAATTTTTTTAATCTACTTTTAAAATTAATGATAGTTTAATTTATTATACACCATTACTATTATTATTTTTTAAAGAGTTAACATAGAAACACTTTTACGTTTATTTTTCATGGTTATAATATTTGGATAAAATTTTGGCATCAGCATTGCATTTTCTCCACTGCAGCATAAAATAATTTATACCCAACCACAAGATACTATGCAGTAGTTGTATAAATTTTGATCTAAGACATTTATAATTTCTTGTAACCCTAAAACATCTTCCACAAACAAACAACAAAATGTTTGAGATAAAAAAATAAGAATAGTATGCATCAAGTAAGAGAGGGTCATTTGTTTAAGATGGTTATCTATGCATCAAAATTTTATTAAACTTTCACAGTGGAAAGATGTTTATCTTTTATATAAACGAATTTTTGTTCTTCTAAATTACTTCTCATTTGGTTAGGGAGAGAGAGAGAGAGAGAGAGAGAGAATTTTGCCTTCTGATTTCTACAACTAAACCACACATAAAGTGGAAAATATAATGAAAGAGTTAAGAAAAAAAATATAATAATATCATTGTAAAAAATTTCAGCCCTATAAACCCTGATACCACAGGTAACTGAGTTACCTGTGGTACCAGGGTTTTTCTTGGCTGCCATAAAATTCAAAACCGTACGGCAAGAGTTTATTGCGGTTGACCACGGTTCTGAAATCTCTGGTTGAACGCAGGTAGTGCTCGGACCTTCCAGGGTTGTCCAGGGTTTTTAAATTTATGGTCTGCAAGATATTTCTACGGCTGCCTGTTTTTTTACTTCTCTGGTTCCTATGTATTTTCCTATATTTTATTCTATATACCTATATTTTTACCTACATTTTAAGCCAGTGATTATTTTATATAAATTTGTTACATTCAAACTTTTTTTAAGTATACATTTTGTAATGGTTAAAATTTACATAACTTAATTTTAATTTATTTGATATATTCTCTAAAAAATTGTTGATAAAAATACTATATAAAATTAATAAAAAAAATTACAATTGAAATAAAGGAAAACAGTATGAAAAGTTAAAAATGAAACTTGAATCATATAAAATTGAAGGTGATGTATTACAAAAAAATTACAGTATATTATTATAACAAAATTTGAAGTTTCAGATATCTTGATGCAAATTCTTAAAATTAATTCAGTCAAAGAAATAATATCAATACGTTAACGGTTGTCATTGTATGAAAGTCACTCTCACTGCACTCCTTAGTTGATCTTCTCATTCAATGATGTTAGAGTTCCTGTCTGTCCGTCAACCCCAAGTCCACATTTGTCCAAGTCCCAAGTATCACCGTCCTCCGTCCACATAGGTAGCTTCTGAAACACAAAGTTAAAAAATTAGTATTCTATAAATTATTTATATAGAAATTAAAAAGAAAAACTTGTAAAATTGAGAAAACTAGACTATTTTTATATATAAATACTCTGCTTTTTTCCCCCTTCTTCTTCTTAATTTCTTATAATGTTTAAAGCAATAGATAAACTTTAGTAAAAATTTACTTCCGCTCTAAAAATTGGTGCATCACTTTAGTTACGCGAATCCTAACTTATTTAAGATAATCAGTAATCACTTTTAAGTTATTATGAGTAGCTAAAATAATGTATTTTAGCAAATTATTAAAAATAGCTAATTTAAGTTGCTTTAAGTTTTTTATAATGTATTTTAAGTTAAAATAGTTATTGTTGATAATTTGCTAAAATGCATTATTTTAGCTACTCGTGATAACTTGAATAAGTTAGGATTCTTAACTAAAGTAATGCATCATTTTTTAGAGTGATTATCGTACTTTTCAATTCTCTCTCCGATTATATATATATATATATATATATATATATATATATATATATATATATATATATATATATATATATATATATATTGTAATTCCGTTTTAAAAGCATTTAATTATAGTATAAATTACAGGAATGCCTTTTTTTATCTATGTATTACTGTATTAACAATTAGAAAACGTTTTCAAGGTAATGTGATTTTTTTTTTTTTTTTTTTTTTTTTTTTTGAAAATAAACAAACATTGACCTTTCAAGTAATTGTAAATAAATGTCAGAAACAAAAAAACTTGAGAAAAGAGCATTTTAGAATTTACAATAAGAATAAAAGTAATCAAATCTTGTATATTAATAAATTATTCTTTTTGTTTTTGAATAAAGACAATTATAATTAAACGTTTTGCTCGAAATATCTAAAAATTCTGCAAATAACATAAAATCAAAACCAGTATATTATTAACATATGTTGAGTTTCAACCTTTGAAAAAAAAAAAAAAAAAAAATAAAAACATTAAATTAATTATACATAACCTTATCTATAACTTTGTAACAATTACCTTAATTTGTGAATTGTTTAAATATTTTGCGCAAATATTTTGCGCATAGAAAGTTTTATATAAGTGAAAATCTAGTTAAAATTGCAATAGAAAAATCTCAGGAACGTTATACATAATACGCATTGTCCAAATTACTTTTCAAGAGAGAACTTAAATGGTTACGTAATTTTAATGTGCTCTACCCACACCCACACAAAAAATGTACAATGTCTGCAATGCTGGTTTAAAGTATAGTTAGAGTTATGTTAAAAATAAAGTTTTCTTCTAGCCGTATATTATGTTTGAAATAGCTATTTTGATACACTGAAAAAACGTGGGTAGGTCATGTAATGTTGTAATTCTTGGCTAGAATCATGTATACGAGCAAAAAAAAGAGAGAGAGAGAGAGAGAGAGAGAGAGAGTAAAGTCAGAAGTATTTATGTATTGTTTTAAAATTTAAATTTCTCATTTGAATTTAAGTTGTTTTTCTCGTCAGAATTCTATTGAAAATTTAGAACAAATGTTTGTATGATAGATAAAATGTTTAAAATATCTTATCACAATAATACGTGTTACACCATTGAAAGAAAAGACTAAAACTTTAATTGCGTCGGTTCAAATATGCCGTTTACTTTTCTTTTAACTAAAAAAAAAAAAAAAAAAAAAAAAAAAAAAAGTTCCTATGCAATTTACTTTTATTTCATCACATAATAAAGCAGTAAACATAAAAACCCAGCAAAGTTTTATTGTGTTATAGAGCGTATGCGCATGACGTCATAACGAATGCGCTTGGATGCCTTACTGGGACAATGAATAACATTGCTCAGCATAGGATAAACGTGTTCTTGTGCTATTTTCTTTGGAAAATTAGTTTATTATTATTCTTGCATACTTGAAAACATAATTTAACCTGTTATTATACCATCAATCCTCTTAAAAATATTTATTCAACTGGTAAAATGTATTATTTTCCCATACCAGCCAATCATATTTAGTTCTCACATATGGCGTCGACTTTTATATAATGGCAATAACCTTATATGAGCATAAAGTATAGTTTAATAAAATAAACTAATAAAATAAATGTTAATGTAAAAGTAGCACCAATTGTGCATAGTATGTAAGTGTTTTGACTTTTTCTGTCTGTTAATTAACCTTGACAAATACGATGTATATTGTATAGGGTGTGTATACGCATGACGTCATTCTGAGTGATTTTCGATGCTCTTCTTGAGCAATGAATAACATTGCTCAGCTTAAAACAAATCTAGTTTTTGGATATTTTCTTTGCAAAATTAGCTATTTTTTTGTCATTATTATTTTTCTTGCATACTTGAAGAACTAATTCAACCTGTTAACAGCATCAATGCTCTCCAAAAAATTGCGAAGCATTTTTAAACTGGCAAAATGTGCCATTTTCCTATACCAGCCAATGTTGTTTAGTACTCACTTATAACGTCGACTTTAACATGAATGAAACCACCCTATATTGTATACGATTGAAGGAAAGAAAAAAATAAATAAATTTTGTATTTTGAACGCTAAAAAGTCTAAAAACTACCCATGAGATTTACGAATTAAATAAAAACTTCCGAAATTTTCAGGTTGCACTTTTTTTTTTCCTAACTAGAAAAATACAGTGATACAGTGAAAATCTCTACGTTATTACGTTACTAAAAAATACATTATTCCGAGCAGCCAGTAATATTTCACTTATACAATATAATATATAACATTTTAAGCCTGAATTTGTCCATACTTTTATTGTAAATTTAATCCAAAGATTTTTTTAAAACGAACACAAAGTGCGCTACGTGCAAACAATTATTCAGTTTTAACTTGGTTTGTATTGCGTGCTGTATAAGCGACAGATATAAAAATTGCATTGTTTATTCCACATCACAGAAACACATACTGGACAAAACATAGCATTAATTTATCGTACTTTTGGGAAATCACCAAAGTAGTGTAAATTTGACAAGTCAGATATTCTTTTGCTATTTTTATTTTTTTACTCAAATAAAAAATATAATAAATAAAATAAAAGCTGATGCACATGGGAATTAAAAGTGCATCGTATTTATAGATACCCATGAATTGTAGTTTATATTGATTTTGTACGTGTGTGATAAAAATTGACAGATAACCAGCTACGAGTTTTTTTTTCTTGTTTTTTTTACTTATACATACTTTAATAACTGTCTATGTTCTCCATGCAAAACTTGTTTAATAGTGATGAAATGCTGATACTTGTTACTACATTGGAGAAATAGAATCCAGTCTGTCCGTTGACATACTTTTTTGAAGACTTGAAGACTATACAAAAAAAATTAAAGGCGTAGAACACTTTGAACAAAAAACATGTATAATATCCTAACATTACTAAATATCAAAGTTAATTTGGCCGGAGTCATTATTTTCTAATTTATTTTCCACACAAAATGGAAGCTGCGGGTTTTTGACGTCACAGATCACCTGTTTCCTCGAGTGGACTAGTGAACTGTGACGTCACACACCCGCAGCTGCCATTTTGTGAATGGAAAATAAATTAGAAATCAATGACTCAGGCCAAATCAACGTTGATATTCAGGTATGTTAGGATATGTTACACATATTTTTTGTTGTAAGCCTTTAAGTTAACAATATGTATATATATATATATATATATATATATATATATATATATATATATATATATATTGTTAACTTATTAATGTTAATGTAGTGAAAAATATATATATCATATATATTTTTCAATACATTATCGATGAAGGTGACCGACTTGGTGCAAAAATAGTCAAAATTCTGTACCTATTAACCCATAAACTTTATTTTCACAATAATTCTTTCTAAGTTCTTTATATCCAGCAAAACGAATACTCTAATTTTAAAATAAAATTAAATGAATTTCCAAAAATGTTAATATTTGTTCCAAAACTAGTTTAAATATTATTTTTAATGAAAAAAAGTATACTAATTTTAATCAAAAGTAGGCACTAAAATTGAATTTTCATATTTACGTGTTATCTTTAATGTGGGTGCTTTGTGATATAAATGCTTATGTTTTCTTCTAGTCTATTCCTTTAAGTAACATATCATCTTATATTTTATGTTAATTTTATATTTCTCGACTGTTCAGATTGTGATATATCAGCCGGTCACTTACTAAATCATATATACCTTGAATTAGCAGCAGAAAAATATGATACAACGATGAAATTAATATTGCATACATATTTTTATGAACAAAATATAAATATATGAAATTTCATCACAGATTTTTATCTCAATTCTACTTTATCTTCATTGTACTGAAAACTTAAATTAATTAGCCCACACACTTAAAAAAAAAAAAAAAATCTTAAGCCATTTTCAAAAATAATAATAATAACGACCAAAATATTTTTCTAAAGTTTTCCCCTTTGTACTTAAAAGTGAAATGAATAAAAAAAAAAAATCTTTCAAATTTCCAATTAACGGAAAGTGGCAACATTTTTTTTTCTTTATCGAAATTCGAACAAATCCCTTAAGATACGACATAAAAAAAGTTGATCAAGAGAAGATGTATAGAAAAAAAATCAACTATTGGAAAACTATTTGCAACAAAGTTTTTAACGTCATCATTTAAATAACAATTTTAACTTCAGAAACTTCGTTTAAAAAAAAAAGTCTCAGAAGAGAGAACAAGAATTTTCGCTCGTGTAAGTGGGTGGGAAAAAAAAAGAAGGTATTATAATGGAAATATCACTGTCACGTTTATATAATGTCCTTGTATTATAATTTATTACGTCTTTTAGGAGACATTTTTGTATCGTATTTTACGAAAGATTTTTTTTCTAATAGTTGTAATGATTATGTACACTATAAAAAATCAGTGTTGAAAAGTTATACAAAGTTTCATAATGTTTCAGTATTGTACAATTAACGGTTATGACGTCACTAAGCGTTGAAATACTAACAACAGAAACAGAAGTGACGTCACAAACGTTATTAGATCCAAATGTAAACACTGTATTTTAACGTTTATTTCATCGTGATTCTAATGGTTGTGACGTCTTTTCCGCTTTTAACGTTACATTGTTAACGTTTAGTGGTGTCATAACCGTTAGTTTCATAATACTTAAAACATTGTGAAACTGTGTACTGTACAAGGATTTCAGTGAAATTTAAAGGAATAGAACAGAAGACAACAGAAACATTAATATCTCAAAATTTGTAATAGGACTTACATAAGCAACATTATTTTGTCTCAAAACCCAACTGTAGCACCGTAGCAGGTGATCAGAAAGTTTCAATTTATGCAACCCGCACAACATTTTTATACTAATTTTTGCCTGTTTCTGAACCCAGAAACTAGAATTGTTACGAAAATAGCATAATTTACATAATTTTCATGCTCTCTTGTGGGGCCACATTTAAAAAATTGTTATCAGTTTTGGAAGTCCCATTTTTGTGTTCAATTAGTAAAAATCACATTTTGTTGTATGTGGTCTATGGCTTCAAGTGTGTACAAATATTTTTCATTCTTAAATGCTACTTGAGTGACGTTGCTACATATAAATGCAAATACAAACTACACCGCATCTCATGTTCAGTGCAATTTCCCCCTGTAAGATAAAGAGAGAATTTTCAATTATTTGCAATGAACAAAACCAATAGTGAGAGTTTGTAATTTACGCCTATTTTACACGGGAAGTTTTAATGAAAGGGTTTAGCTTTCGTGTTACACCGTGTTATATAAGTAGTAAACTGACATTGAAAAGGAATTCGGCTCGACCGGGACTCGAACCCGGATCTTTGGTTTCCCAGACCACTGCGTTAACCATTACGCTACCGAGACTCCTTCCAATTCAACATCATTCACTGCTCATATATAGTCAGCTTTCGCTTACAAACTCTCATAACTGCCCTCTACGTGGAGGCATATAGCTCGCAAGAGCACCCGCCATGACTGCTTAGCAGTTTAAACTGTCGCGCCAACGAAGGCACGCGCATGGCAAGCAGCGAAAGCAGTGAATATGAGCAGTGAATGATGTTGAATTGGAAGGAGTCTCCGTAGCGTAATGGTTAACGCAGTGGTCTGGGAAACCAAAGATCCGGGTTCGAGTCCCGGTCGAGCCGAATTCCTTTTCAATGTCAGTTTACTGCTTATATAACACGGTGAAACACGAAAGCTAAAGACCCCTTTCACATGTAACGGTTTCAAAAAATTTCGAATTCGCGGGCTCTAGCCGCCAGCCAGCCGCGCCCCCTGGCGCCATTTTTATGGTAACAGCTGATCACAGCCCATTGCTGCCCATACTATTTTCACGTCTCCTAGCAGCTTAATATTAATTAGTCTTTACCAAATTATCATAAAAACTCATTAATCATATCGATAAAATTAATACTGTGGCGGCAAAAAAGTGATTATGTCGTTGCAACACCGCGAGAATCTACATTAAAGTTGGACGAGTTGCCTAGTTCGACGTCGTTGGATGTGCAGTTTTCACGGGAAGTAATTTGTTATTTTGCGCTAAAATCTCTTTGAAGCATGCAAAATAATTAAATATAAGTCATTTACTTTGTGTGAAATATGTTTGCAGGTTTAGAAGTACCAGGAAATTGCTGCCCGACGTAATATAAAACGAGGAAATTTTTGGCGCGGGGTATGGTGATCGAGTACAGTGCGAAGTTCAATAAGGTAAGCTGGGTTATTTCTTTAAAAGAACCATTGTGATAAAGGAAATAATCATCAAATAAGATGTAAATAATCTAAATTATATCATATACCCACACAGCACTGAATGACCTATAGATATCTTACGTATATCCCAAAATATATCCCATTTATCTCCGCTGAAGGTCCACAGAAAATCCAAATGTCCCGCCCGCTGGAATATACCATGTAGATCTATGGGATATATTTAAAAAAGTACATTTAATGTTAAATTAAATGCGATATGATAGAAAAATTTGGGGGTTTCGGGGGGTGGGGGGTATATAGGCAATGTATTTTTTAACTTTGTTTTCAGTATTTTCCCAATTTTACATGGGCAAATAATAACCCCCAACTCCCCCCCCCCCCAGGTCCGGGGAAGTGCTATTGGTGTGCGGTGTGCGTGCCCAAGTCCGAAAATATTAATGACTTGTCAAAGTTGTGTGATTTCATTTAACATGGGCAACCCCCCAACCCTCCCCCCCCCCCCAGGTCGGGGGAAGGGCTATTGGTTTTTGCCCAAGTCAGAAAATATTCATGACTTAAAGTTGTGTGTCTTCCACTGAGACACGAAATTGAAGGATATAATATGGATATTCGGAGGATATTATTACCACAACTTTTCAGTCTGACTTAAAAAGTTAGAGATGGATTTTCAAAATTAAATTAAGTTAATTAATTATTAAAATTGTAGTTGTTTTATGATTTGAATTGTTTGCTTATAATTAAATGCACAAAACCCATACTTTATACTATTTTAAAATTAATTATTGAGCACAATATAAAAAAATTAGCATCATTTAAAATTCACAAATAAACGCTGCCCCCTGGTGGATATACCTATGGATATTTGGATATTTTTGGGATATCTAATGGATATAAAGAATTTAAAATATTAAAGTAACTAAAAAAATCAATTAGCATGAAATATAACTTTTAGGTAAATAAATTCATAACATATATCATAAAATCTCTCAATAAACTAATTTTGTGAGTGAAATTTTATATATCCACTCTTGCATATTCTATGGATATACCAGTGGATATAAAAAAATTGCCCCAAAATATATTTATTGATTAAAATTATAAATAAAACTTAATATAATTGTCAGCGCTGATGAGCGCTCATGAGAAAAACGGGTTGAAAATAATTAGATAATTAATTTTGGATTTGTTTTTTTATATCCAAGCTAAATATCCCATAGACATTCAAGGTTCATTTAAAATGGACGGGATATATTTTGGATATTGGGATATCCAATGAATATCTATTGGATAAACCGTGCTGTGTGGGTAACTACTAGTTTTACTCTGTTTAAAACTGCCACACAGAAGTGAATAAATGTGAGCTCCCCAACGGCATGCATCATGGTATGTATATTATGTATTACAATGGGCCAAATCATAGGTTTTCATGAGTGTTCCATAACATCATGTATATGTATTTCTCACAGTTATGTCACTCAAGCTATTTATACTTTTACTGAAATACACTTGCCTGTAGTTTCCATACAGCTTGTCTGTACAGTATACTGCGGGGTTGGGGTGTCGTAACCTGTCGACGATGAAATTTTCTGACATACATACCAGCATCATGGAGTGTGTATCATGTACAGTATTATAATCACATGCAAACTTCATCAAAATGATTTAAAAGAGGCCAATTTCACTGATATATAGTAATACTCATTCTTTCAGATGAACTGCTCCGAGTTGCTGGGAAAAGTCACAAACGACAACAGGTATACGTAACTTCAAAGTTTTGTGCACTCAGCGTTCCTATGAGTTGCCGGCGAGCTCCTGAGGTTTGTTGAATAATATGTACTTTAAGTCCCTATAAAAAGTATATGTATATATATATACAATTTATATTACAAATTAATATATTATTATTATGTACGGTACGTACCTTCTAAAGATTGTTGTCGTTTGTGACTTTTCCCAACAACTCGGAGCAGTTCATCTGAAAGAATGAGTATTACTATATATCAGTGAAATTGGCCTCTTTTAAATCATTTTGATGAAGTTTGCATGTGATTATAATACTGTACATGATACACACTCCATGATGCTGGTATGTATGTCAGAAAATTTCATCGTCGACAGGTTACGACACCCCAACCCCGCAGTATACTGTACAGACAAGCTGTATGGAAACTACAGGCAAGTGTATTTCAGTAAAAGTATAAATAGCTTGAGTGACATAACTGTGAGAAATACATATACATGATGTTATGGAACACTCATGAAAACCTATGATTTGGCCCATTGTAATACATAATATACATACCATGATGCATGCCGTTGGGGAGCTCACATTTATTCACTTCTGTGTGGCAGTTTTAAACAGAGTAAAACTAGTAGTTATATGATATAATTTAGATTATTTACATCTTATTTGATGATTATTTCCTTTATCACAATGGTTCTTTTAAAGAAATAACCCAGCTTACCTTATTGAACTTCGCACTGTACTCGATCACCATACCCCGCGCCAAAAATTTCCTCGTTTTATATTACGTCGGGCAGCAATTTTCTGGTACTTCTAAACCTGCAAACATATTTCACACAAAGTAAATGACTTATATTTAATTATTTTGCATGCTTCAAAGAGATTTTAGCGCAAAATAACAAATTACTTCCCGTGAAAACTGCACATCCAACGACGTCGAACTAGGCAACTCGTCCAACTTTAATGTAGATTCTCGCGGTGTTGCAACGACATAATCACTTTTTTGCCGCCACAGTATTAATTTAATCGATATGATTAATGAGTTTTTATGATAATTTGGTAAAGACTAATTAATATTAAGCTGCTAGGAGACGTGAAAATAGTATGGGCAGCAATGGGCTGTGATCAGCTGTTACCATAAAAATGGCGCCAGGGGGCGCGGCTGGCTGGCGGCTAGAGCCCGCGAATTCGAAATTTTTTGAAACCGTCACATGTGAAAGGGGTCTAAACCCTTTCATTTAAACCAATAGTGTTAAAATATTACTTTATTATTATCAGATAAAATATAATTAACTCTCACTCAGTATTCTATATACTATAATTATGAATATCTAAATTGAAATTAATTTTATTAATCAACATTCTAATTTAATTACATTCAATATTAATTTGAAATAGAAATTAATTAAAACATGGTTTACTATAGTTTAAGCATCTTAATAAATTTATATTAAATTATATTAATGAGAGAGAGAGAGAGAGAGAGAGAGAGAGAGAGAGAGAGAGAGAGAGTGAATGAGTATAGACTTCATGATACACGCAAAATAATACTAATTAATAAGCTGATATATTACATTTGTACTAATCTTGCATGATATTATATTAAAATTATGTTAATACATTGTTCAAGAAATATATATTATGTAACTTCAGAGATAAATTAAGGAAGGAAATCAGCTGCCGTAGGATTTGACTCAAAAGTTGTAAAGAAAGAAATATTTGAAATTTTGCACACAGATAGGATAGGTATTTGAATAAAGTATTATCTTCAAAATAGTTAAAAAAAAATAAAAATAAATAAAAAAGGCAGTCATCATGTTATTATGCTAGATTTTAAATTATGATTTTTTAAGTTTTAATCCTATAAGATCTTATGTTAATTTTAATTAACATTTTCTACCTTATCTGATGGTCACGAGTTTTTAAAAGGTAACCTTTCAAATGGCTTCAAAAAGTTTGGTAGTTTTTTTTTATTATTATTTTTATTATGTTCTTTTCTTTCTTCTTCTTCTTATTAGTATTTTTTTATTATTATTTTTTTTTTTTAGATGCAAGTTATTTAAACACAACTCTTAACTTATATATTCGTCAAAATTTTGGATTATTTGATATGTTTTAAAGGGACGTTAATATTGGAATACTATAGAAACTTTAAAACAGATTGTCTACTTTACAATTTTTCTCCCAACTTTGTGGAAGATTGTGTGTTTTTGTACACTATAATAATACTTAATAATTATGTTAGCTAATTTTCAGCACAGTTTGTTCAATACAACACAATTACTAAGTTATATAACATAAATATTATTTTGTTCATCATAATTATTTATGCTGTTCTAATTTACTAGCATTTGTGCTATAATGACATAAATTCAATATAAACTAATTTTTATTATTCCACGTTTAATGTTTTTGATAATAAAACCTTTTTGAAACTAAAACACGATTAGCTTTTCATGCGTTATTATAAAACAGAATGTGATAAATAACAATTTTGGGGTATTTTTCAAATATTAATCACTTTTTACGAAAGAATAATATTATAAGTATTGATAAGTTTGCGTATATTTTTCATAACATGTTATGAAATGAAATAAAATATATACCCAGTATGAGCTGATTTGATAGAAAAGCCTTTTTTTCAATAATAAAACATAATGTAGATTTTTTTTTCGTTTTCAGTAGAAATTTTTATATATATATTTTTTAAATAATAACATTTCTCTTTGTTCAGGTACGGAAATTGAAAAATAAAAGCATGGAATTTGAAGTGAATATTTGAAGCGTATGATTGAGAGAGAGAGAGAGAGGGAGGGAGGGAGAGAGAGAGGTAATAGGGTACCTTTTGATTTTGTAGCAACACAAAATATGACAAATCAAACGGCTTTTGATCAATATACCTCAGCAACACTGATTTCATTTTTTTCAGATAAAACATCAAACCTACTACATAATGCTAAAAATATCGACAGTATGTATGTTCACTACCGTGTCACGTAATAATATTTTGTTATACCATATACTTTATTTTTTTTTCTAATATGAGTGCTTTTTTTAATACCATGTAAAATATGAAATAAAGTTCATTATAATCGAAAATGTAAATTAAGGTATATAGTATAGACCCCTTTCACATCCTTGCGATTTGTCGCCATGTTTGTGGTGCCTAATGTATTGTCCAGCATAGGGAAAACATAATTTCTTCTACTTTTTCATTTAAAAAGTGTTTATTTCAACTGAACTAATTTTGCTCATATTTTTCGAGCTTATTAGAAGCTAGAAATAAGTCTTTGATTGAGGTTTGAAACTTTTTTTGCTATTAAAAAAAATAAAAATGACTTTTTTCCTATGCTGGCCTATGTATTCATAACCAGCAAAATGGCGGCTCTTAAATATGAGTCCAACCGGCCTATAGGTATAGTAATGATACACAAAAAAAAATGCAGTCACAGAATTAGCTTATTCAAATAAAGCAATTTTATTTGCACTCTGCAATGAGTTTTATTGCATTAATGAAGATTGCGTTTAATCAAATTTATTGCACAATTAATAGTAATTGTTTGCAATAAAAATTATCGTCACATACACTATAGTGTTAAATTTTACTATTATATTACCTCATTTACAATTTATTCAATAGAAATTTTAATTAAAGTAACAATGGAAATAAATAGGGTGCATGCGCATGACGTCATACTGAATGCACTTTGATGCCGTACTGGAGAAAATAATAACTTTGCTCAGCTCTCATACAGAGGACCTTTTTGACTTAGTGACAGGAGTTGTTTTACAATATAAAAATTCTTACCCCCATTTCTAGTCTCATGAGAGTGGACTCTGAGAACACTCTTGAACCAGGATGGGTTTCGCTTGATGAATTTTACACATTCGTACACATAACATCGCAAATTTATTGCAAATTTTTAATAAAGTAAGATTATCACAATCATGTGTACAGAATATTAAAAATATTGCATTGAAACAGGTCATTATAGGAATTTTTTTTTTTTACTGTGTCATTTCAGTAATATTAGCATGAATTCATGATGTCTAGAAATATTTGTAATTGAAACAGAAAAAAAAAACATTCAACATGAGTATACTATACAGTATGTTATTTTAAATTGTTAAAAATAATTAACAAATCAAGAGTTTTATACTAAAATCCATTAAAATGCAGTTAATTGAAATATATTCTTAAACTTTTATTTTATTTTATTTGTTTAATTATTTGTAAATGCATGAATGAACAAAGCAGTTTTCGTGGGAGGAACTCAATGTATAGTTTTTATTTTATACATTAAAGTAATCAAATTTTAGATAATATAAAAAAACGTATTATTGCACTATCCTCGTAAATGTTTAAAGTATTGCCACTGCCCATTCTTCTGGCATAAAAAAAAAAAAAAAAACGTTGCAGTGAGAGAAAACTAAAAACTTTGTTTCCCTTTCACAACTCTAAAATTTAAAATAAGTTGGGTTGTGTATAAAAACATAATGTGTTTATTTTTGTGAACAAAAATATTGACATGACAATCTGTCTTTCTGGATGGCAGAATATTTGTTTCATATGAATGACTTTGTATATGAAATAAAAAAAATTATGTAAAAAAAAAAAGACAATGAGAATTAGCGAGGCGTTAAACTTATTTTTAAGATTAATACTATGCACGAATTATTTTGTGAATATGTCATATATTGAAAACACAATACAATGATGTATACCATTGTTAGCTATACAGAGAGAGAGAGAGAGAGAGAGAGAGAGAGAGAGAGAGTTTTCAATAGTTCATTAACATTACTTATTGGTACATACTTTCCATACATCAATAAAATATTTTTGTCATTCATTAGATTGATTATAAGGCTTATTTTTATCAGTGGCTAGACACAAGTAATTGTATTCGAATAGTTTTTTTCCCTCCTCGTTACTGGTATTGAATATTTTTTTTTTCTTCTTTCAATAATCAATAATTCAGACAATTCATATTTTAAAAATACTGTATGCAATATAAAACTTATGGTTTAGTTGATGGTTTTAGTATAACTACTGATTTACAAATGTTATGTTCCGAACGCTTTTGTTTGAACTGCTCTCGAAGTGGTTTGTTGACGTTTTTTTATTTTAGATACAACACCAAATTGAAAAAAGTGTGACAATTTCTATGGTTATTTGTGTTAAGTCTAATTTAGGTTATACAAAAATAAATGCCATATTTAATATTATTAATCAATGACAGATAGAATGAAAAATTTCAATATATAATATATATATATATATATATATATATATATATATATATATATGTATGTGTGTGTGTGTGTGTGTGTGTGTGTGTGTGTGTGTGTGTGTGTGTGTGTGTGTGTGTGTGTGTGTGTGTGTGTAAAGCAACAAACCAAAAGCCAGCAAAAATACCTAGTTTGGGTCAATTTCGGGTTTTGATATATATAATATGACATACTTATGAAAAGTCTTTAGATTAATTGTTCACAAAGTTTTTTTTTTAACTTTTCTATATCAAATTAATTGTAATTGAAATTAAATGTTTCTGATATAATAATAAAATATATATAATATTTTTTCAATAATAATTAAAATTTATTGTAATTATTTCATTCAATTTAACACACTTTTCATGTAAACACAATAATGATTAATTTAACATCAATAACATAATATATATATAATATATATATATATATATATATGCACACAATTATTTTAATGTTAATAATCTTATTTTACACATCATTAACTATTTTTATTTATTTTATTGTGTGATTTATGAATTTTTATATTTATGATCAGAAAAATTGTTGTAATAAATAAACGCTAACAGTTACAGTAAGTATTATACTACACTCATGTGAAATAAAGTTACTGTGAAATTTATCGTTATTTTGTCAAATTTTACCCTTTGGCTGCATTTGCGTTTATTTTAAATTTCATTTTAAAATACAGCAACGTAGTGTTATATGCAAAGGAATAGACCAGGAGAAAACAAGTATTTATATGGCAAAACACTTGATGGGACTTACATAAATAACCCTAGTTTGTCTCAAAACTCAACTGTAGCTCCGTAGCAGTGATCAGAAAATTTCAATTTATGCAAACCGTACAACATTTTTTTTACTAATTTTTACACGTTTCTGACGTCAGAAACATGAATAGTCACGCAAATTGCATACTTTACAGTATTTTCACGCTCTCTCGTGGGGCTACATTAACATTCTGGTAAAAATTGTCATCTGTTTTGAGGATCCCATGTCGTGTCGATTCATTAAAAAACACATGTTGTTTTATTTGGTTTATAGCTTTAACACTGAAGAAAAAAATCTTATTGTAAAACAAGTATTCCACAAATATTTTAAACTAATTAAACAACTTTACATAATCAGGATACGTCATAGGCAAGGATCATTATTAGTTTTATGTTAATTTTGGCCTGGTTTAGGGCTTACAATATTCATATGAAGTTTTCACATTTTGAATTTCTCGCCTCAGAATTATTAAAACACTTTAAATCGTATACAATACATCATCGAAAGTAAAATGCACAACTCGAAAATTATATAAGATATGAACGAACCCCACTTAAAGAAACAGAGGGTAAAAAATGCAAACAAGTTTGACTCCAAATAAGAGATGAAGTAGCTTTGAAAATTGCAGTTTGTCGTATTCGAAAGGTCCACAATGAGAAACTAAAATTTCTGGAGGAACCCAGATCCTCATTTGGAGTCAACTTTGTGCACATTTATCACCTTGTTACTTTAACTGAAGCTCATTCACGGCGTAAAAACTTTTACGTTGATCTTTTTTCTTTATGGCGATGTGTGATTTGGCGTCTTTAAACAATTAAGAAGCGAGCAATCCAAAATTTAAAAACCTCAATTTAACATTATAAGCCCTATACCAGATCAAAATCAACATAAAACTAATAAACGACCCTTGCCAATGATTGACCTATTGACCCCCAAGTGAAGTTGTCTATTGTATTAACAAAAGCTAGTTATGGCAAATTTGTCTTAAAATAAAACCTTGTTCCAAAATACAGAGAGAATTATAGAAGAAGCAACTTGAGCAATCTTTTGTATTAAAGTGTACTCAGTTAGTTTTTTTTAATATGTTATATGTTGTATTACTTTTTACTTAGAATGTTTCTAACATTTAAATCTTATTGTACAGAAATATTTTTTGCAAATTTATTCATACGTTGCAATCTATATTAAACATTTTGGATTAAAAAAATTTCCATTAAAATTATTGTTATACAACAAAATTTTTTTTTAAAAATCACAATGTTTTTTAAACTTTTGTTATTATTGTATTTTTTTTTTATCTGTGATCTCTATTATTAATTAATAGAGTTATTTTTACAGAAAATATTTTCTTATATTTTAATTACATGATAAGTAAAAAAATATATAAATATATGAAATAAGTTTTTACGGTTTTAGGGGGGGGGGGGGAGATAGTCATTCAAAAATGTGTAATCATATTTCAAACTTTAATCATAAGAGTAAAATCTTATATACTGTAAATTCATCACAAATTTTACGTATGCATCTGAACAAAAAAAAAATACAAAAATTATACTTTTAAATTCATTTTAAACTTTATAAATTCAACTGCACACAATTTTTATAATATTCGTGATAATCAGAAATCCCAAAATGCATATAAAATTATTCTAAAACGCAAAAACCACATAAAGTTGGGGAAAAAATGCATTCCCTTTTCGAAAATTATAAAAAAATTACCAAAATTAGTATTCTTTTGTTGCAATATGCAATAAAAATTCTTGAAAAAGAAGAAGAATAGGGAAAAAAACATGCGGGGTAATAAAAGGGATTTTGCGTATCCTCTCTCTCCCTCCCTCACTATGTAAATAAAAATTTAGCTTATTATGGTAATGTTAGAGTAAAAGTTAAAAGTGCAACTACTAAATGTTAAATACATGCATATTATAACATGAGGGTTGTTTTCTTTTTTAAAGTACAACCCTTGGGAAAATTTTATAAAATTCAAGAGAAAATTATATTATATTTCTTTTTAGTATAATATAAACTCTGATCAATTTATTTATTTAAAAAAATGTAGTTTTCATAGAAAATATATCACTGACGATTGGAGGTTATCAGTTTTAAAAAATTCTTTAAAAATTTCTATTGCTGAAAACACGTAAAAGTATGTCTAGTATTTCTCATTTCTTATTTAAATATCTCTGGAATCGGTGGAGTAGTTTTCTCAACAACAACAACAACAACAAAAAGTGTTTTTCCCCATAAGCGTAATGTTAATTTAGGAGACCCTTAGCTTTCCCCTCGTTTCACCGCGCGCTAAACCGATAAGCTCCATTGTTTGCTCAACTATATTGCATTGTACAGAAAAGTAACTTTTCACAACCGAGTGCCAAAATAATGCTCTGTTATGGTAACAAGTAACACACATACACCATGGTCAAAACTAGATCAGAGGTTTTTAACAGTTGGATGTACACCTTTTTCTTAAACAATTTTCCCCATAAATAAAAACCAAATTTTGACAGGTAATCAATGCAGCATTGAAGTAAATACAAGTTAAATATTATTCCTATAACTTAATTATTATCCCGGTGGTTCCGGTTGAAATAATCTCTTATCTTGTTTTGGCAATGGTTTAGTATGCTCTGTTAGTAACTCATAAAAAACCCAGCATAACTTAGCTTTTTGACAAATAAAAATTAACTTTATACCTCACACACAGGATATACCTAGCAACGTGTAATATCACAGAAATGATTGAGATGCGAGGTTGATTTGATGAACCGTCCCGAAACTTTACGTGGACATCAAACCACTATTGCTATAGGCCTGGCTGGAGACCTGATAAGGCTAAACATCTCTCCCAAAGTTTTACCTGTACTGTGACCTGTGATACACTGACATAATTATGCAAGAGTATTAACAACGTGCGGAAAACACGAGCACACATGCAGTACCTCTGAAAAATCTGAACATATTATCACTGAAGAGCGAACTCGTGATCTCTCGCACTTCAAACCAGCACTCATAACAATGCGATACAGGTTTCACTATCCTTGCTTCTCTCTCTCTCTCTCTCTCTATCTCTCTCGTAGAAGTAGAACAATTACTTTGCACAACACAATTTACGGAAAAAAAATTCGTATCACTTTTTTCAAGTCTTACAAGTTAGTCAATATTTTTTTCCTTTCTTTTTTTTTTAACACATTTTATTACATAATCTGCATATTGACAATTTAATTTAGTGTTTCATTTTTTTCTTCTCAATGTTAAAACAATCAGTTATATGCCTCTCGTATGTATGACGAAGGAAATATGTATGTGTAAAGAGAATTGAAACCCATGTCAGTAAAACCTAAAGTTAGCGTAAAAGATAACCCTTGAAGCTTGTATTATAAGGCTTAAAGTTTGCAAACTTTATATTATGTTCATGTATTTACATGGGTTTAGAAAATTTTTATTCCATTATTTATGAAAAAAGTAACGTAGTAAGTAGGCTCTGAGAGAGAGAGAGAGAGAGAGAGAGAGAGAGAGAGAGAGAGAGAGCAAGAGAGAGAGATTAAAGTTTTCATAATAAAATTTTACTAAAACAAAATACAACATACTTTGAAAATTTACACTTGTTCATATAATGAGATTTTTTTTTTCTTCTTTGAATAAACTTTTTTTAAAAACATTATTCAGATTTAAAAGAAGAGTGTATATATTTTTTAATGTTTTTAGTAAAATATGGAAATAATTATATAGCAACTATTATATTTATAGCGTATTATGTAATATGAAATAAATATATCACACTTTAGTAAACAAAATTATGTTGGTATAAAATTTAAGTACTAAAATAGGTGTTTGATATTCATTTTAATTAACTAATGCCACAAACATCTTAAGAAAAGTATTAATATGTAGGATTAGGTGTAAGAATTGAGTTTGAGTATAATCAAGCCTAAACCTCCCCCCTTTAAGACTTTTTTTTTTGAAATAAAGATGCTTATTTAATTCAATGAAGAGATCATGGTTTCATGGAAAATGTGCAAGGTACATGTGGTCACCAGTATCAAAATGTGAAAATTTTATGCTATGCAATAATCGGAAACATAAATTTCTAATTTTTGTTTAAAATACCATTGACTTTTTTATTTTGTTCGTATAATTAGCTGGTATATTTTTCAAGCAACCACGACAAAAACCAAATCAGCAGCCCCCCACCCCTCTTTTTTTTTTTTTTTTCTTACTCAACGTAACTCTTTATTATACTATCACATTTAATCTACATATTACATATTATACTTCACATTTATGCATTTAAAATATTATAATCGTACAAATTTTGAAATATAAATTTTGGCACAAATTTAATGCATCCATATTCTACATACAAATAAATTTTTTACTTAAAAATCTTTTGAACAAATTTTATTAAATTCTACCATGAAAAAACTTTAATAAAAAATTATCTTCAAATTTAATTGACATTGCCAATCAGAAGAAGAAGAAAAAAAGTTCTATAATTTTCTTAAAAATTTATCTCTAAAAAAAGTTAAACACTTAAGACAAGGGCAAGGGGATGTCATGAACAATTAACAAACTTCGTAAAAAAAATTTAATAATTGGAAAAAATTGCACCTTCAACGGAAAAAATATAAGAGGAAAAGATTAATGACGAACATGTACTTTAAACTTTTTTTTATTTAATTTTCAATCTTAATTGCGTTGTAATATTTTTTACAATGAATATTATTTACAGGTTAATGTCGTTAAAATTTGTTGTGTTGAGTTGAAATTTATTATTTTTTATGTTTTATCTTGGTTGTTAATCATTAGACTGTCAGCTTTATTTTTAGTTTATGCATTGAAGATTTAATAAAGAATATCTGAAAAGTTCCTTTTTGTACATCAGAAAATAATAATAATAATAGCATCGTTAATAATAATTGTTAATAAATAATATTTTGCTTAAATGATTGATTAAAATATAAAAAAAAATTTAATTTTAATTACATTAGTTTTTTTTTTTTTTTAAATAATTTTTTAATTAATATTTAATGAAATTCAAAGTACAAAACGTTAACTAAAGAAAAGAAACTGTAAATTTTCAAATCCTTGCAATTTTTCCCCTATCAACAAAAGAGAGTATTGAACTATTTTTTTTTATGTCAAAATTATCAAGAGAAAAAATACATACCAGCTAAAATTGTACACTTTTTTTAAATTGTATTTTATCAATATCAATATTATCAAGAAATAAAATTCTTGCAATCGGGCTTATTTGTACAGAAATACTTCAAATTCAAAAATATGCCATCAATAACACTTCGCTTTAGAAACATAAAAACATTAATGATAAGAAAATACGGCAACTCTTAGAAAGAGATTTGCATTAAATTTCTCGAGTATCTTTTTTTCCCCACAATAAAAAGCAATAGTACAATAAAATATGAAATAAACATATGCAACGCGGTTTTAAAAATAACTTTTAAATTACATTTTTTATAATATTCTGTTGCATTATAAAATTATTTTACAAAATTACACTTTTTTTTTCATTTTATACTCTTCAAATGTAAAATTAAAAATTCTTTTACATTTAATAAGAATGTTTTCCAAGTGAAACAAGCTGTGCATTATAAAATTGCATTTTATAAAAAAAATATTGCATTAAGAACAAAAAGAAATGCATTTTTTCTTTATTAAATTTCAAATCATATATAAAGAAGAAGATGGGGTTTTTTTTTTTTTTAATTTCCTGAGGTATGAGAAGACTTTCTTTGAAATTATTTTATACTATTTATACACAGAAATTCATAACAAATATGAAATGAAACGTTAAAAAATTTATTATTTGTTTAATTCTGTGTATGCATCATTGAAAAAAAAATATAAATGTATACAAAACCAATGCTTATAAATAACTCATGAAAAAAATCTCTCTTTATACGTTTTTCTGAGTCTCTGTATTATATACTATATACACAGAAAAAAATAAATTACGTAATGTATGTTTCATTAAACAATTGCTATATTGTAGAGCACAAAATATTGCTATCAAGTAAAACATAAATTTAAGAAATTATTTAGTTTTAATAGATATAGCTCTTCAATACAAACCAATAACTTATTGGTTGAAAAAAGTTTAAACTGCAGTAACTCGTTAGTATAATAAACATTATTTTTTTCAGCGGTAAATAGTAAAAGCTCTAAAAAAATTTAAAAAAACTCTGTATAATTATATTATGTAGCAAACTTATTATAAAAAAAAGTCTAGATAGATAGATAGATAGATAGATAGATAGATAGATAGATAGATAGATAGATAGATAGATAGATAGATAGATAGATAGATAGATAGATAGATAGATAGATAGATAGATAGATAGATAGATAGATAGATAGATAGATAGATAGATAGATAGATAGATAGATAGATAGATAGATAGATAGATAGATAGATAGATAGATAGATAGATAGATAGATAGATAGATAGATAGATAGATAGATAGATAATAACTTTATTAAGGCGTTGTGAGGGCTTGACAGCCCTATTTTACAAAACCTTGGCCATAATTATAATAAACAATTTAACATAAGCATTTAATACAATAACATAATATAAATTAAGGTGGAGACAGCGGTCAAAGTTTCGCGTTTTTATTGTGACAGCGATAGTAAACTAGCTCTCTGATTGGCTAGCGGCTTTACGCGCTAAGAGCTGGCGCATTTCTTTAACTTTTGCGGTAGCGGTAATGCGCTTCGCACAAGTTAGACTTCACCTAACTTTTGCGAAAACAATAAAAATGCGGTATGACGTGGGCCAATCAGACGCGCCACACCAAGGCCACAGCTGGCCACAGAGGCAGCAGCAGATGACAATCGTATTATGTTCCGGCGCTAAATTCAAACCACTTTTTAAACTTCTGTGTGCATTGTGTTAAATCTTATTAATAATAAGGTCTGATATAAAAATTTTAGTATGTAATTAATTTTTTCAACACTACAAATAAATGCAAATCGTTAATTTTGCTTAGAAACCTCTATTATTAATTTATTATTATTTTCTATTTTTGTCAGCTGGGCATATATGGTCCTCCATTTTGGATGGCCGTTTATCACAAAACTTTTGGGGGTAAAAATGTGACCACTGTTTGCTCAGCTATCGCAATCACATTTTAATGGGAATGCGATTGCGATAATTTGACCGCTGTCTCCACCTTTAGCAACAAAATCACTCAATAATATCACACAAATATAAGTTTATATTCAGGTTTATAGTATATATTGAGAAAGAAAAATAAATAAATAGATAGATAAATCAAAATAAATGCTTACTACTTATACAAAATAACAATTAACTCAAATGAACAGTATTATACTTTTTTAACGATCAAAAAATTTATACAATCTTTAATTAAGTGATGATTTAAGAGTTAAGAAAAATTTGAAAAAAAAAATGTGTACTATAAAAGTATAATACATATTTTAGGTCTTTTGAGGACGGACCTCTTTTAATTGCATATAAAAACACACAAACTTTAAGTATTCTTGAAATACATTTAAACCAAAAATACTAATATTTTGCGACTAAATATTTTTTAAATAAATCTCTTTCTAGAGTTGATTTAAATACATTTACAGAGGGGTTTGCACGAATGTTTTTAGATAAAGAACTCCAAAATCTGTAACTTTGAACTTTAAATGAGTATGCAGGAGCGTCGCGACCGACAAATGGCGCTTGCAAAGAGAAATTATCTGATCTAGTGTTAGGTGCTTTCACAATGGACGTAAGATTCTGCGCAAATTCTGCGCAAGACGCAGGTCCTTTCACAATGGACATAAAATTTACGTGACTTTATGTCAACGTAAACTTACGCAGAAATTTCTACGTTACGTTATGCCAATCAGCCGCCATCTTGAATTTATTTCTTAAATATGGGAGAAAGAAGGTTTCTTTTTACCTTTTTTTAAGCCTGAAAATTGAAGTTGCAGTACGATATAATATACCAAAGGAAAGTAAATTTTATGAGGAATACGAATTTGTATGTTAAATTGAAAAATAATAAATAAGTTTAGAGAAAACTGCAAAAGTTCAGAGGCACCTCGTCACATTTTGGTCACTCCATATTTTGCATTTTTAAGATACAGAAATAATGGAGATAGACAAGCAAATCTGGTGTTGGTTCTAAATATTTTCTAAAAAAAATAGGATTGGCGTTGGTTTCATCGCGCTAGCTCAATTAGGGAAAAAGAAAAAAAAAACATCACTGAGGAGTCAAATGGGGCTCTGACAGCGAAGTACTGCTCTATTTCAGGATCTTCGAAAAGTGCCACCTGTACATTAACACGAATCTCTTTGATTAACTAAAATTATTGAAAAATGTATAAAAGATATCAATAAACTGCTTTAAATGTGACAATTTTCATCTTTGTTGTTGTTGTTGTTGTGATGACTGCATGAACAGTGTACTGTGTGGTGCTCACACTCACAGTCAACAGCGGGATGATTAGGATGTTTAGAGTTATTTCTTTAAGCTAATTTTTAGACTACTTAATTTAACATAACTTCTTTTTTTTATACTCAATTATAGATTTACATGGGTAATATCACGCAGAGATCCCAAAATGCCACTGTGTCGCGGTGATGACACGTGGTCCCATTTGACTGGCAGAGATTTTTTCCTTTTAAATTAGACAGGCCCTCGATACCTTAAAAAAAAGTTTTTTATACTTCAATGGAACCAAAATTCTGATAACCTGTCAAAATCGCCATCGCTCCAGCTCGCGGTATATCGGCGCACGGCATATCAACGCACTCGCTGTACTCGCCGCAGCAATTGAGCGCCAGGCAGTTGTGACGTTGAAACTGCCCAACTCTAGCACCCTATAACCAAGTGAGACCCCCCTTTGAACCAACCCTTCACCGTTAGTATCCATTATAATTAACCCATCTCACTTGACAGGGGGGGCCATCCTTTTATCTTTGAACCCTAAAAGTTTGTAGCTCTAGAATCAACCCTTTCGCTCTTTTTTTCTTTTTTTTAAGGAACCACTACGATTAGATTACTAGGGTGCAAAGAAAAACTCATGATCAAAATATAATTCACGATAACACAAATTAAAAATTCAACCATGAAGATTTTAAAAATAATTAATCCAAATGAAGGTACCAAAAAGATTTTTAACTACCCTTTGGGTCCACCCCCTGGGGGTCAAAAAGGGGCCTACGTATTTAAAATTAAAGTTCTCCGATTTGGACGCAGCGAAGGTTGAAGTTGGCGTTAATTGACCTTCTGAATACGATGGTGGGCACTAAAGGGTTACATAGTCACCCCCTGAGGATTAAAGAGGCGGTTCAACCGTAAAATATAAGTATCCCGATTTGGATGCAACAAACGTTGAAATCAGGGTAACTTGACTTCCATATAATGATGGTCAGCACCAAGGGGTTAAATACTCAAACCCGAAAAATTAAAGGGGCGGTTCAACCGAAAAATTCAATTAGCTCAATTTGGATGACACAAGCGTGGAATTCGGGGTAACTTGACTTCAATATAACGATGGTCAGCACCAAGGGGTTAATACTCAACCCCTGAGAATTAAAGAGGTGGTTCTTCCAAAAAATTCAATTATCTCGATTTGGATGACTCAAGCGTTAAAGTCGGGGTAACTTGACTTCCATATAACGATGGTCAGCACCAAGGGGTTAATACTCAACCCCTGAGAATTAAAGAGGTGGTTCTTCCAAAAAATTCAATTATCTCGATTTGGATGACTCAAGCGTTAAAGTCGGGGTAACTTGACTTCCATATAACGATGGTCAGCACCAAGGGGTTAAATAATCAACCCTGAAGAATTAAAGGGGCGGTTTAACCGAAAAATTCAATTAGCTCAAATTGGATGACACAAACGTTGAAATCGGGGTAACTTGACTTCCATATAACGTTGGTGAGCACTAAAGGGTTACATACTCACCCCTTGAGGATTAAAAGTCCGGTTTAACCATAAATTTCAAGTATCCCGATTTGGATGACACAAGCTTTGAAATCGGGGTCCCTTGACTTCCATATAACGATAGTAAGCCCTAAATTGTTACATACTCATCCCCTCAAGAATAAAGGGGCGGTTCAACCATAAAATTCAAGTATCCCTATTTGGATAACACAAGCCTTGAAATCGTGGTAACCTGACAATGAACAACAATGAACACCAAAGGTTTATATATTTACTTTCTCAGGAATAAAGGGGCGGTTGAAGCGTAAAATGCAAGTATCCCCATTTGAATGACACACGCGTAAAAGTCGGGGTAACTTGAGCTCTCAAAAGCTATGGCATGCACCAAAGGTCTATTAACTCACCCGTTGAGATTTAAAGAGCGATTCAACTTTAATATTTAGTTTTTTTTTCATGCAAAGAATGGCGTATTTCGCAAAACCTTGATTTTTATAATTTTATGAATAGTACCAAAAAGTTGTATATGCTTCTTGTAATATAAATATAACGTCGTATTTAAATCGTAGAACTCAAACGTCAAAGTTGAACCGCCCTTTCAAATCTTAGCGGGTAAGTTAATAGACCTTTGGTGCCTGCAATAGTTTTTAAAAGCTCACGATACATCGAGTTTTACGCTTTTGTCATCCAAATCGGAATACTTGAATTTTTTCGTTGAACTGCCCCTTTAATCCTCACAGGATGAGTAGGTAACCATTTGGTGCTCATTATCGTTGTATGGAAGTCTAATTGCCCCTACTTCAAAGCTTGTGTCATCCAAATCAAGATAATTGAATTTTATGGTTGAATCGCCCCTTCAATCCTCAAGGGGTAAGTATGTAACCCTTTTTTGCTTACAATCGTTATACGGACGTCAAGTTACCCCGATTTCTACGTTTGTTGCATCCAAATCATGATACATGAATTTTACGGTTGAACCGCCCCTTTAATTCTCAGAAGTTGATTATGTAACCCTGCAAATAGAAATTATCCAATTTCAGTGCAATCAACGTCGGTACAAGGGTAACTTGACTTACCAAAGACGAACGTGATCACTTAAAACGATAAAATTGATCCTTGTAGACCTTAAGGGGCCACCCTTGCAAAGAAAAGTTATCTGATTTTAGTGCAATTTACATTATTATTGCAGTTATCTGAACCAACAAAGACAATTGTGACCACCAAAAATAAAAAAATTAAACGTTAGAAGATTTACAAGTGCCTACTCTAGAAATAAAAAACTTATGCAGTCAACATTAGTACTGGGATAACTTAACCTTAAATTTTTTTGAATTAACCCCTAAAGGTTGACTTTTTTGCTGAGTTAGCCCCCTTTAATTCTTCAGAGTTTAATTTTTTTTATAAGGAGTATCCGTTGTATTTAAAGGACCAAGTTATCCCAGTACTGACGTTTATTGCACTCAAATTCAAGAACTTTTATTTGCAGGGGTGGCACCCTTAAGTTCTCCAAGGGTCAGTTTTAACATTTTTGGTAGTCTTCATTGTCTTTTTTTGGTCAAATAACCCCAGTACCAACGTTGATTACATGGAAATCTGAAAACTTTCATTAGCAAGGGTGGCACCCCTAAATCCTCCAAGGGTCAATTTTAACATTTTTGGTAGTCACCATTGTCTTTGTTGGGTCAAATAACCCCAGTACCAACGTTGATTACACGGAAATTTGAGAACTTTCATTAGCAGGGGTGGCACCCCTCAATCCTCCAGGGGTCAATTTTAACATTTTTGGTAATCACCATTGTCTTTGTTTGGTCGAATAACTTGGGAACTGAAGTTGATTGCACTTAAATATATTAATTTTCACTAGCAGGGGTGGCACCCCTAAATCCTCCAGGAGTCAATTTAATAATTTTTGTTGGTCGCCATTGTTTTATCTGTGCATGTTAGTCATGTTACCCTGGAAACATCGTTGGTTATGTCAGAATCGGAGAACCCTATAGCGGTGGTTGAACCACCCCGAAACACTCTTTAAGGGTTGAAAATTAAAATTTCAGCACGTTTTAAATTAAAGTTTAACTAACAGGGGATAAATTTTTCACTATTGCTTGTCAACATTATCTTAATCAGGTTAAGGTTTCCCAGTAAACATGTTGATTGCATTCAAATTGGAGTACCTTAATTTTAGGGGTAAACCATCCCTTAACTAATCAGGGGTGGGTTTTTTTTACTATTTCTTGTCACCATTATCTTAATCAGGTTAAATAACCCAGTAAGGACGTTGGTTGCATTCAAATCGAAGAACTTGAATTTTTGAGGCTAATTATCCCTTAACTAATCAGGGGGTGAGTTTTATTATTTGTTTGGCATAAGCATCGATATTGTCATTTAAGTTACCTCAACACTCATTTCAGTGATTTCTCCCCGCCGATTGAATCATCGCAACGCAACTTTAACCCTCCGAAAAAGTCAGAATGCAAAAATCGGGGGATGAAAAAAAAAAAAAAAAAAAAAACAGTAAATAAAAGAGAGAAAGTCTTTATCCACCTTTCTAATACAATTGCAATTAGGTTTTGAAATCACTTTTTACCCCGTACTATTTTTTTTCTTTTGTTAATTTATTAAATTTTAAAAAATAAATGCATTTATTATATTATATTAATTAAATTTGAAATTAATATAGTTGATATTAATCACATTTAATTATTTTAGTTTAATTCATTAATTCTATATCATTTTTTTAACTTCATTTTAATAAAAATCCATTTTTAGTTTGTTTTTTTCTTTCTACGTATTGACGTAAACTTACGCAGAAATCAAACTCAGTTTGATTTCTGCGCACTTTACGTAAAGTGACGTAGAAATTTCTGCGTGACTTTATGTCAAGTCTACGTAACTTTACGTCAATTCTACGTAAATGACGCAGAAATCAAGAAAATTTCTGCGCAAAATTCTACGTGACTTTACGTCAGCTCTTACGTCCATTGTGAAAGCACCTTTACGCTCGCTCACTTGAGTGATTGGAGTTGCCAGTTGATAGTAACACTATAGTTACTTTTTCCGTGATTTAATAACATGAATAATTATGTTGCACATTTTAACTATTAAATTATGTTGTTATGCATAAATATTGCTGCATTGATCTAGTATAATTATTATGTATTTATTTTTGTTCCTGCATGAATACAATAATTTATACTAAAATTAAGCAGAGAAATACGTAATAAAATTTCTTCTACTACATTAATTTTGCATATTGAGTAGAAATGTTCAGTATTTTTAAACGTATTTATACATGTGTGTGTCTGTGTATACATAATACATACAGTACTGAACAAATAAAATATTATATTAAAATTCTTATAAAAAATTAAGCAAAGAAATAAAGTAACATAATATTTGAGAGCGATGAAATTGAATAAAATTTCATTTTGCAATCTTTAGTTTATTTATTACTGAGGCTTTCCAAGAACAGTAGGAGTTAGGGTGGGAGTGGGCCGAGTGGGAGTGGGAGGGTGGAAGAGAGAGAGAGAGAGAGATTATTAGATATTCAACCAAACGAATTCATTTGACAGATTTTTATTTAAAACCTAATAAAAAAAGCATTATAAAATATAATCTTCATTTTATTATTATTAACTCACAATGTTTAAAACTTTTTTTTTTTTTTTCTTTTTACCTTAAAGCATTTTTGTGGAATCCCAAAGCTTGGATACAAAATTTAATAACTTATAATGCCTTTTATTAAGTTCTTTAAAAAAAATTGTTGTTGGTTTTTAATACGCAACATAGCGATTTTTTTTTTTAATTTTCTAGACAAGATTTTTTTTTTACAAATTTGTGACAATAATAATTTATCCGCTAAGGTGCGTTTGTAAATCATCATCCATAAGTTCCAAAAGCATAAGTAACGGGAGTAATAGGCGCATGTAAATAATAATAATAATAAAATAATTTATGCTGCATTCCTGAATTATATAATTACTGTATTGTAGAGCATATTTTGTAATAAGTAATTATGATAAGCATCTTACTATATCATGCTATGTATCACTCACTATACAATATAGCAAAAGTTGTATTGTTAAGCATAAATGTTGCTACATTGAGCAACATTCTCCATGCAGAAGAAATTCAAAGATTTTTATGCAACAAAATCTCTCCCAGTGTGATCACACTCAGAAAAAAATGTTATTAAATAATCCCATGAATCCATATTTCAATAATTTATTATTTTGTTGCACTATACACTCTAAAAAATGGTGCATTACTTTAGTTACGAATTCTAACTTATTTAAGATAATCACTTTTAAGTTATTATGAGCAGCTAAAATAATCAATTTAGCAAGTTATTAACAATAGCTAATTTAACTTAAAATAGCTTTAAAAAACTTAAAACATCTTAAATTAGTCATTTTTAATAACTTGCTAAAATGCATTAACCTAGCTACTCATAATAACTTAGAATTGATTATCTCAAATAAGTTAGTATACGTAACTAAAGTAATGCACCAGTTTTTAGAGTGTATATGTGGTGAAAGTGATGGTGTTGAAAGTTTCGTGACAAAAATTCCATATAGTAAACTTAAAATTTAATTTAATCATATACGCCATTGTGTCTATTAATCATATACCATATGTCAATGCTATTGAACATAATTAAACAATTTAGGTTTTTTATGTAAATATATTCAATCTTATTCACCATAATATTACAGAAAAAAGAAGTTTTACTCTGCATCATATTTAAATCAAATAATCTGAAATATACTTTGCTATAAAAAAGGAAAATGTAATAAATATACGTTTTTAAATTCAAGTGGTTTTTAGCTTATGTTGTCAGATAGAAAATATTTTTAATGTAATTTATTTTTTAAGCTTCCAAGATTGCAATTTCTTTATTTACTATACGTCAAGAGTGCATTATATGATTACATTTCTATGTATACATTCCATTTTTAAAAAAATATTCTCTCGTTACGTTGAAGTTCTATCTGTTATTCATTTGTAAGTCCTTGTGAATATTATTTTGTTTTTAAGTAAAAATAGAAAAGAAAAACTTAGTAATACGTAAGCTAAGGATGATAATTTTATATAATAATTTAATATTTATATGTAATAAAGTGATGAATTGTACGAAATTGGAATATAAAAAAATGTGCCGTGAATTAAAAGTTTTAACAGGATTGAAAAATATATGATCCTAATTAAATGAATGAAATGTAAATAGATTGTTATTATGATAAGTCTTTAGAAGATCGATGTAGTGACACATGTTTAATGTTACTTTTACTTTAAACTATTATGTCTAATTAATAAATAAATGAAAAATCTATACCACAGCTTCTTGAAAATTTAGTAGAAAAAAAAAGTATACTGTTTGTTTTATTCATTCTACGGGGCTGGTAAAGCAAAGTTTTCTTCCATTATCAAACGACCTTCATTTCTTTGTAACATATTTATATAATCAATAACCTTGAACTTGACCTTTCTTTTATAATTTTTTTTAACAGAACCCTTCTTCAACGTATTTTTTGAAAATGTATAATGTTTACAAAGCTTTTTAATTTGCGACCATCTGATTGGAGTACAATAAAATAATTATTTTCAAATAAAAAAAAATAATAATAAATCACGCAGTCTCAATTGTGTGTGTATTATGTAATACTTACACACAAGAATAATAATAAAGCGTAGAATATTAATGCACAGGAATTATTACGATATTACATATCATAAAAATTAATTAATATCATAATTTTAAGACAGTTGTGATGTAATTAATATAGTCATATGAACGGTAATTATGATTTCCCTGTGATCAATTAATGTAACACCTTAATGCTAATTAGCCGTGAAATACACACATATATATTATGTAGAGTAAATATAATGCCTGTGGTAAAAATTATATTGCAAATTCACATTTAGCCTCAAGTGATAGGTATGTCTTTGTGGACATACAATTTATGGGTCCGGCGGGTTGCATATGCTGCAGGATACAATTAGGCAGGTATACAACCTTTAAGTCGTATTATTCACATGAAATGTAAATTTGACGCGTCGACGTGCGTTACAAAGTTGGAACAATGTAAACAAATGGAGCCATTCGTATGTAATTTTATGAACGGGTCCATTTGTAACACCTTTATAACGCATGTCGACACGTCAAATTTACGCGTCACGTGAATAATACTTTAGTACTATAAAAAAAAAATAACAATACTCCGGTAATTACTAGTGTGTTATATTACTTTTTATCACAACAATGTTCAAGATGGAAATTTGTATTCAAGTGTACCTAGTTGAAGTTGATTTAATTCAAAATTGACCTCAATGTACAGAATTTTGTTGCTATTTATTTGTACGAGATTTGATTATAAACGATTTTTAATTTGTGCACATACAAAAAATAGATACGTAATAATTTTATGCTATATAATATTATTACTACAACACAATTTATGCAATACGTACTGCAAAGTAACTAGGTTACATAGCACAATTTTTTAATTACTTATGTTAATTATTCTAGTTTAATAACAATGATGCTATAATGACATAAAACAGCATAAATTAAGTAATTCTTTCTGTGCGTAAGTGAAGAGCGGTAATTAAATAGCGTGAATAGATGAAATAATCAATAAATATCAAATTTAACCAAACGCAAAACAGGCCATGCACTGGCATTAGAGCATGCCAGCACATGGCCTTTTTGCGGGTTGCAACCCAGGTTCCCTGCGTCAAATTTAAATTAAAGTTACTGGGAAAATCTTCCCTAAGTCGAGAAAAAATTAAAGGGAGTTTATCCTTAGGTTGCAACCCATCCTTACAAACTAAACCGTAAATCTAATATTATTAGTATAAAACTCGTCAAATTAACCTAATAAATAATTATTAATTAATCGTCAATTTATAACTAATATTTACAATCTAAGGCGTGCTGCCCGCGTTTTTTTACATTTATAAGGAACATAAGGAGAATATTTTACTTCATTTACCTTCCAACGCTCTAAATATTGCACGATTGGAACTTGGGAACCATAAACTGGAGACATTGATTTCCTCTTCCGTTCTACCTCAGGATCTCGAGAGACCAATTTAAATTTAGGTCTACCCAAGCCTTGAGATATCGGGGTAGAGGTTACAAGAGGCCTCCAGTTTTTAGCAAAACAAGGGGATAAGGTAAAGGAAGAGAAAGGATCAGGGATATTTAAGCAAGGATCATCAGGTAATGGGAGTTCAAAGAAACTTACAAGAATTGCAGCCAAAAATTGAGTGATAGTAGCCATCATGATTGCTCTGATATGCTCAGTGCACAGAGCTTAAGCGTCCAGAGCAGCGCTTTATATACCCTGATCGAGGGATGAAGGGCCAATCAAAATCGGAGGCTCCGAGGTCCGGCCAATCGTGAAGCATTGTGTATTTTTTATGCAATATGATAGTCAAAATAGATACTTGATAAATATTAATGAATAAATCATTACTTTATATTTAAGAATATAGTGTAAATGTATTGCAGTTATTAAATATTTCAAATTTATTTACGATCATCAAATATATTATAAGCTAAAACATAATTTTTCCTTATTATGTAACTACTAATACATTGTCACTAATCATAAGTTTCATTCATAATAAAGCCAAAATATTATCATAAATCAAATACATATTAATAATTTAATGTCGTGAAATATAATAATAAAATGTTAACTGTAAATCCTAATTAGTATGTCTATACGCAGTCATTTTCTACTTAAAATAATAATAATATGCCACCTCGAAAAACTAACCGTACGTTTCCTATTAAGTATATCTATTCCTATCTCCCATATCTTGCTAATTTTTTTTTCTGGAATTAATTATGTATCATTATGGTATATCGTTCGAATCATCTAAAATATTCAAATATTGAAAAAAATATAATTATACATGGTTACTTACAATTTAATCCTACATCGATTGAAATTCCTGTACAGTATGATTGCACATTATGATTACATTTTCACTTCACAAAACACAATATTATTGGCACAGTTTTACAAAAATCAAACATTATAATAATTGCGCTGCTCCATATTAACTTTTTAAACGAAATTTCTTACTATATTACACAGAACCCACACTGAACAACTCACTTCACGAACTAAAAGCCAACAGACTAACATTCTTTTTCTTTAAAGATTTCAATGTTGATAAAAATGTAGGATTGTACTATATTGTGATAAGAAAAAATGACCTTCGATTCATTCACGGTCAAAACACAGTTTAAAAGTTAGGTCAAGAACTTTCAGTATTGTTTCCGTATGTATATTATTGTATAATACTGTAATGTTTATCCTTTATGAATATAAATTTAATTTTTTTTTTGTCTTACATTCATTACGCAATTAAAATGCACTGAGCTTAAGTTATTGCCTCAAAATGAAATAATGTAGAAAATATTGTTCATTTCATATTGGAATATTTTATAAGATTCAATTTTTTATTAAGGTATGTAATCAGTTGTCAAAAATTGCTATTTTAATTTAATTTCAACCTTTTTTTTTCAATCCACGAACTAGATTAAATACAATATACTTCATAATTATGTTACTTTTATTTTAGAAATATTTATTCATACACCACATAATTTATGCTATTATATGTATATAACCACTATGTTATATCGCATTTGCTTGTATGTTTTGTTTATAATAATTATTCATGCTATTCCAAAATATTGACATGCATGCAATATTATGTCATGTTATAATCATTATTCTCTGCAGCATAAATTACGTTTTTTTTTTTTTTTACATAAATATATGTGTATGAAAGTCGCACGTAAGTTTATGTATTCTTAAAAAAAAAAAAAAAAAAAAAAACTTTATCCCCGACTATTTAATACAAAAAAAGCAATATAATTAAAGTTGCAGAAAAACTAATTAACAAATTAGTTGATAAAAATATTAAACACAATATTATTAATTATATAACAGCAAAATTAAAAACAAAAATATACTGATAATAATTTCATGTTTTAAAAAAGTTTTTGTTTTTTTATATAAATTTAATTCTACTTTTAATTAAAATTAACATATGTAACATATTATTATTATACAATTAAAAAGTAAAGTTTATCTTTGTTACAGATTTAAAGTTACTTTTTGTTTTTCTTCAATTAATTTCACGTACTGTATTATATTAACAGGTAAAAAGAAATCTAAAGTTTAATTAAAATGTAAATTATTTTTAAGATAAAATAACATTACGCACCCTGCAAGTAATGTTATAAAAATATATATTAAAGTAATATTATAGTATAATATTTTTTGTTATGTTATTTTGCTAAGTAAATAATGATGGAAGTGCAAACTTTACCTACAGTTAACATTCAGTTTTTTTTTTTTTTTTTTTTTACTTGAGTATACTCAAGTATACTTATTTGTAAAAACACACAAAGTATTTTACTATGAATTTTAACGATACATAAATGGTTGTTTTAAAACTTTTCGATTCAAAGTTATTATTTCTTTTTTCATCAATTTCAATTTTTCTTTCGTTATTTTTTATTAATACGAAGATGATACTTATTTTACTATTTTTCTTGTCTTCATTTCATTATTATATGTGAAAAGATATGAATAATAGAATTGTATTATTATGGAATATATAAAAATTAAACCGACCAATAAGGCGTTGGATTTTGTAATACTAAATATTGCCCTATTGGAACTTGGAAACCATAAACTGTATGAAGCCAAAATTATAATAATAATAAAAAACAGGACACCGGAAATGTAAATGTTTATTGTTGATTGTAATTAAAATAATGAATTTATAATATTAATATACACCTTTATTACATCGAAACATTTGATCTTAAAGGAATAGACCAAAAGAAAACATAAGCATTTATATCACAAAACACTTGATGGGACTTACATAAATAACTTTAGTTTGTCTCAAAACCCAAATGTAGCGCAGCAGTGATCAGAAAATTTCGATTTATGCAACCCGCACAACATTTTTTTATTGATTTTTTCATGTTTCTGACGTCAGAAACATGAATAGTCACGCCAATTGCATATTTTACAGTAATTTCACGCTCTCTCGTGGGGCTACCTAAACATTCTGGTAAAAATTGTCATCAGTTTTGAAGATCCCATTTTGTGTTTATTCATTAAAAAGCACATGATGTTTTATGTGATCTATGGCTTTAAGCTATCATTGAGATCATACTCACATAATTATAACTTAATAATATGCACATACGTTAAATGAGTAGCTTAACTTATTCTCACATACTAACTTATGGTAAGTTAAATAATCAATAACTTTTTAAAGTAAACAAAAGTGACAGTTATTAATTTCAAATTTCATCGCACTCCATCATGATTATCTCTTACTCTTTTTTCTTCAAGATAATTTTTAAAAAATCACTGACTACAATTTCCTTTATTTACAGCATAAACACCAAAGTACAAAATTACGAAAATGTAGAGAGGATTGAGTTAAATCATGCACTGTCTTAGCAATTTATTGATTTCGATACTATTTCAAGTGACGTCGCAGTGAAAGAGAGTGGTTGACAAAAAAATGTGAAGAAAAAAAGAAGAGAAAATCTTCTATCATACAACTTTTGATTTTGTCTCCCTTCATCATAAAAAAAATCTCTATGGATTTAGACTATCCCCATTATTTTTTATATACGTACATAATAAATCCCTCTTCTCTCTCTCTCTCTCTCTCTCTCTCTCTTCTCTCTCTCTCCTTCCCTTCAATGTAGACATTATACAAACCATACTAAATCTTTCTTTATTTAAACAACTCCATATTTTTTACTTTCATATCATTAAGAAAAAAACCAAATCTATATTAACATACAAATAACATTTAAAATGATATATTATTTTTACGTAAAAGAACGCGAAACAAGCTTTGAATTTTAATGCAAGTAACTTCAAAATATCATATATGATTGTCATTTCTTATTTTATATAAAATATAATACGATTTTTTAGTTCGTATTGGTATTTTAAATTCTACATCATGTAAAAGTCTCTTTATTCAAGTCAATATTATATTGAGGTATAGATATCTTTTACGATATTTGTGCTGTATGCACTGAGGTAATATAAAGGTATGGAAAAATATTAGAGTAAAAAAAATAGGGGAGTGAAAATCAAACGCTTCCGCGTAAACGTAAAAATAAAAAAGAGGGTAAAATATGAAATACACTTCATTTTAAAGAAGTAATATCCACTTTTTCTCCTTGTTATACTTGTGAAAAACTTTTGTATATTTTTGCTTGCACTTTCTTTTTTGTTCCCCTAAATTTCCTCTCTCTCTCTCTCTCTCTCTCTCTCTCTCTCTCTCTCTCTCTCTCTCTCTCTCTCTCTCTCTCTCTGACTCCAATAGCTATATATACCAATACTCTTTGATTTTTGCCCATAAAAAAAACTCCCCCCTAAATTTTTACCTGAATATTTTTCTTTTTGACGACTTTTTTTTCTACCCTAAGGGAGTTTTTTTAAGTCTCCTTATATATATAAAAAAAAACATGTCGCGCGCGGAAGCAAAAGAATGAAATCTGTTTATAAGAATACTACTGTGTTTTTTACACTATAAAGAAGTGTATGTGTTCACACAAAAGGCGTGATTTTGAGAGTGAGAGAGAGTGAGGGAGCGAGAGAGAGAGAGAGAGAGAGAGAGAGAGAGAGAGAGAGAGAGAGAGAATTGCTTGAAGGTATTGTCTGAAAAAAGAATGTTTTTCAATTCAATTTTCTTTCAATAATATCACGTTGTATATTTTTTTCATATCTTCTTATTGTATTATATTTATTGGTTTTATATTAAAATTCAATTTGTTATTTATCTTGTTATTTTTTAATAGAGTTTTGAAATAATTTTTTATTTTGCTCATTTATATTATTTATAAGAGCACTTCACTTGAATATATGCATAAATTAAATTCAAAATGACATATAATATGAAAATTTTTGTTAGCTTGTGTAGACATTTTTAATTTAATAAAATGCTTTAACTTTGTCTCATGGTCTTCAACTTTTCTTTATTTATTTAAAGTTAAAGGGGTAGTCAACAATGGCTTTTTTTAATGTAGTGATCATTGTGTTATTAAACCTCCCGAAAACGCGATCTCAAAATTTCAATTATTAGCGCGATGAAAACAAAAGCCTTTTAGCGACTTAGAACCTACAACTTTTTCTCACGCTAGCTTGATGTTTAGCGAGTTAGAACCTACGTCATAGCTACAACTTTCTCTCACGCTAGCTTGATGTTTAGCGACTTAGAACCTACGTCACAGCTACAACTTGACGCGAGCGTGAGTTCCTCTTATTTTTGCTCTACTTGACGTAATATTTTACGTATATAACATGTTTTTACGGCTACAGATATGTACTAAAATAATGTATACAAAAATAAGAGTAACTCCAGCTCGCACCAAGCTTGCGTGAGAGCAAGTTCTAGCTATGACGTAGGTTCTAGGTCCCTAAACGGCTTTTGCTCTCAGCGCGTTAATAATTAAAATTTTGAGATCGCGTTTTCGGGAGGTTTAATAACACGATGACCACTATTAAAAAAGCCATTGTTGGCTACCCCTTTAATTTTAGCGTGGTCGTTTTATGTGATTGTAAATTCATTCGCTCCATGATGCGATGTCTACAGTTAACTAGAATTAAGAAGATACACAGAATGGAAGTATGATTAATAATATAATATATATAAATTAAATAATTATTTAAATAAGTTTATTGCAAAGAGTTTAACGTAAATTCTTTTAACGTAGATTTCTTTTAATTTTGCTTATTATTTTATCTTTCATCCGTCAGCATAATGGGGTCATTGTTTCAGATCATAATTTTTGAGACCAACTCTATCAAAAGAAGATGCATATCACTGTAATATTATTATACTTAATACATATTAAATTTAAATTATTTTAAGGTAATAAAAATATGACCAAAGGAATATGCTATAGATAATGATTATTTATTTTATTATTTTTATTTATTTTAATATAATATATAAATCGTAATGCCTGAATAAAAGTTTGCGAGATTTTTATAGGCATCATGACGTCATCATTTTCCTGGTGTAGAGTGTATTGTGAATGAACCAGCGACAGAATAAGATGAGTATTTTTTTGTTATGACGTCATCCACTTTTTATAATTTAAATACAGTCTAGACACCTTTTTAGTAATTTACGTATATTCAATATACACAAGCAATTATTATATTATGCAAAAAACATTACGATTAATATTGTCACGCGAAAAGAACGAATTACGTAATTTATTCCGTATTTTATCCTTTTTTAACATATAGCTATAATGAATTGTAGCAGAAATTATGCTGTATTGAACAAATGGTAGTAAAAATGAGTTAAACATAATTATTACGTATTTATTTTTGTCCGTGCATAAAAGATGATATGGGTTTCTACAGTACAATACACTTTAAAAATTGGTGCATTACTTTAGTTACGAATACTAACTCATTTAAGATAATCACTTTTAAGTTATTACGAGTATAGCTAAAATAATGCATTTTAGCAAATTATTAACAATAGCAATTTTTAACTAAAAATAGCTAAAAGAAACTTAAAACAACTTAAAATAGCTATTTTTAATAACCTGCTAAAATGCATTATTTTAGCTAATCATAATAACTTAAAAGTTATTATCTTAAATAAGTAATTAGTGTTTGTAACTAAAGTAATGCACCAATTTTTAGAGTGTATATTAAAAAATGCAATTTCAATTAAAAAATATGTATATATTTTGAACGGAAGAAACCAAAATGCCTTCTTCTTCTTCTTTTTTTTTTTTTTTACTATTTATGTATATCATAAGAAAAGTAAAAGAAAAAGAAAGAAAGAGTTCCAAATATTTCAATAAAGATTGCAAAAAAGCACTAAATATAAATTATACAATAAAAAAATCGATGCAAATATAAATTTTATTTGATCGTGATATTAGATATTATTGCCTATATCGTTCTGTATAATATTTTATACCCCAAGTAGTCTCAACTAGGAAACATAATATTTAATATTGTGTATCAGAAAAAAATATAATATAATATACAAATAAATATTTTTATGTTGAAATATAAATGTCAATTTTATGTTAATTTTTATTGTAAGTTTAAATTTAATGTAGCAGAATTTTTTTTGATTTTATATACATAAATATTTTTATTATATACACTCGTTAAATTTTATTTTATTTTATTATTTCTTCCTCTCTTTCTCTCCCTTACTCTCTCAATAAAGTTCTATAGTAGTCCGAATGACCCAAAAAAACATCTCTTTCATAAGGGTGAGTTACCATTCAAAAATATAAGATAATGAAATTAGTAAGAAAGCTACGAAAATTTCAATGGTTTCTATAACGCATAGCAAGTATCTGCAATGGTGTAACTTTTTTCTAACTCTTTCTTTATTTTTCAGGTTGATTGATCTATTGCTACTTTTAATCATTCAAACAAACAAGTAAGTTGTTGTCAAAATTTTGTGTTATTACTAACGTAAGTTAACGTGCATTAGATTTGTATTTTTCTTCATTCTTGTAACAAAAAAAAAAAAAAAAAAAAAAAAAAGTGTTATAAATTTTGATTTTGTATAGGGTCTGTTATTGGATAACTCAATAACATGGGTGGCATAGGAAAAAAAAATCATTTTGCCAGTTTAAAAACACTATGCAATATTTTTGAGAGCATTGATGCTGTAAATATGTTGCATTAGTATTTCAAGTATGTGAGAAAAATAATCAATAAAAAAAAATTAAGCGATTTCTCAAAGAAAATTGGCTGAAATAAAGTTTGGCTTATGCTGAGCAATGCTATTTACTATTCCAGTATGGCCTCCAAGCGCATTAAATGTGACGTCATCCGCATACACCCTATGACCAACAATCACTTTTTGGTTTTTGAATTTCCGTCGTAAATGATCAAATTTTTTCTTTGTCTAAGTAAAAGTTGAAGATTAAAATTGGACATCTTTATGTAGGATACAAAAGTAATATAATTCTTAGGGCCGTAAGCTGCAACCTCTAGTTAAACCTTAGTTATCTTTTTTTTAATTGTTGCAACAATCAAAATAACAACTTAACTACGGTTTAACTAGTTAGTTAGTGTTGCAGCTTACGGGGGTTAGTCTAGTATAATTTAATGTTTCTTAGAAGCCCAAACGTTTACGTTTGTTTACTATCTTTATTTACGTAACTATGAAAAGTTGGTCGCTAAATGATTTTTGATACAAAAAATATGTACACTGTTAATAATTTAGTTTTCGTTCTACTTGTTTTTAATCTTTGTATTTCTAAGTTAAAAAACCTTGATGATCTAAAGCTATGATGATTTAATGATCTAATTTATAATTACAACTAGTTGTCAAACATAAAATGATTTTTTTTTTTCAGTGCAAATTTAGGTCTTATAAATAAGTGCTTCTTTTAAGAGCTTAAAAAGTATCGTTTATTTATTTTTTGTCTGTTTCTGATTTCTCTCTTTATTAAAAAAGCAGTGAGCAGCGTGGCTATATATAATCATAAAGGCAAATATTTCCATTGCTTTTTTAGGAGAACGAGAAAAAAAAATCAATTTGGCTCTTTTTTTCTTCTTCTTCTTCTTCAAAAGCTATCTAAAAAAAGCTTTTGTTGGCTGCTTCTTTTCTTAAAATATGAAAAAGTCGAAAAGAAGGATTAAAAATTAGTTTCTGTTTTTCCTTTTGCTATATATAATCAAAATGAGAAACCTTTATATTTTAATACCCAGAAAAAGTATTATATTTATACTGTGTTATATATATATATATATAATATTGATATCAATAACTATAAAAAACCGTTCTCTTAGAGATATATGCGAAACGTGAAGTCAAAAAGGAAGGGGAATGAAAGTGAATTTTAATGAAGATTTAAAATTCAAAAAGAAAAATAATAAGTTAAAAAAATACTTGTTAATAATCTTACAAGCAGCATACGCACAAACATTATTTTATTTATGATATGTTGCTATTTTTAACAATGAATATTTTTCTAAAATATAACATCTGTTGATTACTTCTAGTATTCTATTAGTACAGTGTTGGGGTCGAACACCATTTTAGTCGAACTCAAACCGAACACGAATACATAAAATTCTTTCGAACACGATCCGAACATTTTAAACTTTTTAAAAGTTCGAACACATCACGAACTGTTTGAGTTCGTGTACTGTTCGAAAAATGTTCAAAATTTCACCCGAACATCCCAAGACTGTAATAATATAAACTGAATCATGGGAATATATAATATGTTAAAACAAAATACATACACGACCATAACTTCTTGGACGAACTTTCAAAGTCAGGCCAGTAACCGCAAATTGTATTATAATCTTACCATTATATTATAAGTAATATTAACAGAGAGTTGCAGATATTACCTTTCAGAGTTTGACCTTTCATTATAAGTGACTTCTTCCCCAGATATTTTACGGAGAAATCGTGTTTACATAATATTGTTCTAAATAAGAATTCAATGTCTCGCCTACCTTATAGTAACTAAATGAGCTAGTATGATCACCGCATTCTTCTTATGTAGGGGGTGCAGGGGAGGTGAAAACCACATTTTGTAGGCCTATATGATTGGCGTAGAGAGAAAACCGCTTTTGCGGAGATGCCCGAAGTCACTTCGACAGCCAATCTTAGCGGTGGATTACAATGTCTCAGAAAATCATTAATTAATAATATTAATCAACTCAGGAGGATATTTATAAATTTAAAAACAATAGCTGACTTGTTTAGGCATGTATTGATATGATTTTTATGTCCTGACAATTTGTATTAGTTGCGCTATGATTTATTGAAGTGACCCCTTTTAACATGGGTTTAGATAGGACGGTGTGAAGCAAAAAACCGCTTTTGCTGAATCGACTGTACTACCTTTATAGTTACTATAGCCTACCTTTTGCTGGTTATGTCGTTCTATGTAGACTTTCTCTTTCACAAACACTAACACTATAAATATAATATCCCGAACATTGTTTCGTGTGTTTGTTTTTTAAACAATTGTGCATTTACATTTGATAGTTCACAAAAATAAATTACTCTTCCAATTGTAAGTAAAATATAATACAAAATCAACATAAAACAAAATTAGTAATTTATATTATTTAAATTTTAATTGATTTGTTAAATAAATTTATGCTATAACCATACATGGTAAAAGAGGACACATATTATGCATTTTTAAAGTTAATCATATTTTTTTTCAAATAAGGTTTAAGTATTAAAAAAAAATGCATTTACATAGCACACAGTACACGAAAACACACACACATACGCATGCACTCAACATTTTAGTCAACCAAGAACTGAGTGACAGAGACGCTGCGTGATTTCTTCTCTCTCTCTCTCTCTCTCTCTCTCTCTCTCTCTCAGCCAGCTCTCAGCGTGCACGGTGAACCGCTTTGACTGTCAAAGTTACCCGAGTATGCACGTATCCTTGAATCATCGTGCATTGTTGCTCGTGTTCGCCGTGATGCTTCCTGCTTAGAGTCCCCTCAATCTTTCCTCCTCTACCTGGAAAAGGAGACCAAAAGAGACAACACATAATAAAATGAAATTCAAAATTCATGTTGGAGACAAGAAAATATACGATAAAAACAGGTTACTTCAAGCTTCTTTCTCCTTTTCCATTTTATTATATAAAAACGTTTGATATTATTTTTACAATTGTTTTTATTATTTTTGCAGCAAAAGTTTTTTTCTTTTTTTTTTTTACTATAATATAAGTCATTTATATACAAGGGAATTTTTTTAGTACGTTGTCACTTACATAATATCAATTTAATATTTGATGGAAGAGATTCTATTTTTAATATACTTAATTAATTCTATTTAAAGGACTAGTAAATGCTACCTTTTTACCCTATTGTTTATACGTTCATCATGTAGACTATAATGAGAGCAGTAAAAATATGTATCACAATAATTTTTATTATTTTTCTTTCGTGGTGTTTTGAGGGTGTTAAAAAAATGTCTTAGCAGTTGTGAGTCATACTTCAGCAAGACAGGGGAAACATTCCCCTCATTTCATAACCCAGAATATTCAGAGTGGGGCGCAACCAATATTGCGTGGAGCTGTTGCGCCGTTGCGAGTTGGGGAAAAAGTTTAAAAGTTTTTTTTGAATGACCTAATCTTACGCACAGTGCTTTCAAAGTAAATATTATAAGCATAAACCGTGCGCACTTTGCATTACTTTATTTATTTATGATTCTTATTTATGAGTTTATTCGTTTATTTATTTAATTAATTAATTAATTATTTATTTATTATTGTTTATTATTTATTATTATTTATATTTATGAGTTTATTTATTTATTTGTTTGTTTTGTTATTGCAACCTACGACCCAAAATTTTTCTTCTGATATTGGATTATAAACTTGTAATGATAAAATGCCTTGCTGTTGTTGAGAAGGAAAATGAAACATCATTGATTGAAAAGTGTCACATTTACTTATATTTATTTATTTCCTTTTTATTGTTATTATTATTATTATAATTTTTTTTTGCCTGATGGTACACATTACCCACGAATAAATATTCGTAATGTAATTGGTGGCAAACAATTCATTAGGCTGGAACTTCTTCAGCTGCAATATAACCTACGTATTCGCCATCATCTTCGGGCCAGTTATTGCGAATAGCATTTACAGCACATGAAGGAATCGGCACTCTTACATTACGGCCTAGTGTAACCCATGCATTTACCCAACGTATAAAACATCTGTATGCAAGATATCTCCAGCATGCATTTGTCTCTGCGCGAAGGTGATCTCTTCTATCTTGTTCTCTTTCTTGTATAATAAATTCATGACGCAACATTTGTAATGTCTCAATATTTAGTACCGTGTTTTCAAAGCCAACATGGAAGGTGATGCATTCTTGATCTTCACATTTTTCTCGTACTATTTCATAGTCCGAGCAACAAACTCTTTCTATAACGTTAGGCATTATCATACACATGTTGCACGTACACCAGTCGTTGTTGTTGGCATTCAGAGCTGCAGCTTCGTCCTGTTGTTCATGTAAATTTTGCAGTGCATTATATTCGTCCGAATCATATTCGGGCTCAAACATATAACCGTGATGGTCCATCTTTTTCAGTTGTCCTCGTCAGATGTCGTTCTAGTTTGAAAGAAGGTAGTGGTACTAATGGTGCCCGTGGTATCAGTTTGTATTTTACCTGCAAGACAAGTTTATTTTACTGCAATTTTGATAATTGAACTATTATAAATAAATAATATTAAAATGCCTACGTGTAGTGTAACTACGTGCCACAATTTTTCTGGAATGAAAGTTGACAATGGTGCAAAGAAAATCAGAATGTTTTGCATACCAAACAAAGCTAGATTCCCGTCATGGTAAGTTGCAACTGTTTCTAAAGCAAATTTGTTAAACTTTAAACATCCAAAACGACTCTAAATTATAATTTACTTATTTGTTTATTCATATTGATTTTCTAATTGATTTATTGATTGATTGATTGATTTTCTAATTGATTGATTGATTGATTCATTGATTCATTGATTAATTGATTGATTGATTGATTGATTGATTGATTGATTGATTGATTGATTGATTGATTGATTGATTTAATTATTAATTTGTTTATTTATTTATTATATATTACAAGTAATAAAATTGCGAATACATTAAAATAGAATAACTTACACTTGGTTTGTGTGAAAGGTACGACGCGTGGGTCACCGCTCTTGACCGAGAAGATTTTGATGCAAGCAGACACAACTTCGTTTGCCACGAGCATTTCGACGAGACCGACTTGCATCCACATGACATCATGTTCAAGCAGCTTGGCTGTGGGGCAGGTCGGGAACGACTTCGAGAGAACTCTGTTCCTCACCTCAAAATGCCATCAAAACATGCTAGCAAACGAGATGCAACGACAAGTATAGATACACCATGTGATTTTACTGACATTGCGGATGATGACATATATTTTGATGCTCAAGAGTCAAGTGGTGATACTAATGATAGTGATTCTTCATTCGACATTAATGACTTTTTAAATTCTGATGAAGACAATAATGACAGTTCTGATAGTGATATCAATGAGAAGGGAGTTAAAACCAAGGGCAGCACTTCTTTTGCTTATTTTTTGGTGTATATACAATGCATACTAAATTTATTTCAGAGGTGTCAAACATGTGGTGCAAAAATAATTTATAAAAAAAGTTATACCATAGGAAGCTTATTATCAATAAAATATAAATGTGAGCAAGGCCACATTGGTAAGTGGCTATCTCAACCTTATTGCAATAATTATCCACAGGGCAATATTTTATTTGCGGCAGGAATCTTGTACTCTGGTATATCATATGCTGCTATAAAAAGGTTTGCAAATTGTATAAACTTGGCATTTATTAGCAAAACTGCTTGCTGTAAAATAGTTAATCGTTTCTGTAAACCTGTTGTATTTAAAACATGGTTAGATGAAAGAACTAAAAATTTAAACAATATAAAAGAAAACAAAAGTCCTCTTAAAATCGCTGGCGATGGGCAATATGACAGCCCAGGGTTTTGCGCTAAATATTGCATTTATACTATCATTGATATTGTGTCGAATGTAATAATTGATTTCATAGTAATTCAAAGACGCATGGTAAATGGTGATTTAGAAAAAAAAGCTTGCGAACTTGTTCTCACTCGTCTTGTCAAACAATTTGGTTCACAATTAGTTTTATTTGTAAGCGACAGACATCGTGGTATTAGATGTCTGCTTAAATTACCGCAGTTCAAATCAATCATGCACGACTTTGACATTTGGCATGTTTGTAAAAGTTTTAGCAAGCAATTATCAAAATTATGTAAGAAATATGATGTGTTATCTGACTGGAAAAAGAGTCTTCTAAATCATTTGTGGTATTCAGCTGAAACTTGTAAACAAAATAGCCAAATTTTGATTTCTAAATTTACTTCTATTCTTTATCACGTTCGTAATATTCACACGTGGAAAGTTAAGGACAAAACGTATAGTTGCGATCACGGAGAATTGGACGATACTCAAATTAGAAAAAAAAAGTGGTTAGTACGTGAACATCGTGCAGCTTACACAGAACTGAGTAATGTAATAAATAAAAAGTCTTTCTTGACTGACTTAGAATGTGCCCGTAATTTTTGTCATACAGGTAATTTGGAGTCATTCCACAATTTGAGATTAATGTATACTCCCAAGAAATCACATTTTCCCTATGTAGGAATGACTATGCGGTCCATACTAGCAGTTTTAGACCACAATTTTAATGTAAATAGATCAATTTTGTCTCAAAGGAAATGTTATTCAAAAATATCAAAAAATTACGTTGTTAAAAATATATATAAAAAAAAATCAAATCAGTGGCGCATTGATCTAATGCAACAAACTTTAGTGTACGCTGAAAACCCTCATGTATTACCCACCCACCCAGAGGAAAATGGAATTTTATTTCCATTACATATACCAAAAAACATAACACCACCAGAGATTCCTAATTTAAGTTTGTCAGAACTGCAAGCTCGCCACCATTCTAGATTTTCAAATGAATAAAATCTTCATTTACTCAAATGATACTAGCTAATTTTTTTATGTACACACACATAATAAATTCTTATGTTATATACAGTGCATTTATGTCAATTTAACTTTTCATCTCGTTTTATTATACATTTTCATTACTAAATTAAAAATATATATGTAATGACTTCATTTAAATTCTTATATGACGTCTTCCTTTGACCTACAACCTAATTCCAGCAACTATTTTATAGACAGTGATGAAAAATAGTTTGTAATTTTACCCTTTCTTTTTTAATAATAAACCCTTTGGAAAAACACCAATGCCGTAACGTTTTTTATTTCATCTTATCACCGTACTTTAGAGAGAGAGAGAGAGAGAGAGAGAGAGAGAGAGAGAGAGAGAGAACGCAAATAAACTACATGAAAATACAACCCAACCCCTTTATGGAAAGTAATCGTTCACAAAATAAATAAATAAATAAACTAATAAACTCATAAATAGAAAAAAAAATGATAATAATAAATAAATAAATAAATATATATAAATAAAGAAATAAATATATAAATAAATAATTAAATAAATAAATAAACGAATAAACTCATAAATAAGAATCATAAACAAATAAAGTAATGCAAAGTGCGCACGGTTTATGCTTATAATATTTACTTTGAAAGCACTGTGCGTAAGATTAGGTCATTCAAAAAAAACTTTTAAACTTTTTCCCCAACTCGCAACGGCGCAACAGCTCCACGCAATATTGGTTGCGCCCCACTCTGAATATTCTGGGTTATGAAATGAGGGGAATGTTTCCCCTGTCTTGCTGAAGTATGACTCACAACTGCTAAGACATTTTTTTAACACCCTCAAAACACCACGAAAGAAAAATAATAAAAATTATTGTGATACATATTTTTACTGCTCTCATTATAGTCTACATGATGAACGTATAAACAATAGGGTAAAAAGGTAGCATTTACTAGTCCTTTAATAGCTACTAATTTAATTACATTGTGATGCTATAGCGATTATTCAGTAGCATTTCAATACCAAATTCTTGTTATTTTTCTCATCTATTTTTAGTCTTTTTTTATTATTTAAAGGCCCTTCATTTATTTTCTATAATCAATATGATGACGTTTGTGGTTGACAGTTTAAATTTAATTACATTTTCATGTCATCAACAAAAGGCAAGTGGTCAAAAGGAGACACGTTTGGAAATAATTATGAATCTGAAACTAAATTTTGTGATAATCTACATTTAACCTCATTTATTCCATTCACTTCAAAAACAGTTATTAAAAAAAAATCACATAAATGCTGTTCGTAAACCCTGCTCTCTTGCACCAAAAAATGCGCATTCCATTTGAATAACCATAGGCGATCGTCATTTTTGGTGCAGAGGACAGGGTTTATGAACAGCATTATTGCATTCCAATTTTAACCAATTTTAACTAAAGTAAATTAATTTTTAAAAAATCGCAAAAGTAAAAAAAAAATAAAAAAAAAAAAAAAAAAAAATACTGTATCTTACTGAACTTTATTATTTCATTTGAATTTCATTATTAAAATTATATAAATTTTAAGAACAAAAAGTTGTAAATATAAATTGCATATATAATTACTGTAATTAAAATGAAGTGTATGATCATTGTTTGAAGCATAGGTTCAAGTATTTTAATAAATATACTTTTAACGCTTTAAGTACATAGTTTTCTAGAGAAGTTTAATTAGCATTATTACAATCTTGACCTGATTTTAATAATTTATATTGTAAAGGCGTAGAACACTTTGAACCAAAAACTACTTGTCTAATATCCTAACATACCTAAATATCATTGATGTCTAATTTATTTTCCATTCTCGAATAATGACAGATGCGGTTTTATCACGTCACAGCCCACTGGTCCATGCATGCGGAAACAATTGAGCTGTGGCGTCATAAAACCTCATCTTCCATTTCGTAAATTCAAAAATAAATTAGAAATCAATGACTCCGGCCAAAGCAACGTTTATATTTAGGTATGTCAGATTATTAGACAAGTTTTTTTTTCAAGGTGTTCTACGCCTTTAACATTGCAAAAAATGTAGATATAAAGAGATGAAGTATAATATGCAGTACAGGTTAAAAGATACAAAAGATGTCAAAAGAAAAATTTCAAGTACAGAGGAAAAAATATTTGTTCGCGTCATGAAAATCAGACAAAAAGCTTCAAAAAAAAAAAAAAAAAAATGCAGTATAAAATTAAACAACATTACAGTAAATTTTTATCCATTAAGTTTTTATTTCCTCTGTATAATAAATTGAAACATTATATAGAACAATTATTCCATGAAACGAACTTGTTAGCACACGTAAATTTAAACTTTTTTTTTCCTGTGAAACATTAAAACGTGCCCAAGAGATTGAGCGGTGGCTAGTTAAAGATTTATTCAGTTAAAAGGCCAGGTTGATTCTCAAGAGACAAATCCCAAAAGTGGATGGAGGGTATTTTACTACCGGTACTTTTAATTTACTATTTAATAGTTAATCTTTTTTATTATACTATTCATTGGTTTTTCACAATGTGTTAATTTTAAAATGTTATATAATAAATATAGGAGTTTTATCAAAACACGAACCGTGGATATACTTACGTAAAAATTAATGTATGTAATAATTATGCTATAGCTCATTTTCAACATAATTTTTTCACTACAGCATAATGTAAATTAAAATAATTATGCAACTTTATAATAATTATGGTACAGGGATAAAAATAAATATACGCAATAATTATGCTAGCTTATTTTTAGCAACATTTATTCACTACAACATAATTTATGCTATATATTTAAGCAATATAATAACTATATTATATTGCTTAAATTATGTTATTATCTTATGAATAAACGATTCTTAAAATGCAATTATCACGTATTTATTTCTGTCCAAGTATCATGAGGTTGTATAATATTTAAAATACAGTATAGCTAAAGTACTTAGTTTTACTTTTTCTTTTTTTTTTTTCCCCTTCATGGTAAAACGGTAAAAGTTTATACCTGCATGAGTATTGAGTATACGTCTAAAAAAAAAAAAAAAAGTTCATATTATGTCTATTTTGAAAACGAAATTCAATATCTATTTTTTTTCAATTTTTATAGAAAATTATCAATAGAGAAATATATAAATTTTAGAAGTCTATATAATATGGAATATATTAAATAATATTATTATGCTGGTCTAAAGTTATATTTTGTTGTATAAATAAAATGTTGAAGTTACGTGTTTTAGATTCAATGGTGAATAATTTTTATCTTACCGTGAAGCAGGTTTTCTATTCTATCATATTAAGGTGTATAGTTAATTTTTTTTCTTTTTTAATTGGTTGTAATTGCGCGATTCAGTGCTGCAATTATATAATACTCACTGCATTTTTTTTATGGCGTTAGATTAAAAATTCTCACACTGATTTTTTTTTTTTTTTTTCATTTTAAAGAATTTATGAAGTACGAGTAGATATGAATAAAGTTTTGCAAAAAATTAAATTAAAATGCCCCAATAAGTTTAAATCAAAATGTCATTATTGTATTTTAATTATCTTTTAAATCAGCCTCCCATACACCTACACAAATTTTAACAAAAACAACAACAAAATGCACCCTTTGTTTGTTTTTTTGTTCTTTTTCAGTTGGAATTTTTCAATTTAAAATTAATCATGAACTTTATATAAAAAAAGGAACATAAATAAAAATGTCAACAACAAAAATATGTAATGAATGCGCTTAATTTTTGTATACGGCAGACATTATTACAAAAATATTATTATTTTGTTTTCAATAATATTTTTATATATAGTCTCATTTTTATGTGGAATTTGATTCTTTCATCTCAACTTTTTGAAGTGGATAGTGAAGCCATAATGTTACAAAGCATGTTTTCAGAGAGATAGAAAGAGATAGAGAGATAGAGAGAGAGAGAGAGAGCACAAGAATGGTTAATAAATTCCTACACAAAAGACTTTCATTTTTTTTTTTCATAATGTCGTATGTTAAAAATCTTGCTATAAATTTTTCATACAAAAAAAATCCGTTTGTCCGTTTTTTTCATTAAAGTCAGTGAAAAGAGTATATTTTTATATTATACAAAAAAAATGAACTTTTGAATAAAAATGTAAAAGAAGGGGTTATGTTGCTTTTTATTGTATATTTCTTTGTTATATGAAAACAATATTATGTAGTTAGTATTGTAATGTTATGTATGAACAAAAATATTCAAAAGTATAAATATTATGTTTTGTGTTTTGTTTATTTAGTATGAGTATTGTTTTGATGTATATTGTTTATTACAATTTTTTTTTTTTTTTTTTTTTACACTCACAACCATATTATGAACCATAAATATAAAAATGAACTAAATATTAAAACCTCTATGTGTTAAACGTATATTTGACCATTAGAAATTTAGAATTAGAAGATTTTTTGTCAAAGAAATATGATGATTTACTGGAGAGATTTGATAATCAAGATAAATTATTTAAAAAAATGAGTAATGAAATTAATGAACTAAAAGAAAAAGTGATTAAGAAGGATAATGAAGTATCTGAACTAAATGTTAGAGTGCAAGAACTTGAGCAAGAGAGATTGTCTATGAACATTGAAATTCATGGAATGCCAGTGACTACGGGAGAGAACACGCGTGATGTGATAGAGAGTGTGGCCAAAGTTATTGGCGCTCCTTCTGCTGCACAATCAGTTGAAGACTGTTATCGCGTGTATGCTAACCCAAAGAATGTACGTAAACAAGGCATACCACCTATTGTTGTGGTCAAGTTCAAATCAACTGAGGCGAGGAGAGTGTGGCTTGACAGAAGTAAAACACGTAATCTTACAATAGGCAAAGTTCAAGGTAATGCAAAGGAAGACAAGTTATTTGTTTGTGAACATCTGACTCCAGAATTGAAAAGATTATTCTACAAAACTCGCACAGCTGCTAAAGTTAGAGGTTGGAAGTTTGTGTGGGTCAAGGATGGAAAAATATTGGCAAAGAAAACTGAAGATACAGGTACTATAAGAATAAAATGTGATGATGATTTTGATCGACGTATGCCAGGAGTTCCATTCTAATGTGAATTGAAATGTTAGTTTAATTTTGTTTTTTTATATGGAAGAGTCCCTAAATTTTAATTTTGATTATGTAAATTGTGAAGTAAAAAATGATTTAAATGATATTTTTATTGATAAGAAAAAGAAAAATAATAATGTTATTATTGTTCATCAAAACATACGTTCTATAAGAAAAAATTTTAATAATTTTTTAGCTTATGTTAATAAAAATGTTGAGAATATTGATATTATTGTGTTGACTGAAATTTATATTTTTGATCATGAAATAAAGGTTTATAATTTAATTAATTTTGATAAATTTGTAAAAAGTAGAGAAGAAAATAAAGGTGGTGGTGTTTTAGTGTTTGTAAATAAGAAATTTGATGCTAAAATTATTGATATAAAATTTATTAATGCGGAGGTTTTAAGTCTAAAGTTGAATAATAATTTAATGCTGTATAATATTTATAGACCTCCAGGTTCTAACAAACTTTTATTCATAAAAGAATTAAAAGAGTGTATTTTAAAAAATAATGAAAGTAATTGTGTGATTTTAGGTGATATAAATTTAAATTTGTTAGATCAAAATGATAATATTGTACAAAAATATGAAAATAAAATGGCAAAATATGGTTATCTAAAAATTGTTAATGATGTTACAAGGGAGGAATGTACAATACTAGGAAATTATTCAGCTACTTGTATTGATCATATTTTTGTTAAATTAAATAATTTGTTTGAAATTGATAATAGTTTTATAATTAAAAGTAAAATCACCGATCATTATATGACTGGTTGTATATTGAGTACTAATTTAATTAATAATAATTGTAATGAAAAAGTAAAAATTAAAAATTTAAAAAAATTCAGAAATATGATTTGTAATTATGATTGGAGTATATGTAATAATATTAATTGTCCAAATGAATTATATAATCATATTGTAACAGTTTTTCGAAATATAAGTGATAAATGTGAAAGTAAAAATTATTAAATAGCAAGAATAGAAGATTAAATAATGTGTGGTGTACTGATGAAATAAAATTTCTTATGAAAGATAGAGACAAATATTTTCAAAAATTTAAAAACTCATTACATATGCCTGAATATAGAATTAGATATAAAAAATTAAGAAACAAAATAAATTTTTTAATAAATAAAGAAAAAAATAATTATTATCATTCTAAATTTGTTGAAATTGCTGGTGATATAAGAAAATCTTGGTGTTTTATTAATCAAATATTAGGGAAAGAAAATCTTAATATTGATAATATTATTATTAAATATATGTCTGATGTAAGTTCTATCAAAGATATTGCTAATAATTTTGTAAATCATTTTGTAAATTCAATTGAAGATGTAAAGATTAATTGTAATTTAATATTAAGTGAAAATTCGCTTAAATTTAATAGTAATTTACAATCAATGTATCTACCAAAATTAAATGAGAAACGAGCAGTTTATATTATTAATTTATTAAGTAAGAAAAAAGGACCAGGTCATGATAATATAGGTGTTCAGGATATTTTATTTGGTGGCGAATCATTAATTCAATATTTAATAAGATTAACAAATATGTGTATTGAAAGCTCAGTATATCCTGATAATCTAAAATTATCATTGATAAGGCCAATTTATAAAGGTGGGGATCATAAACTATATAATAATTTTAGACCAGTTGCTGTATCTGCTTTTGTTGATAAATTTATACAAAAACATATTGAATTATTATTGTCTGATTATTTAGAAGAATTCAATATTATAAATAAAAATCAATATGCCTATCAAAAAAAAAAGGGTACAGCAAAATGTCTATATGATGTTTCCAATTTTATAAATGAAGAATTAGAAAAAGGGCATCATGTTCTTTGTTTATTTGTTGATTATTCCAAAGCATTTGACACTATAGACCATGACTTATTGTTAAAAGATTTAGAAGAAATTGGAATACGAGGACCAACATTAATGTTAATTGCGAATATTATAAAAAATAGACAAGTTGCTGTCAAAATTAAAAATATTGTAAGTGAAATTAAAATAATAAAATGCGGTATAATACAAGGAGGGGTCTTAAGTGCTAAATTCTTTATAATTTATGTTAACAAAATTTTTAATTTACTAAAATATTGTAAAGCAAAAATGTTTGCCGATGATTTACTTATGATAGCGGCTCATAGTAACTTTGAAGTTGCAAATAAAATGTTACAAAATGATTTTGATTCAGTTTTGGAATGGTCGCATGATAGGAAAATATTAATTAATAGGAAAAAAACAAAAGTTATGCACATTTTTAATAAGTATACATATACTATGCAAAATATTCAATTAAGAGCTCATACTAATAAGTGTTTACATAATTTTACTTTAAATTGTAATTGTGAGTTTGTAGAACAAGTAAATAATTATAATTACTTAGGAGCTATTATTGATCAAACATTTGATTGGGATTTGCATATTATGCAACTGTTAAATAAATTGAGATCTGCAATTTTTAAATTAAAAACAGTAAGATCGTATGTGAATGAACAGACGATGAGACAATTATATTTTTCTTTTGTACATCCACATATATTATACGGTTTATTATCTTATGGTTGTACTAAATCAGGTAAATTATGGGAATTGAAAAAAATGCAAATAAGAATATTAAAAATTTTAAAAAAAGGAAATAAGCTAAAAAGTGATCTTGAATATTTTAAGTACTTTAAGATATTGCCAATAGAAGAAATGTTTAAATGTTCTTTTATTTGTGAAAATTATTTTGAAAATTCTCATGGTATACCGAGAACTCATATTTATAGTACCAGAACAGCAGTGACCAATCCTTTATTTGTACCAAAAATTGTAAATAGATTCACTGAAAGGACAAAAAAATTTTTACTTCCTAAATTATGGAATCAAATTCCATCAGAATTAAAAAGTTTTGCAAATAAAAATGAAACGAAATTTAATATGAAAAAATTCTTTCTTGATAATTTATAAAATGTTGAACAATTTTTTGCTGTTTGTATTGATTAATGATGATTAATTTTTGCTTCTTGTATTATAAAAATACTTCTCTTAAATGAAAAAAAAAAAAAAAAAAAAAAAAAAAAAAAAAAAAAAATGTTTTTGTGTAAATACGTACTTTATTTGCTTTTGAAATATATATAATAAAAAATATGTATATGTAGTAATATAATATAATAAGACACGATTGTGTAACAATAAATGAACCAACCGATAAGGCTATGCCTTGGTTGGACTTTGTATATTTGTGTGTTTGAAAAAAAAAAAAAAATAAAATAAAAAAAAAAAAAGAAATGTTAATGTGCATTTATTAATGTTAAAAATGCAATATAATAAATAACTAAATAAATAATCGTCTTTATCCAAAACTTAAAGCATAAAAGAACAAAAAAATACAATATTTGAAAGGTTGGTGAAAATTTTAGTTTCACTATGTAATATTTTTAATAAACATTAAACTTTTTTATTTACATGCAGTGTCCATTTAAAACTAGTCAAATCTTTATGCATTTATGTTTAATGTATATTGAAAATATTTCACCTTGTGAACCGACCTTATAAAGGTACATTCACTCAGCGTTGCAATGTATCGTGTGCGGTGAAGTGCAATGCGTATACGCAAAATAAATAAAACTTAAATAATATTGATATCTAGGAACTGAATAAATAATTATATCGTATATAGCTTCTTATAAGTAAGAGTGGGACGGATATATACAGTATGTACCGAAATGAAATGAATAACCTGCAATTTTAGTGATGCTTTTCAGTCTATAGTTATGCAGGTTTTTCATTTCCTTGCGGTACACGAAAGGAATAAATTACGTAATTTATGCTGTATTTATGTTATTATAGCATAAATGATGATAAATTAGAACAATATGAATAATTATGCTGTATTATTAGCATAAGTTATGTTGCATTTAAAAAATTGTGCTGAAAATAAGGTAGCATATTTATTACGTATTTATTTTTGTCTGTGTAGGAAGGTCTAATTTTTTATTTTTTTTAAGCTGATTATTTATTAATGTTTCATATTACCATAATTATCCTTCAATATCACGGAAAATGTGTTGCTATGAAAAAAATATTGCTGATATCAAACTTGTATAGTGTTTATTTTTGCCTCCTAAGTATTACAACAACAAACGGCTAATGCTGAATGTCACGATTAATATTTTATCTCATTAAAAAAACACTGCTAAAAATACTTATGATATAAGTTCCGCGTAATGTTACACTTCTTGGAGAAATAACTATTGCAATGATTTGGTAAAAAAAAAAAAAAATAATAATAATAAAATAAAAATAAAATTATTTGAAATTTTTATTTTCCATTTATTGTAAAACCTAATTTTTATCTCATTGAATAAATTTTATAATTTGATGTTAAAAAAATTATGGAAAAGAGGAAGAAGAAGTTCAAACTCATTTAAATTTAAACTAAATTTTCTTTAGTAAGTTTCTATTTAGCATATTAATTATAGAACCAAAAAAAACTAATTTCTCTCTTTAAATATTATCTCTTATATATTTTTGAAAACGAGAAAGCATTGACATTTTCTTTTTTTTTTTAAAAAGAGAGTTTTAATTAATTAAGTTGATTGAAATATTTGATAGAGGAATAATTTTAATTAGTTTAAGTTTCTTATTCACACTTTAATTTTGCAATGAATATCTTCCTCTCTCTCTCTCTCTTTCTCTCTCTCTCTCTCTCTCTCTCTCTCTCTCTCTCTCTCTCTCTCTCTCTCTCTCTCTCTCTCTCTCTCTCTCTCTCTCTCTCTCTCTCTCTCTCTCTCTCTCTCTCTCTCTCTCTCTCTCTCTCTCTCTCTCTCTCTCTCTCTCTCTCTCTCTCTCTCTCTCTCTATTTACCCTAGGGTATTTTCTTTCATTCTGAAAATTATAATACTTTTGTAAAACTTTATAAGTTGAGTATTTTATAGGTAGATCTTTTAAAGTTGATAATACAGGAATGAAAAGGTTTTGAAATAAAATACCAACTTAATTTTTCTTTCTTCCTTTTAATTCTCCCTTTCTTACACTATAATAACATGATAATTTACATACAAAAATATTTTGCAAACTTACAACAACATGAGTTTTGTTGTTAAAAAAAATTATTGAGTTAAAAAACTTGAGTACTAACTTCGCAGCAACGAAAACTGTTTAGATTGTAAAGTTATAATTTTTATACAGTCATTATACGCCATATTAAAGAGATACTGGCCTAAACTATCCACTCAATGATAAACCACAAAATGGGACTATTATCCATAATATTATGTCTCTTAAAGCCCTTGTCAACTTAATTTTTTATCATTTAGAATACTAGATTGATAATTACCATATCTTATTATCCATGAATTAGACACCATCACGTTGATTTTGTATTTATTTTCATTTTGATTGTTATATCACGTATCTGACGTCACAATGTACTGCCGCCAATCACAGTCACTGCTCTGGTCACGTGATAAATTAAAAACCCTCCCTCAAGTTCTTTACCCCTATCACGACCCCATCGTTACATTGTGAAATCAGATACGTGATATAACAGTCAAAATGAAAACAAATGAAAATAAATACACAATCAACGTTTGGTGTCTAATTTATGGATAATAAGGTATATGTTAATTATCAATCTAGTATTCTAAATGATAAAAAAGTAAGCTGACAAGGCCTTTAACTTATTATGTATCTCACAAACTGGAGAGAAATCTTGTAAAGTAGGCAACCCACGCCACAATTTCCATTGTAGACATGGAAATCATGACGTCATGAATCCCAAAAGTTGCATACTTTAAAGTTTTTTTAACCTCAGCTCGTGCAAGTACAGAAGAATTGAGGGACATAATGAGTGTGTGTGTGTGTGTGTGTGTGTGTGTGTGTGTGTGTGTGTGTGTGTGTGTGTGTGTGTGTGTGTGTGTGCGTGTGTGTGTGTGTGTGTGTGCGTGTGCATGTGCGTGTGCGTGTGCGTGTGCGTGTGCGTGTGTGTGTGTGTGTGTGTGTGTGTGTGTGTGTGTGTGTGTGTGTGTGTGTGCAAACCTACTCATGAATTGTATTTATACTGAGTGCAATATTGTTAAATGTATAAACAATTAAATCATATGTAATACAAATCATCAATTAAAACGATTACTTTATCATAATAGGTTTTACCTACCTTATTATAATTACGAACCACAATAGTTGAAAAAAAATTGTTCAGTACTTCTCTATGATAAAACATGAGATAGAGTATAATATTCATGATGTTATCATGTAGTCTTTATAGCTCCACAAACTGAGGAAAACTTGAGACAGGTAACTCTAATTACAATTTCTATTGTATTGAGATAAAGTTGAAGTCACGTACTGAAAGTACTGTACACCAGAAGTTGTCTACTATATAAACAAAAAATTCCGCTCAGTCAAGTATTAAGATGGAAGAATAACGTTGAAATTTTGCCGTCAATGTATTTTAAAGGTATTTCACATTTTTTATCTTTTATAATATTAGATTAATAATTAACATATCTTATTATCAATAAATTAGACATGAACACGTTGATTTTGTATTTATTTTCATTTTGACGGTTTATCACTTAGCTGACGTCATCATATTTTGAATTTGACTGTTCCTCAACAACCAATCAGAGTTAAATTATAAATTCAAAATATAATGACGTCAAATAAGTGATAATTAGACCGTCAAAATAAATACAAAATCAACGTTCTCATGTCTAATTAATGGATAATATGGTATGTTAATTATCATTCTAGTTTTATAAATGATAAAAAGTAAGTATATTATGCCTTTCATTGTAACATTTTCAAGCTTTATTGACTCTACTGTATACATATTTGAATTTATGTACATTTCTACGAATTTTTTTAACTAAAATTTTATGAAATACAATCTCTTTAAAACCAAAACTGTTCAACAAATTAAAAAAAATAACATTAGTATGTATGACGGCTGTATCTCATCATGTAATTTATAATTATTTTTCTTTACATAATAGTCCTTTTACTTTATAGCAACTTTAGCTCATATAATATATTTCATATAATTTTAATAACAGAAACTTTAAAGAGTATTGAAATAATACTGTATGGGCAAGGGAAGTATAACTTTAAAGAAAAAGAAAATCTCCCCCGCGATTTTCTTCACTCTCAAATATTATAATGGATATTACTTTCAAAGTTTTCAAAGAATCAAATATAAAATATAATATATAGATTAAAACAATTTAAATATCAGAAAATTAGATGAATAAAAGAAAATTTAAGATCTTTAAAAAAATACCATTCTAATTTAAAGTTTAATTAATATGCTCTTTTTTTTTCTTATAATAATGTAAATTTTAAAGAAAGAATAATTAAATTTTATAATTAATAATATTCAATGGTATCGTATATATGCGTATATTATTATATAATTTATATATATATATATATATATATATATATATATATATATATATATATATATATATATATATATATATATATATATATATATATATATATTGATAAGTCTTTTATTCTTTATAACTAATTACTCCCCTTTTCTTTTATAATCTTTTTTTTTTTTTTTTTTTTTTTTTTTGTACAGAAGAAAGGATTTCAAAATATTTTACTTTTAAAAGAAAGTAATAATTTTATTATTGTTAATGTCAATTTTTTTTTTATAAAAGTTTTTTTTCTTTTGTAAAACATTTGTTTTAAAATTATTAAAAGATAAAAAAAAATGCTAATAAATTTAAAACAAGTTACAATATAGAAAAAGGGAGAAATTATTTTACTGGAAAAGTTGTTTTTTCATTGACATTTAAACATATAAAAAAAACTTTTTTAAATTTTATTTTCAAGTTTTTAAAAACAATACAATAAAAAAAATTCTATATGTATAATTATATTTTACTTTGATACTGTGATATAACGTTGTTTTGTAATGAAATGATTTTTAATGAGATTTAAACTAAAGCTGCATTTTGTGAATTATAATAACGTTTAATAAGTAAAATTTAATTATATATATTATAATATAATATAATACTTTGACAGCTTCAAAAATGTTAATTCAAAGGAACCGTTTGTTTGTTTTATGTTGCTAGTCGTAGGGTTGTTTATCTCCATAAGTCTCTTCATATTGTGTAAACATTGAAGAAAAAAAATATAATATAACCTCATGTTATTTCTTGTTTTTGTTTTGTTAGATTGGATTCATGATTGGAAAGGGAATAGTCACAAAGACATTGGCACAACTCATCAAAAATATAAAATATTTTATGTCAATTTTTTGTGTCTTTCTCCAACTCATTTATTATGAGTATAAAAAAAAATAAGCAAACGTGTGTGAGTTGTGAGTACCCAAGTGATTTTGAACTGGAAAACTCTCTTCACACACCCCCCCTCCCTGCCATTTTAAATTGGTTTCCTATACATCTTTGCATAGAATAATATACAAATGTTTAAGGGGAAAGTCAGTAATTGCGATCAAAATTTCACAATTAATGCTGCACTGAATAATTGCTATACTGTATTGTTGAGCAAAAATGTTGGTATTTTGTAATAACATAAGTAATTATGCTGAACATCTTAACTACTATGGTATGTAGTATAATAACTATACAATATAGCATAAATTATGATATGCCGCATATTTGTTTCTGCATTGAGCTATATTGCATAATTATTACGTATTTACTTTTGTCTCGTGTGCTATAACTAAAAAAAAAAAAAAAAAAAAAAAATCTTATTTTCTCTATTTTTTTTCTGTGAATTAAGATCAACTCAATGATGTAAAAGTGATGGGGTATTATGAAACAAAGTTTTAAATTAACAGATTGAGAAAATTTTGAGAAAAAAATTTGTTATAGCAGGTAACGACAAAAATTCATAAATATTTACCATTTCTCTTAGTATTTTTAATTTAATAATCATTGAAGAAACATTTTAATTTTTGGTAGTTCATAATTGTCCTTTTCTCTCCTCTTTATGATATATTTATGTATTTTTAATTGATTTATTATTTTAATAACTAATATAAAATAATAGTTTTTATTATTATATGAATAAAATAGAAGAAAAACGTGAAGTGCACCGTATTACTGTTAAATAACACACAATAATTCTTCTAAATTTATTCAAAAGAAAAAACAAACATTCTTTTCCTTTTACTAAAACTCCCCAAAACATAAGTTAAGCAGTAGAAAATAAAAATTCATGTTTCATTAAATTTTTTTCCTATGGCTTTCTATTATTTCATTTCCCCCTTTCCATCTCATATTACACTTTAAAATGTTACCCCCTATGAACATAAAATATATTATTACATTTTAGAATTTCCCCTTTAATTTATAAATAGTTAATTAAGCTTTCTATAATTAAAATTGATTACCTGTTTAGACAAAAAAAAAGCAAACACAGTATAATAATAATTGAAATTAATTAGTATTTTGTTTCAGAAAAAACCTGCTATAAACCATTATATTATATGTTTAAAAATTCTCTTTATTTTCTCTCTCTCTCTCTCTCTCTCTCTCTCTCTCTCTCTCTCTCTCTCTCTCTCTCTCTCTCTCTCTCTCTCCATTCTAACCCCTCTTATTTTTATAATTTAACTTAATGACTTTTTGTGTATAGAAAGTGTTGTTTTGAAATATTTTAAAGGGTTGTTTTGCATGTAAGGGTTGGTAAAAATAAATAGAATAAAAACAACATGTTTTTTATACAGAACACAAATAATTAGTGTATATATATATTTATAGCACACTGTTTCCATTTATATGCATTTTTATTTACAAAAAAAAAAATCCATCACTAATATTATTATTTTTATTTACTACTATTGTTATTTTAAAACATAGAATTAGGGTTTTATTGTTTATTATCTGAAACATATCAGTCTACTTGTAAATATATTCTTTATACATTTTGTTTTCTTAGAAAAAATTCTCAAAATTACAGACTTTTTAGAGAACATTTTGAAACGTAAATAATAGCAATTAAAATAAAAATATATTATACAAATTATTGCCTAATTTAGAACATACACAATTTTTAAATTCAATAATAAGTATCCATTTTGCCTTTTTTTTTTTTTTTTTTGCACTACAAGCAAAAAAAAAAAAGTACTTTTAACTCAATGTGACTATTTTTTTTTATCTGACCCATAAGTGAGTAGAAAGAACCCATATCATGAAGTAACATAATTCAATGAGTTACGTCAAATGTGGTTTCTAATTACCTATTTATGAGTGTAACCAACCCTCGTGCATAAATAAATAAACAAGAAAAAAAAACATTCTTTATTATTATCATTTGTTTTCAATATAGTTTTAAAAAAAGAAGAAAATCTAGATTAAAATCTTTTCTTCATACTGATTAAAAATGTTATTTAAAAAAAAGAAGAGAAATTTTAAGAAATTAGAGTAAATATAAAATATTCTGTGATTGTTTTGAATGTTTTGTTATTATTATATTATTGCTATTGAAAAAACATTTTAGATACAAAATAAAAATATCATTGAAATATTAAATAATAAAAAAATAATGCTTAGTAAAATTTCGTTTTGTTTTTATATTCATATAGAATATAATGTTGGAAAAAAATTCTGTGAAAAAAAATTCCATCACGCTTTAAATGTATCGTTTTTATTTCTTTATATGACAATAGATAAAAAAGCATTTCAATTTAAAGAACAAAATTTTATTTTTTTCATATAAAAATATAAACGAATGAAAAAAAAAAAAAAAAAAAAAAAGAATAATAAAAGTTAAACCATTTTATTAAATATTAGATTTTTATTTATACTTTTATCACTCGTTTAATTTTTTTCCCATATAATATATAGAATATTGGAGTTAAAATGGATATTACATTGAAAATAAAATGTTCAATGTTTTTTCTTTTACATTTTTACTATTATTTGGACAAACACAATTCTGCAATTGATGCAAACTTTAAAAATAATAAAAGCTGTGTACAACCATTTATGATTTTTTTTAACTAATTTTTAGTTAAAGAACAATGAAAAAAATAATATGAATATGAAATTTATTTTATAAAAAATACGACTCATTGCAATATACAACTTTTGTAATTAATGTTTACAAATTGTCATTATTACAAATTTAGCTTTTCTTGCGAAGTAGCTGTTATCACTAAATTTCCAACAATAAAAAATAAAATTACGTGAATAGTGTATGCAAATGCATAAAAACTTGGAATTTTCTTATCTACTTTTTTACGATTTTAATTCATTAAACTGTACTTAAAAAACTATAGCATGGGAGTATATTATATATTTATTTTTTTCATAGTTACAATTATGAACATATATATATTTTTTTGCAATAAAATGGAGGACATACTTATTAATATAATTTACAATTAAAGATTACATTATTATCTTAAATATAAAAAATTGATTTATTTTTTATTATTTTTTTGACACTGTTCCCAATACAATACTTAAATATTATTTTATTATTATTCTTGAATCACTTCACATCACTTTTCTTTTAAAACATTTTTTTTCACTTAAAAATTAAAATTTTACAAATTAAATTGGTCACCACCTTAACTGTTCTGTTTCAGGTGATAATGTATCCATGTATAATATATCTTCATTAGGTTGTAATCTATGCCATTTTCTAGCTTGTCTATAATGGTAAGCGAATAAAATAAATGCACCTAAGAAGCATACACCAATTACACTTAAAAATCCAATTGGAATATTATGTTTTCTCTCTGATAATGCACGAATTTTTCCAGCACGTATCTCAGAAAAATTACCAGGTTCTTCATAAAATTCTTCATCAATTACAACAGCAAGTTCTTCATAATCCATTGGTGGAAATGATGTTGTTATTGTATTATTATCTTTTTCAATTTTTGTAGTTATTTCTCGTTTAATCGTTGTAACTTCAGTTTTAATCATTTTAGTTGTTAATTCTAATTTTGTCGTAATTTCAGGTAATTTTTCAGTTGTATTTACTGTAAAAATTACATTTTCAGTAGTGTTCTCAATTTTTGTTTTTTCTGTAGTTAAATTAACAGTTTTTGGTGTGGTCGTATCAGTTACATTTGAAATCTGTTCAGTTTCATTTTTTATTGCAATAATTACTGATGACTGAATTTGAACTTCTGATTTTTCTTTTTTAGGTTTTTTTACTTCAATTTTAACTTTCTTTTCTTCATAATTTAATGGTGCTGTACTTTCAGGTTTACTAGTTGCATTTTTCAATGGAGAAATGATCTGTAATCGAGTTGGAGCTAATGAAGGTGGTACTCTATTTTCTCTGGTAATATTGTACAGAATTACTGTATTACCACGTAAATTTTCAGGAAATTCACATTTTAACTCATTTTCATCCATAATTTTCAACTTCAAATCTCTCAAAGTAATTTTATTTTGAAATTCTGGGGTACAATTCCATAAATTATGAGATAAATAAATATTTTTTAATTTTCCCATTGAATTCCATAAAGCATCAGGCAAAGTATTAATACTTGTATTTTGAATATTTAGTTCCGTTAATCCAAACCAGATCTGTAATTCCAAAGCCTGTTGAGTTAAAATTGAACTTCCTTGCAAATTTAAAGTTGATAATTCAGATAATGGTGTTATAATTTCCTTTACATTGTTGTCAAATTTATTTGTAATATTACATAAATGTAAAATACGTAAATGTGATAATCCATTAAATGTTTCAGACTTTAAAATTATTTCAAAATTATCTGACAAATTCAGCTCTTCAAGATTACTATTACTAAATGTAATATTATTAATCAAATTTTTAGATAATTCTAATTTTCTTAAACCTGGTAAATATGCCAAAAAATCATTTGAAATTACAGATATTTGATTTGAATTTAAAGATAATTGTTGTAATCTTGGTAATCCTTGAATATCAGCATTATTTATTGATTTAATTTTATTGTCATTTAAAATCAATACTTTTAATGCTCTTGGTAGTGAATTTGGTATTTTATCTAATTTATTTCCAATTAAATAAATTCTTGATAAGTATTCCAAACGACCTAATGCATCATCTTCGATAGATTCCAATTGATTATTACTTAAATCCAATAAAGTTAAACTTGGATAACTATCAAGGTCACCTCTTTGTAAATATTTCAAATCATTTCTACATGCTCGTAATTCTCTTACACTTGGACCTAAAGATTCAGGGGCACGTTTTAATTTCATATCACTAACATCCATATACCTTAATCGTGCCCCTAAAAATTCAAGTCTTTGTAAACTTATCAAAGGATTATTACCAATTACAAGTCTCTCCAAATTTGGCATTGGTAAAAATGTACCAGGTTCAATTTTAGTAATACTATTACTTGAAATATCAATCCATTGTATATTTTGTAAACCAGTAAATGTTTTAATACTTAATATTTCTAATTTATTATTACTTAAATCTAATGTTTCTAAATTTTTTAACATTAAAAAATTACCTTTTATTTCTTTTAATTTATTATAACCTAAATCTAAATGTTTTAATGAAATTAATTGATCAAATGAATTAGATTGTATTAAATAAATATTATTATGACTTAAATCTAAATTATTTAATTTAATTAATATACTTAATGAACCATTAATTATTTCATTTAAATCACTATTTCTTATTGATAACTCTAATAGTTCAGTTGGAAATAAATCTCTTGTTAATTCCCATTTTAAAGTTCCAATTTGATAATCTCTTAATTCAAGTCTTTGTGTATCTTTAGATATTTGACTTGGAAGAAGTTTTGAGTTACTATTTTTATCACCCTGACAATGTACATAACGTGATATTAAGTCACAATAACATGTTATAGGACACTGTTTATCACTTTTAACACATAGTACACTTAATGTTAATAAAATTAAAATCTTAATTCCACTCATTTTTGTCATTTTTTTTTCACGACATAAAAATAACTAAACTCACACTATTTATTTTATTTTTAAAATATGTTTTACTTATTAATTGTTTAATTAAGCATTGCAGTATGAATTTTATTGTTTGTATCCAATTTTAAAGTATTTTTTTCATACTCACGCAAGCACAGTAATAAATTTTTTATATTGTTTACTTTATTGAACACACAAGTTCAACAAAAATTCACTGTTTTAAAATACGCTTGTATGTTTCACAGTCACAGTTTTTTTTTTAAACAATAAAAAATGTTTATTTTAGTTCTTTTCACTTCACAGTTTTTATTTGTATAATTGTTCTCAACCAAAATTCATACTAACATTTTAGTTGCGTCACTTTGTAACTAATATATTTGGTATTTTTTATATTTTATGGAGCTTATTCTGATGATTTTTTGACAGTTCGTATAGTTGTAGTGTTTAGGTAACACGGTGTGTGTAGAGAGAGGGTAGTTACCACTTTGAGCTCCAGCTACCGACTGAGCTGTACGCTCGCTTCCCTTGATGTTTCATTATGCACAAGCTACAGCTCTACAGAGAGCGAGAGAGGAGAGAGAGAGAGAGAGAGAGAGAAAGAGAAAAACATCTTCTATAAGTTTAGCGCACGCGCTTTTATGCTATACTGAGGATAAAGTATGTTTTCTAAGGGATTTTTGCAAGTGAAAGCGGATGAGAGCTGCTAGGATTTTTTATTAATCATTTTAGAGACTGAAAAAAGTTTAATGTTATCCTTTAAATTAAATAGAAAATGTAAATTTTTATATTTTCACTAACAGTATAAATAACGTAATTTATGCTAAGTTCATGTCATTATAGCATAAATTATGCTAAATTAGAACAGCATAAATAATTATGCTGTAGGACATAATATTGATGATTTGTAACATTATAGTTATGATGAAGTATAGCATAAATTATACAGTATCGAACAAATTATGCAAAAAATGAGCTAGCATAATTATTACCTATTTATTTTTGTTGCATACAAAATATATTTATGAACTTACTTGATATATTGCAGTGCTTTTTTATAGTGATATTTTTTATCAAATATTCAAAATATTTTTATTGAAGATTCTACACAAGATTGTGATCATATCAATATGATCATAATATATATTTTACCATTTAAATCCAGTGCTTGTTTTTCTTTTAAAAATATCATTTGAAATCTAGCGCCAGTTTTTTTAATGGTAAACTATATTATCACTATCGTGGGTTCATATAACAATAAGATATTTTTATGTGATATAAATAATATGTGTCTGAGCATTGGAGCTACTTCAAATTTAACCTATCGTTATTCTTTAATTGATGTACTGTTTGATAAACTTTAATGCGGCAAAAAAAAAAAAAAAATTTATTTGAATAATTTTAGGCAAAAAAAGTTAATATTCAATTTATGTTGTTAAAATGTTTAATTAAAAGCCACACTTTTATAAAAATTACTAAGAGCTCAAGAAGGTTTTTAATTTGTTCTCTAATTGCTTTCTTTTGAACTGATACAGAACAACCATTGAAAAATAATAATAACGCAATAAATTGAAAAGAAAAACAAACATGTAGCGTAAAACATAATATAACGTTAACTTCCGAATAAGAACTACAAATATACAAACTATATTTCTTAAATAGCGAATCCTTATAAGTAACATAAGGACTATAATACTATTATATAATATTAAAATTACGACTTAATATATATATCTTATATACTTGTATAGTATTGAATTTTATATGTGTATAAATAAGCTTTCTCGTAAAAGTGTCTCACAATGTTTTTCTTTATGTTATAAAATGACAAAATAATATAACCGTAAACGACACTTTCATTTTCATTATGTTTAACGAAAATAAATTTTACGTCTTTATATGTTTTCAAATAAAATGCACTTTTTTTTCTTATTAAAAATTTTAAATTATTTTCTTATAATGTGTTTTTTTTTTTTCTTGGAAAAAAGTAAATTTAATAATGTAATTTAAATTTAAAATACTTTCTTTTTAAAAAACGATTTTATTTTTGTAAGGAAAGTTTAGGGGCGCGTGCTTTATTAGATTTTGTGTAGTGTGTGTGTGTGTTAGAGAGAGAGAGAGAGAGAGAGAGAGAGAGAGAGATACATTAACTAGCTAAAAATAAGACTGTATAAAATTTAGACTCATAAACTTACTAAATAATTGGAAAATATCAAAATAGATAATACACGTGTATTTACAGTATCATAAAATTCAAGTTTTTAATTTTTTTTGTCAAAAATTTTAACAAAATTTTTATTTTCTTTCTCCAGCTGTATTTTTTTAAATACCATATAACATCTTCATAAAAAAAATAGTATCGTGATATATTGTTTCAAGCATCATAAATTTTTTTCCAATTTTTGTAAAATACGTTAAAATTAATTATTTCAAACTAGTTTCACAATCTCTTTGATTCAATTAGTGTTATCAGTGACGTAATTTCTTGCTATGTGTACTAAAAACATAAAAGTGTGTTTTTGCTATCGCTAATTAAAAAATATTCTCACTTCTGGTCAAGTAGTCTACTGATTCTTCTTAATTTTTCGCTATTTTTTTTAATTTTAAATTTAATTTTTAATAGAGCATACATTATGTTGATATAGTAATAATTAACTCTAAGAACGATTTAGCCATGATACAATGGATTTAGCATAATATTGGTGCATTTATATTAGTCTGTATAGTAGGTACACACTGAAAGAATAAATTACGTAATTTATGCTGCATTTTTGTCATTTTAACATAAATTATGCTTAATTAGAACAACATAAATAATTATTCTGTACACTCATCAGATTCTAAATGTACAGCTTTGGCCACTAGTTTAAGAACGGGGCAGTGGCGGCCGCAGCATTTTCTCATAAAGATAGTACAGGGTGGTTGCGGGTTGCCTATACAAATCGTTCTCAAATTTGTGGCCAGAGCTGTACGTATTCATCAAAGCGATGCCACTTTCTTTAGAAAATGGTCAAGTGTCAGCAGCATTGCCAAATTTAACCTTCACTAATAAAGCTGCAGGTGTTATGCGAGGTTAAATCTGGCAACGCTGCTGTCACTTAAGATGACATGTTGACCATTTTCTAAAGAAAGCGGCGTCGCTTTGATGGATAAATTTAGAGTCTGTAGAGAGTACAACATAATATTTATGCTATATAACATGTATGTAGAATATGAGGCATGCTGTATTGAACAAATTGTGCTGAAAATAAGCTAGCATAATTATTTTTTTTTGTCCAGATACAGTACAACACTTATTACCATTGACTTTTAAGTGACATAAAAAAAACGTAGATTATACTATTAAATATTTAAGAGATGTTATACAATTTCTAACCATACATCTCGTATAGAAAGCATCAAGTTTATTCAATATGTTAAATTGCATTTCTATTAAGTTAATCGAAAAGATAGTAAGGCACGTTTTATCTATATAACTTTTAACCTCAGCTTGAAACTATATACATACAGTACATATTATAATACTGTATATATATATATATATATATATATATATATATATATATATATATATATATATATATATATATATATATATATATATATATATATATATATATATATATATATATACTGTATAGTGTATAATACGATTTCCCAGCTTGGATTACAGGTCACCATACATATTTAACTTACTTTGTAAAACTGCATGTTATAAATCTGAGCCAATTTCCATATATACGAGATTAGAAACCTGTTAACTGCACTTTTATTTGTCCTTCCACTTTTATTATATCAAAGTGTGACTGTGATTTTATAATACTTTACATAGAGAATATTATGGCTTCTATAAAATAAAATGGAAAGAATTTATAGCAGTAATTAGTATTGTATTTAAAACTCGTAATTAATTTGATATAAATCTTCAATGAAGCGTATCGGTTTAGCACGCGGGGGAAGCTAAGGGTCCCGTAATTTAATATTAAGTTTATGGGGAAAAACACGTTTGTTTGTTTGTTTGTTTTTTGATTTTTTTGATTTTTTTGATTTTTTTTTTTTTTTTTTTTGCGATTTTTGAGAAAACTACTCCATCGATTCCGAAGATATTTAAATGAGAAATAGTAGACATTTTTTACGTATTTTAAGCCATAGAAATTTGTTGAGAAGTTTTTTTAAAGCGATAACCTCCATTGCATACGTAGTACGTACTGTACTTCATACATGACTATAATATATAGGAGAAATTTTGTCACAATAATAAGCTTTCAATTAAACACTGTATTTCTACGAGAAAAAAAAAAGCAATTGAATGAAAGTCATTGAAAATATATATATTTTTTTTTTGTACGTCCTATTCATAGGATGTATGCGCATGATACCGAATGTGTATAGGACAAAATGTAGCTTTTGGCTATTTTCTTTGAGAAAATTATTAGTTAATTATTTTGTTTTATTATTTTTCTCGCATACTTGAAAACCTAATTCAACCTATAACACAGTATATTATACAGTAGTCCATCTCCTATAGCGGGAGTGTCAGATCGAATGCGCGCCATAATTCCGACTGGGTGAAGTTGTCAGAACTACACGTAACATTACTTCAAATTACGGCTTCTAGTTCTGTCACCTTCACCCAGTCGGAATTATGGCGCGCATTCGATCTGACATTCCCGCTATAGGAGATGGACTACTGTACCATCTACTGTGAACCTATAAACAGCACTAATTCTCTCTCAAAAAAAAAAAAAAAAAAAAAAAAAAAAAATATATATATATATATATATATATATATATATATATATATATATTTATATATATATATATATATATATATATATATATATATATATATATATATATATATATATATATATATATATATATATATATATATATATATATATATATATAAATATATATATATATATAACAGTTACAAAACACTTTAACACTTTTAACTGCCAAAATGCGACATTTGTCCATACCAGCCCTTGTTATTTAGTGCTTACATATTTAATGGCATTAACTTTTTATAAATGCAACTGCCCTATATAAATCTTGAATGTTACTCTAATGAGATTGGAGAGAGATAGATCAATGAGAGGTAAATTTACTTGTAGCATAATTTGAATAAACAAACTCGTTGTATATATATATTTTTAAATAAATAAAATAGAAAAATATATTAAGCACTTAAATACGGCTATTTTAATTAAATACTATCATTAATTATATAATAAAAAAAAACTTTTACCCTTCATAACACATAAAATACATACTCGCATTAAAAACAATTTCAATTCATCAAAACATATAATACGTACTTTATATATTATAATACCGGACGTTTTGTATTATAATACTATTAAAATAATGAAAAATTATACCATTTTTATCGTATATATTCATGAATATGAGTATTATACCTATTATTTATGAATCTTTTGTAATATATATATATATATATATATATATATATATATATATATATATATAAAATAGTATTATAATAATAAATATTTCACGACATATATAGGATAAATTTTTAATGTAAAATATAAATAATTTATTTTATTTTTTTGTTTGTGTGTAATATGGATAAGTATAGTATTTTTATAAAACATCAATCTCATGATATGAAAATACAGAGTATAAACAGAGGTTACAATTTATCTTTGCTTTCTGTATGAAGGTCCTATATAAATATTAATGGTTTGCATTAATACATGCTTTTTTGGAGATAAACTAATTCTCTTCTACACTTAAAGGCATAGAAAACATGTAATAACATGTTGTTTTTAATCATTAAACACAAAAGGGGATCTACAACAGTGATGATAATTTTTACCAGAATATAAATGCAGCCCCACAAGAGAGCGTGAAAAAACTGTAAAGCATGAAATTTGCGTGAATATTTCTGTTTATGACGTCAGAAACAGGCAAAATCAAGTATATGAAAATGTTATGCGGGTTGCATAAATTGAAATTTTCTAATCACTGCTGCGGCGCTACAGTTGGGTTTTGAGACAAATTAATGTTATTTATGTAAGTCCCATCAAGTGTTTTGTGATGTAAATGCTTATGTTTTCTTGAATCTTTAATCAAATCAAGCAGACCTATGAAAAATGTTTTCATTATTATTATTACAATAATCTGTAAAAATTTTAATTCGCATTATCAGGTTTTGTTTACAAAAAACAACGTATAATTAAAATACAAATGTTCAGTAAATTTCACATTTTTTATTTGTATACAAATTAATTAAATTCTGTCTAAAATTAAAATTATACAAAAAATTAAAGGGAGTTGTAAGTCTTTAATTAGCTCTATGTAATTTTGAAAACATTTCTGAAACAAAAATAAGCAAGCAGACTTTCTTTTTTACTCTGGAAACAGGTATGAAAACAAAGTATTAATTTTATATGTGTTTTTGTCCTTCTATAAAATAGAGACGTTAGAGAGAGAGAGAGAGAGAGAGAGAGAGAGAGAGAGAGAATATAAAAGGGTTTTACCATTATAAAATTTTGACGTTAAAGTCACAAGGGACATTATTTTTTATTTGAATAATAAAATCGATAATATATTGATCGATTATTAGTAAAATTCTCCCAAAAAATAATAAAACTAAATGATTTTAATGACCTTTAACATTTCATATGTCGTTAACTATTAGTGTTAAAAAATTTATTATTTCTCTTGCTACTTGCTTGTTTAAAAAAAAAATGTCAAAAATAATTGCTATGGATTAATTTGTTCAATTTTAAACTACATGCTAAAATAATAATAATAAAAAGTTGTGATGAAAAACGTGTTTAAATTGTCATGAAAGATAAAATCATTATTATTAATGATGAATTTTTTTTAGCATTATAAATTTGAGATCTCAAGTAAAAAAAAAAAAAAAAAAAAAAAATGCAAAATTTAATTTTAAATTTTTTAATCCGTATCTTTACATTGGGTAGGATAATACTAAAATGAACAAAATAATGTATGCTGCATTGAATTGCGTTTGCATGCCTTGATAATATTGTGATTTAATATATAATAGTTGTTATGCAATTAAGGAAAAATTATATTGTTTTTAACAAATTTTGTTTTGCGTATGATTTTTTTTTTTTACTTAAATTTTTCAGAAAGGAGTATCTTATTTATCTTATGTCATATGCAACCATTTATCATTATTTCGCTAGATCATTTCGTACTCACCACTTCTTTGAGTTTAACACCAAATATCATCTACAATAAAATATAGTTCATTCTATGTAATTAGAATTATGTAGAAACAAAGTTAGAGATGCTTTCTTACATTATGTTTTCTAGTATTACTTTAAAGCCATAGACCACATAAAACAACATGAGCTTTTTAATGAATAAACACGAAATGGTATCTTCAAAACTGATGACAATTTTTACCAGAATGTTAATGCAGCCCCACGAGAGAGCGTGACAAAACTGTAAAGTATGCACTTTGCGTGAAAATTCATGTTTATGACGTCAGTAACAGGCAAAAATTAGTAAAAAAATTTTTGTGCGGGTTGCATAAATCATATTTTCTGATCACTGCTACGGGGCTACTGTTGGTTTTTGAGACAAACTAAAGCTATGTTTGTAAATCCCATCAACTGTTTTGTAATATAAATGCTTTTGTTTTTCCCTGGTCTATTCCTTTAGAGATGAAAAAAAAAAAAATCTTTTTTGGCCAAATCTAACAATCGGAATCCAAATAATTTTTTATTTAATAATTGTATACAGGATTCATAATATTTTTCCATCATTGTATGAAACAAAATTTTTTTATTAGCAAAGAAAATGTATATTTTATCCATTTTTAGATAAAAAAAAATAAGAAGAAGAAAAATCGCACCCATTACACATGCAATTATATAATTTTATTAGATGGTATATATTTTATTAAAACTAGTCTCAACTGTTTTTTATAATGCAAACAAAAGTAAATAAATACAAAACAAAACAAATGCATGCAGTAAACAAGTGTTTTTTTCAATACAAAGTTCTTATTAAATCGATATATTTATAAATCGATGTATATGTGCTATTTAATAATTTAATCGATAATAGTATGCTTTACCCATTTTGATACTATTTTTTTTAAATGTATTTTATGAACCGTATAGCATTATTTTCTTTCCCTTTTCTCTTTTTCATTCCTTTTTTTTCTGAGCCTGAGAAAATGTACTATCCCTCTCTCTCTCTCTCTCTCTCTCTCTCTCTCTCTCTCTCTCTCTCTCTCTCTCTCTCTCTCTCTCTCTCTCTCTCTCTCTCTCTCTCTCTCTCTCTCCTACACTTTCAGTGTCACAATAATGTCCATTCTACATCGCACGTTACATAGGGTATATATTTTGATACCTCGATTTTACTCGAAAATACAAACATTTTCTAATTTCATAAGTGTACATGACTGTTGAACAAAATTGTTTTTATTTATAATTTTCTTTGTCTTTTTGTAGACAATTTAATAGTCAATTTTCAATGCCCTCCCTGTATTTTTAATTAAATTAAAAATAATGAAAACGCACTGTACTACAAAATACACATGTTCCCCAAACGAAAGTGATACTAGTCGAAAATAACATGAGCTTATTTATTTAATTAAAAAAAAAAAAAAAAAACGAGCAATGACAAATAAGGAAAATGTATTATTTTTAATTCAAATAATATAGTTTTAAAAATAAATAACAAAAAAATAAAGCGGTATATAACATAAGCTAGACTATAGAATTTCTATATAAAAAAAGTTCAATATTTGACTTGATATTCAAATTAATATTTCATTAATTATACAATTGTTCAATACATGGTAAAAGCTCGTGAAAACTTTGTGTCCAAAATAAATATTTTGACAATATATTATTCATTTTAACTTTTGTCATTTTTATGTGGAATAATTGGAACATAAAATTCATGCCATTCCAAGTCTGTTAAAGGAATAGACGAGAAGAAAACAGTTTGTTATGTAATGTATAGCGAGGCTCATTAACAATGATTCGTTGGCCAAAAAAATTCATTGGTTGATCTTGTTTTTTTGAGCCAATAAAAGCGAGTCGCATGTTGAGCATAGAACTTTTTTTTTGTGAAGTTTCGTTCATTTTTATCAGTTCTTAAGTTCTAAACGAAGAAATAAAAATGATCAACCATACATATAAACGTAGTAAACAGGTGATGAAGTCATGATCAGGTGTTCTTAAAAATGGAAAAATATCGAAGCTGGCTCAATATTTGTGTGTAGTTTACAGAACGAACTATTATCAGCATTTATATCACAAAACACTTAATGGGACTTTCATAAATAACAAAAATAACATTAGTTTGTCTCGAAACCCGCCTAAGTAGTGTTCAGATAATTTCAAACTATGCAACCCGCACAATATTTTTAACTGAATTTTTGCCTGTTTCTGAAGTCAGAAACAGAAACAGTAAATTAATGTTACGCAAATAGCATACTTTACAGTATTTTCACGCTCACTTGTGGGGCCATATTTACATTTTCATATCCCATTCTATACTCGACTCAAAAAAACCTCAGTCGATTTAAATCGGGCATGCCTAAAGTATCACCCATTGTCACATTTGAGGCTGGGCGATACCATAAAAGGTCGAACGGCAGGTAACTCCGGCTTTTTAGTCGAGTATATGTTCAATCATTAAAAATCTAGCAAAATGTTGTTTCATTTGGTCTATGGCTTTTTTATACAAACAAAATGTGAAAAATTTATGTCTTGTAAAATTTAATTACACAATTTAAAACAGATTTTTCTAGTTTCTACTTTCTAGTTTCTAGTTTTCTACTTATTTTGATTCTCAGAAATTTGAAATCATTCTTACATATATAGTCACTCGTTGCAACTTTAAAATTAATTAAAATTTCTTTCATTGTTAAAAGCAAAATATAATAATTATAAAATCTAACAAATTAATTAAAAATTGAGCTTTTTTACAAATTTTATATAATAATAACTTATGCTATGAATTCAAATACACTAGTTTATACACATGAAACTTTAATTTTAATGTTTAAACTTTATTTGTCCATTTACTGAAATAATATTTTACACTTCGTGTGTGGTTATATGTATATTTATTAATTACTATTATTAAAGGCGTAGAACATCTTGAACAAAAAAAAACATGTCTAATATCCTAACATACCTAAATATCAACGTTAAATTGGATGGAGTCATTGATTTCGAAGTTATTTTCAATTCACAAAATGACAGCTGCGGGTTTGTGACGTCACAGCTTGCCTGTTTCCGCGCGCGTGGACTAGTGAGCTGTAATGTCACAAACCCGCAGCTGTCATTTTGTGAATTGAAAATAAATTAGAAATCAATGACTCCGGCCAAATCAACGTTGATATTTAGGTATGTTAGGGTATCAGTCAAGTTTTTTGTTCAAGGCGACCTTTGATAGTTAAAAAAAATCAAGTTATTCCTTGTGTTATTAATTTGTTTTTGTTTATTTTGTCAAGCTGATTAATGGGTGGCAGGGAGAAATGATGTAAATATTGATTTACTTGTTAGTGTATTGCTATTTAATGAGTTACTCACACATTCACGAAGTTCTATACCAAAAAATATGCATATAATTCAATAAAAGTGATCTAAAATCAATTTACGTGTAGACTCATATTTTTTTAAATAATAAATAAATAAATAATAGTCTTTATTGTTCAAACAACAAATTAGCAGCAGATGAAATATACATAATAAATTATTAAAAATTGAACAAAAGGCACAGTCAGGACAATGAGTCCTATCAACTGAACCGGAAATAAGTGACGACACTGTGTTGTAAATAATATTTATGAGATCTAGTATTGCGAGAGTGAACTGAACTCATGAGTGTGAACATATTTTTTAAATACTGAGGCTGATCACAATGAATTATTTTATACATTTGACATAAAATATGATATTCTCGACGCTCAGTGATTCTAGGCCATGATAATTTGGTGTAAAATTCAGACACATGATCAAATTTGCGTAAATCATAAATATATCTTATACATGCATTTACAAGTTTTTCTAAGCTATATTCAACTTGAGAAGTAGCATCACAATACACAGAGAGTTTGAATTAATTTAACCCGCGTATCAATAGGAGTATCTCTCCTCAACTTGTATAAACTATTTAACGCAGCATATACTTTTTGACTATTTTTTTCACAGTGTTTACAAGTTTTTTTTTTCCTACTATGTAATTTTTATTGAAATGCAATCAAATTTGCACTAAATTTATCTTTTTGTTTTCTTCATAAAAAAAAAAGTTATATGAATTGTACATGTTATTTCAAAACCATTGAAATTCATATACAAAAACAAACAAAAGACTTGAACATATAAATATTTTTCATACAATGCACTCATATAAAGTAACAATATATATTATGCGATTTTTTTTAGATCATACTATATTTCTATTCATACATAGTATGGGTTTATGCAAATAGTGTTTTGTTTACTTTTCTTTGCAAATGGTATTCTCTCTCTCTCTCTCTCTCTCTCTCTCTCTCTCTCTCTCTCTCTCTCTCTCTCTCTCTCTCGTTGTTATCCTTCTCTCTACGCTTCAATAGTTTAAGTATGCTAAAGTTTTGAGTGTAATGTACTGTAATGTATTTTTGTTATCATAATCGACTTCCAAATAATCGATATCGAAAATATGTCACGTAGTTGAAAAAAAAAAAAAAGAAAAAAGAATAAGTTTCCAAAAAAAGAATTTATATATCTTAATAGTACTTGACTTTAAAAGCTTATAGATTTTTAATATATGCAGATAATTTTTTAAAATTTTATATAGCTATACAGTATTGTGTTTTTATTAAAAATTGGATTACTAGTTTATGTTTTTTCAATCAAATTTTTATATTTTATATGTGTAATAATTTTGAAATTTATTATTTCTGTTCAGCATTTTGAAATCAATCTTTAGGTCACACAGTTTTATTTGGGGGATGAAGAAGTTCTTATGTTTATAAACATGGAATCGCTGCGTACAACTCTACTTTATAATGCACTATCCACTATCTAATAAAATAAAGCAATGTGAATCATATGATTCTTTTAATAAGTTAGTTTAAAATACAGACTATTAAATAATATTTTTTTTATAGTGTATCAGACTATCTGGCAGTTCATAATTTTAAAATTCTGCTGACTAAATGTTCCACTTGTTTTTTTTTATGCAAAAAGTGCATTTATGTTGTTGTTGTTGTTTTATTGACCTATTTTCTACTCTGTAAAAGACAGAGAACGCAATAAAATATATAATCTTTAAAAAAATATTTGTATTTTATTAACAATCTGTACAGTATCACACTGAGAGAGAGAGAGAGAGAGAGAGAGAGAGAGAGAGAGAGAAGTTTTCGCAACATAATATAATATCTATTGTTGATTTTTTTTTAAATTTATGCAACTCTTAAAAAAATAAATATATGTTTTAAGTCACGACAACGTATACGTGGTTTCTCGTTACCCATATTATATGAGCCAAACCAAAATAAAACCATATGTTGTGAGTGCTTAAAGAAATAGACGAGAAGTAAATACTAGATGGGACTTACACAAATAACATTACTTTGTCTCAGAAAACAACCTTACCACAGTAGAAATGATCAAAAACCTCGAAATGATCAAAAAACATGATGCAACCTGTATAACATGTTCATTCTAATTTTTGACGTCAGAAACAGGATTAGTCATACATATAACATACTTTACAGTATTTTTACGCTCTCTTGTGGTGGGATCACATTTATACTCTCTGGTAAAAATTGTCATCAGTTTTGGAGATCATACTTTGTGTTTAATCTTTAAAAAGCACATGTTGTTTCATGTGGTTTAAGGCTTTAAGGCTTTTTTTTACTTCAGTTATCAATTATTTAGTGCGGTATATTTGAACTAGTGACCTATAGCACTTAAAGCACTTGGGAATCACATGGTTTTAACGTTACGTCAAGCTTTATTAGGTACCTAAGTAGTGGCCTAGGGAACTAGTATTCTGGATCAACATATAATTAAAATATCACCCATAATCTCAGCTTTAACGTGGTATCTGTAATGAATCTACGTGAGAAAAACGTTCTTCGCAATAATTATGCTATTTTGATGTCACAAATAATTATTCTTATTAACATAATGCTTGAGTAATAATTATGCTGTTCAGAATAACAAATATTTTGTATTTATACAACATGACAATTTATGAAACTTTAATATAGCAACATGGGACTCTAGTGTGAGTTCATGGCTTTATATTTCTAGCGTTGCTTTTTTATAATTTAAAATTTTTTTTATTATAATTCTTTAACATACATATTAATTAAGATTTCAAATTAAAATTTCGATAAAGCTAGAAGAAAAATAAGCTTTAATATCACAAAACACTTGATGGGATTGACATAAATAACTTTAGCTTGTCTCAAAACCCAACTGCAGCTCCGTAGCAGTGATCAGAAATTTCGATTTATGCAGCCCGTACAACATTTTTTTTTACTAATTTTTGCCTGTTTCTGACGTCAGAAACATGAATAGTCACGCAAATTGCATACTTTACAATGTTTTCACGCTCTCTCGTGGGGCTACATTAACATTCTGGTAAAAATTGTCATCAGTTTTGAAGATCCCCTTTTGTGTTTATTCATTAAAAAGCACATGTTATTTCATGTGGTCTAATTTATGTTAATATTATATTTCACAACCGTTCAGTTTGTAATATATCACCCAGTCACCTATACTCCCTTAAATGCATTTTAGTCAGGGTTTCAATGTAATATAGAAATAATTAGGTTAGACCACTTGGTATCATAGGGACTTTTAGTTTAGCAAGCTTTGAATTTACAGAACCAAACCAAGTTATATAACATATATAAGACTTAGTTCTCCAGGTGCACCAAAAGTTTTCCAAAAACCAGTATTATATATGTTTTTTCTGAATTAGTCAACATAAAATGCTATAGATGTGTTCTCTTGTTGTATTGATAGAAACGACCATTTCAATGTAAAAGATCTGTTCTATACAATCCATAGTAAAGTAATTGTATATTGAAGAGGAAGTTAAAGAAGTGTCAGTATAGAACGACAAGCAAGTTAAAAGTTATTGACATGGGTTATACAAATGTCAAGTGGATAGAGGTTTGGTGACGATTGCATTTTCTTTTTCTATGATTGAAAAATCAATCTTGATCGCTTAGCTTACTCTCCCTCTCTCTCTCTCTCTCTCTCTCTCTCTCTCTCTCTCTCTCTCTCTCTCACTTCACCGCAATTTTGAGACTGTAAGATATAAATTGTCGATACTTTATCACGTTCTATCCATTGTACACTAAAATCTTACTAACCTGGGTGATATCTCTATTAACTTTGATGTGTCACTTTAGAGATAAAAAAATGATACTAAATCACTTCTATAACAGCCATTTTTGAATATTTTAGGGTTATGTTATATTTTTGGTAATTATGATCTCTTTTATGTTTGTTTATTTGTTAGCTTAAGAGTACAAACAAAAAATGAAAATAAAAATGTTCAAATTCTTTAGAGAATAGTCGTAAGTCATAACATAACATATTATTCAATCACATCACCAATCATACTAAAAGGAATAGACCAGAGAAAAACAAAAGCATTTATATCACAAAACACTTGATGGGATTTACATAAAGAACATTTGTTTGTCTCAAAACTCAACAGTAGCCCCGTAGCAGTGATCAGAAAATTAGATTTATGCAACCCGCGCAACATTTTCATACTAATTTTTGCATGTTTCTGACGTCATAAACATAAATTTTCACGCCAATTGCATACTTTACATTTTTTCACGCTCTCTCGTGGGGCTTCATTAACATTCTGGTAAAAATTGTCATCAGTTTTGAAGTTCACATTTCGTGTTTATTCATTAAAAAGCACATGTGGTTTTATGTGGTCTATGACTTTAAAATATCATCATACGCGAACAAAAATACAGATAATAATTATGTTAGTTCGTTTTAAGCACACATTTTTTAGTACAGCATAATATATATTATGCTATACTGGTATAATAGCTATATTATATTATAATAATAATAATAATAATAATGATTTTATTGAGCAAAATATCACAATACAAACATTGCACATTATCAAAGAGGTTGCTCAACAGGAGATCAAAAAAGGCAAAGCCCATACAATATATATTGCATATAAATATTATGTAATATAGCATAATTATTTATGCTATTCTAATTTTGCATCATTTATGTTATAGTAACATAAATTACTAATTTTTTCCGTGTAAAATGAAAATATAATTTAACATTATAATAATATTGATAGTAAAGCATAAAGTACAACTCAAAGAGAGAGTAATGATTTATTATTATTTTGTATACTTCTAATAATAATAATAATAATAAGTATTGTCGATAAAACAACCATAAAATATAGTCGAACAAGGAGTAAATAATGGGTTTTTTAAAGTCCTATTCATATTGAGCAATATTGTACTTTGTAATAAATTTTATTGCATGCAGCTTCTATTAAGGACTATTAAACTATTATTATCCAACAAAAATTTATGGCACGGTGTAATTATTAGTTCACGTGTACAGTATATGCAATTAAAAATACTAAAGGTTGTATGTTTTTCTTTCATTTCATTAACGTGTTATTTTTCTCCCCACTTTGTCTCTTTCAAAAATAATCTTAAATTCCTCATTAGAATGGGAATCACTATTACCTATACCATACCTATGTTAGGAATGAGGAGGAAAAATATATTTTATAGAAGGTAATTACTAATTATATTGCATTTTCTTAAAGGGAGCATTGTCCTGAATCGATTGATACGTGATTTTCTTAATTTTTTGAGTTCATTAAATATTTTTAAAAAAATTTTGAGTATCAAAAAATTACGTTATGGTCGGTAACTTATGCATGTGGGCATTGGAAAAAGCTACCAACCATGATATCATTTCAAGAATTTTGAAAATTAATAAAAAATATTTAATCAACTCAAAAATTAGAAATTCACATATCTATCGATTCATGACGTTGTCCTCTTTTAGTATAATGCAATAAAATTACCCCCTAATTATTTTTAATCTTTCTCATTTAATATTTTATAAGTACGCCCAAAGGTAAAAAAAATCTGGTAGAAATTAAATATTTATTAATAATAATAATAGAAAACTTGCATTACATTTTTTTATGATATAAAAAAATTCTTTAGTAAAAATCAGACATGGCCAGCGCTCTTTAAAAATGAGCACGCTCGCGCTCCGCGCTCGCGATCACGTAATTGATCGCGCTCGCGCTTCGCGCTCGCAAACTCTCATATGAGCGTGCTCACGCTCACGATCGTGAATTTTTTGAGTGCGCTCTAATGTCGCTCATGCAAGTCTTTAAAAAGTGGGTGTGTCTATATAGCTAGACCTATTTGTGGTGATTAGTAAGTGTTCGAATTGTCTTATACTGCAATTGTAACTAGTAGAAGGTGCATTAGAGGTTTAATCTGTAATATTTTGATAGTTCATAAAATGAACCACTGAATTAACTTCATTTTTAGTTCCTCATTTTCTATTCTTCAAAGCAAAAAATGAGTGACGCTCAAGTCGCTCCGCTCACAGTATTTTGATCGCACTCGCGCTCACGCTCGCGACTTTAATTATTGAGCGACGCTTCCGCTCCGCTCTAAATTTTTGAGCGCGCTCACGCGAGCGTCGCTCAAACAAGACGCTCATGCCCATGTCTGGTAAAAATGAATACTATTGGTGTATATAAAACTTTGAAACGATTTCTAAACAAATTTGAATACAACAATGGAAATTGGGCCCTCACAAAATGTATTATGTATTTTTTCATCGTTTAAGACCTTATTTGAAGAATCAAATATGTAAAAATAAAATTATGTATACTAAAAAACCGTTAAATGTGTGAAATATTTACCCACTTTGTCCCAATGACATGCCATAGACAGATCACCACCTAAGTTACAGTGAAATGCCTATGGATATATAATATAAAAGATCAAACATAACTCCCCTCAACTCTAACTCGCATATAAAACATGAAATCAAACACAATATCTCTCTCCCCTCTATAATAGCTCTTATGCTTACCACTCTATATCTGATAGACATTTTGACATTGCATTTGTTAAATCATCAAAATCACATAATCTCTATTTATGTCAAATTTAATATGAGTGAGTCATTTTTCCTTCATATGTATTTTTGGTATCGCTGTATAATATTTTATATTATAACTATCAAAGTGATTGATTAAATTTGCATTTCATAGGTAAGGTATTGTGTGTTTACGGTAATATTTATGTTTTTTTTTCTGGTTTTAAATTTTATCAATAATCAATAAGTATTGGAAATGAGCAATGAACAAATTCTCCCCTTGAAAACCCATTAATCCTATAGTGAAAAATATAATTTTTGATCCGAGGGGTTTTCAAAATAATTTTGCTTGAAAATAAATTATGTTACACACATTATATTTTTTATTGTGTCAATTTATTGTTATACAAAATTCTATTTCTTTTATTATTATTATTATTTTATTATTATTAATTTATGTTTGTCAAATTAAGAAATTTATTTGCAGAAAGGGGTTCATTGAAAACAAACTTATAGAGCCCAAAAATACTAACAAGGTGTTGGTACACGACTTTTTATTAATTTTTCAATTTAACATGTTTTTGTTATGGGATAATAAAGCAAGTATAACTAGCATTCAAGTTATTTATCAGTGCTGAAATTTTTTACTGTTATTTCTTGAGCCTCAAAGCTATTTTCTCAACTTCAAGTAAATTTAGCAATTTTTTCTCATAGATCTCGTAGATCAAGATAATAACACAAAGTCATCGTCTGCTAGCACTTTGTAAGTGATGTTGATACCCCCCCCCCCCGCCTCTCTCTCTCTTCTTTCTTCTTTCTTTTTTTTTTTCTGCAAAAATCCCTTTTGCATGAATTTAATTTGTCAATACATATTATGCTATACACGGAAAATATGAATTACGTAATTTAAGCTGCATTTATGTCATTATATCATTAATTATGCTACATCAGAACAACATAATATTTATGCTTTCATATGTAACACAGTTTTACTGAAGAATAGCATAAATTATGCTGATTTGAAAAAAATGTGCTGAAAAGGAGCTAGCATAATCATTACGTATATTTATTTTTGTCCGTGTATGATATTATTATTATAATATTATAAAATAATAATATGCAATTTAATTTACGCTCGTGTTAAATGACTCACAATAATACGTACTGGTACAATGCCCTGTATTACATAATGTATATTCATTGTCTCATATATTTAGTTTTACTATACAGTATAATATGTGCATATAATTAATAGTTCAATCTATAGTTAACGTATAATGAGTGCAATCTATGCATATATATGGTGATATATTTGAAATTACATTTTCTCTTTACACAAATTACATTTAACATAAATTGTCATTTTATTTCTATAGTTGTACTATTCTCCATTACCATATTGTTGATTGTAATTTGAAACCATGGTAGTTAGATTAGTAATGTAACTCAATAAAATTGGAGTTTTATTTTTACAAACTAAAACAATGAAATACATATAATACAATTAGGATTTATTTATAATAGAAATGTTCGAAGTATAAAATTTAAGGCAGGAAATCAGGTACTGCGGGATTTGACTAAAAAAATGTAAAGACAGAAAAATCTGAAATTTTGTACAGTGGCACATTACGATAAAGTAATTTCAAAAATGTAAAAAATTTGGGGGGTCACCATGCTATATTTAAAATTATGATTTTTTTGAAGTTTTAATCTCATAAGTGCCCATGTTAATTTCAATAATTATTTTCTCTCTTATCTGCATGGTCACGGGTTCTGAAAATTTTATCATAGGTAGCTGTTACTGTTAACTTTCAAATTGCATCATAAAGTTTTGAAGTTTTCTTTTTAGAATTTGACATACAAGCTATCTACATACAATCCTTAAATTTAATAAAATAACTTTCAGAAATTTTTAACTTATGCAACCCTCACAACATTTTCATAGAAACAGGAATAGTCGCATCAAATATAACAATTTACAGTACTTTCATGCTCTCTTGTGTGGCTGCATTTACATTCTGGTAAAAATTGTCATTAGTTTTGTAGATCCCATTTTGTGTTTAATCATTAAAAAAAACGTGTGGTTTCATATGGTCTATGGTTTTAAGACGAATATTTTTTTGAATTTGATGTTGTTGTTTTTTTGCATAAAAAGCTAATAATAACGCAAATCTATCCACACACAAAAACATCAAAAGTAAGGATTAAAACGATTCAATTCGTTTAAATTTTACATAAAAAGCGAATTCAAGCTAAATAAAAAAAAAATTAATAACACATAGGAATTTTATTTTTAAAACTATAGTTTATAACAATGAATAATGAATTTACACTTTTTTTTTTTTTTTTGTAATTCTATGCAGCCAAGTAATTACTCTGATATATAATTAAATGCTATTGATAACTTACTGTGCAAATTTACAGGATTAAAGTTGCAAATTTGTATGCATCTTGACATAAAAAGAAAACAATTTCTTTTTATCTATTTAATTTAAAACTTTTTCAATTATTATTGAAAATAATCTACTGCAATATTAAGTTTAAAAAACTGATTAAATGATTAAAATCTTCCTGAAGCAATTAGTAATCTAACAAGAGTGCTTGAATTGTACATCTTAATCTTAACGTTTTAAGAATAAATAATTTTTTCTTTAATGAAAACAAAACCATTGTAATTTTGTATTCCTAATACGCTATAAGACAAATGTTTAAAAAACATGTTGTGTTACGTGTTTAGTTGAATGTACCATGGTGTTATTAGGTAATATTGCACGTTGTTAGCAACAAATGAGATGCTACGGAGATAAACACGTTTCAATGGGACAATTTTATCTCTTGCCTGATTGCCTTACTCTCTCGCTTCTCATGCACAAGGACGGAAATTTGTCCTCATTTTTTTCTTTTATATTTTTCAAAAATAAAAGTAAATTTGCTATTTTCTTCCTCTGATGTTATATATACATTGACAATTTAAAATAATATATTTTAAAAACTTGTGCAATTTATACTTTAGTTAGTTGTATTATCTACGTCTCTCTCTCTCTCTCTCTCTCTCTCTCTCTCTCTCTCTCTCTCTCTCTCTCTCTCTGTATCTTTATTCCACCTACCTTCTTTCTGTCCCTCTTTCATGTCTAATTCTTATTTAAGCCCAACCGTTTCACAGAACATTCAGTTACAAATTTAAATTTATAAAAAACAAATTCATTATAATAATGAAATAAATAAATGAAATAATATGATAATATATTTTTGTTGTATAATATTGATAATTTTTAAATTTCATACAATATTTTCATACTATAAATTTATTAAAACATTTTTTATCCGCTTTTGTATGTATTCATTACATTTTTTTATTTTATTTTTTTAATTTTTTGCTTGCCATATTGTGTTATTGTGCTATATACACCAATCCCAGTCCCAGTCAAGATATTGTCTTATCGACAGGTAAGGACTTTCCAAATAATGGAATAGCACACACGGGCCGGCCACGGACTAATTACACAGCCCGGCATTCGCCATGACAGCCTAGAGAAACCGTGGAAGCATCTAGGCAGGCTGGTCGGTGCAATCACATCAATCATGCACCTCCCGAATACTGTGCGTCGTCATGGAATGCATGTAAACATGTAAACATGCATCGTGCAATGTGTTGTGCTCTCACACTTCACGTACGCACCCAGCAGTAGCTCGAACCCATACTCGGTGAGGAGTACAGAGTTACGAGTCATCTGCCTTCACCACTCGGCCATACCAGCTCGGTCATTATTTTTTTATATTATAATACGCTATTTATTTATTTACATTTAATTATTAACTGCAACATAATTTCCCCCTTATAATGACAACAATTTCATGCTAGAAAGTAATTTGCTAATTTTTATTATGCTCAGTTGATTTTAAATACGTTTCAGTATAATTATAATAATAAATACGAAGTCTAATTCTGGATTTACTCCGTTATATTAAACACAAACACATCATTTATAGTTTAAATATTTAGAAATATATTTTGTACAATTTTATGTAATTTACTATTTTGAATATAACTTAATAAAAAGTAAAAATGTGTTTTATATTTATAAAATTTATTTTATAAATGTTTATTTTAAAAATTTATTCTCTTTTTGCAGTTAGTTACGTTTCTTTACCAGACTTCAATTGAATTTATTACTCACAAAAATGTTATATTAGAACAAGTTCAATGTAAATGTATGTTTGGTTTCCACACGTAGCGAGTTGATTTGAAATCAAGAGAGAAAATGTCAAAGTGCCGCCAGACTTTACTTTTCAGACCCTGCTTTGTTTATTTTATTTTGCAAACTGCAAAATGAAAAAAATATCAAATATAATATAATATACTGTAAATAATAAAGAAAAAAAACTGAAAATTTTATTTGTATTAAAGAGTGTGTTATGTTTAAATATATATTTTTGCTCTTGTGTATGGCTGACTTTTTATTTATATTTTTGAACACATACGGAAAAAAGATATAACTGTTATTCACATTAGCTAACTATGATGATTAGCGTAATTTGTGTAGTTTCTTTTTTCAGCGCATTTCCCTCTTTTTTTTTAATTTAATGGGATCAAAATGTAGTTAAACCCAATAAAATCAATATATCCTTAAAAAAAACTATTAAAAGTTGTTGTGAAATTTTAATTTTTAAAAAGAAAAATAAATAAATGTAATTGCCATAGTTATAAAGTCTCTATAAGTATTTACTTAAAGCCATAGACCACATAAAACAACATGTGCTTTTTAATGAATAAACACGAAATGGGATCTTCAAAACTGATAACAACTTTTACCAGAATGTTAATGAAGCCCCACAAGAGAGCGTGAAAAATTGTAAAGTATGCACTTTTCGTGAAATTTCATGTTTATGACGTCAGAAACATGCTAAAATTAGTATGAAAATGTTGTGCGGGTTGCAAAAATCAAAATTTCTGATCACTGTTGGGATCACTGCTGGGTTTTTAGACAAACTAATGTTGGTTATGTAGATCCCATTAAGTGTTTTGTGAGATAAATGCTTATGTTTTTCTCTGGTCTATTCCTTTAAAGTAATTTGGAATTAGTTTGCGAATTCGTTTTTTATGACTTATTTCTTATTTCTATTAGTTTAAAAATTATAAAGCATAATATTATATAAAAAAAGTATTGTATTTAATACATTTAAAAAAATTTTAAACAAATTTAAAACTAATTTTTAAAACAATCAACCATATTAAGTCTTAAAGAGGAATATAAAATAAAAACTTTTATTTATTTTAATCTACTAATTTGTGTATGTATACATAAATATAAAACAGAATGACTGCATTGCAGTTTTATCATATATAAAAAGTGTGTGTATAAACTTTTTTTTTCTTGCCAACTTTTTTTTTTTTTTTTTTTTTATATGTATAGAGTTATGTATGTTGTGGTATTCAGTTAAAAGGCAACAAAAATAACATTCACTCTCATATATTTTCTTCAAAAAGGACAGACCAAGAAAAAGTATCGCATTATACTAGTATATCGTGTATTTATTTATATTTAAAACGATCGTAAACCTTTTTTTCTTCGTGTTAAGAAAAGTTTATATCTTTTCACCTATACATTTCTATGATTAAAGAAGTAGCGATGATGAATCAATCATTAATTATTGACATGGTGGTGACAGGCGTGTGTGTAATTTCCGCTTTATTGATGAATTTGTTGCGTGTTTGCCCTTTAGTGGTGTCATCTGCAAGTATATAGTTGAACCACCGTTAGGATTTTTTTTTTATGGTGTCACAAAAATGGTACAAATTGATATATTTTTTTCCTTGTATGCATAGAAAAAAAGAGGTAATATTCTAGCTCATTTTCAGCAACAGTTATTCTCTATAACATAATTTATGCTATGCTGTATAATAAATAATTACACTCTGGCCAAAACAAGATCGTTCCCGCCAAAAGCTGTATCCGCGGTGCTAAACCAACCAGAGAGCGTGTTATAAACCTACTAGCCAATCACAGTAGACTTTACATAGTTAATTACACTGTATCCGTTCGAAGTAGTTTTGGGAGAAGTGTATATTAAAGAGCATAACTACTATGTTTTATAGCATAATTATTTATACTATTTTAATTTAGAAACAATTATGCTATAATGATATAAAAGCAGCATAAATTATTTAATTTCTTGTTTCCGTGTGATTTTTTTCTAATATATTATACTTGATGACGAAAGGATTCAATGTTACCGTGCTGGTATGGCCGAGTGGTGAAGGCAGCTGACTCGTAACTCCTGTACTCCTCACCGAGTATAGGTTCAAGCCACTGCTGGGTGCGTACGTGAAGTGTGAGAGCACAACACGTTGCACGATGCATGTTTACATGCATTCAATGACGACGCACAGCATTCGGGAGGTGCATGATCGATGTGATTGCACCGACCAGCCTTCCTAGATGTTTCTCTAGGCTGTCATGGTGAATGCCGGGCTGTGTACTTAGGCCGTGGCCGGCTCGTGTGTGCTTTACCATTGATTAGAAAGTCCTTACCTGTCGATAAGACAATGTCTTGACTGGGTTTGGGGTTGGTGTAGCACGATAACACAATATGGCAAGAAAAAAAATTGTCATTGAAAATACGTATTATGTATATTTTATTAATACCAAATAATAAAAAATTATGACATCATCTGCAAAAAAAAAAAAAAAAAAAAAAAAAAAAAAAAAAAATCACGGTTATTGATATTTCATACGTAAATTTACAGTGCGCTGTTTGTTGTACATACTTTTAACATTCTTTACAGCTCTGACTGAAACTATATTGCCTATTTTGTAATGAAGATAATATTGATTTATTTTAGTTGAATATTATGAACGTATAACATGTAAATGTGCACTTTCATTACCTAAAAATAGGAAGCTTAGATTCATTATAATTTCAAACTTGTAAATTATGTAAATTAATAACAGTGTTATTACTTATTAGGTAACTTTTACTTCTTTTTCTTTGGGGGGGGGGGGAGTATTTTCTACTATAAGGGATAGTTTTGGGAGCAAGTAAACAACCTTTAATGACCGATTAAAAATAATAATGTTTTTAATTCTAAAATGTTAGTTTTTGTTTATTTTCTTCTTAAAATTCATCGAAATTCTTGTATTTTTATAAACTTTTATCTTTTCAAGGAAAAGTTTACAATTTACAATTATTACGACAGAAACTTGTAATAGGAGTTTTGTAAATGGTTTAAATTGTTTTCAAAACGACTTAAGCTCACTTTTCAATAAGGTAATAATTACTATAAATAATTAGTTTGTAAATCGACCTTATGGAAAAGTAAATGTAAGTTGTTTTAAAAACAAACTACCATACTTAAAGCCATAGACCACTTAAAACAACATGTGATTTTTAATGAATAAACACGAAATGGGATCTTCAAAACTGATGACAATTTTTACCTAAATGTTAATGTAGCCCCACGAGAGAGAGTGAAAAAACTGTAAAGTATGCAATTTGTGTAAATATTCATGTTTTTGACGTCAGTAACATGCAAAAATTAGTATGAAAATGTTGTGCGGGTTGCATAAATCGAATTTTATAATCACTGCTACGGGGCTACTGTTGGGTTTTGAGACAAACTAATGTTATTTTATGTAAATCCCATCAAGTGCTTTGTGATATAAATGCTTATGTTTTTCTCTGGTCTATTCCTTTAATATAACAGAGTGCAACAATGTTTATGTTTTTAACAAATCAAAGTTAGTACTCTACATATTATCTTGTATTTTCATTTTGCCTTAAGTAACAGGTATAAACAAATAACTATGTAAAGTCTAAAATAATCTTAACAAAGAAATAACTAAACTAGCAGAGTGTGAAAAAGGTGGAATTCTCATTCTCTATACTATAGAAACAATGTGTCTACAACACCCACATTATATAACAACAAAGTTACTCTATGACAAAGACATATAACAATTATATTCATGCATGCATACCGTGCCGTGCCGTGTTGTTTTAGATTTATATATTTGCGTGCTATGTATACGTACGCGTCCCGCATCATAAGTTATTAGTGAAAGTAAACATCTCTCTCTCTCTCTCTCTCTCTCTCTCTCTCTCGTCTACTTTGCAAACTATTAGATATGTTCGTTTTTATTGCAGTGATGATCTGAGCAGCCTAAATTTGTTCACATACTTTGAGTAAATTTTGAGCAATGATCTTTCATAAGTCAAAATAGATAACTTGTAGAGGTAGAGGTGGCTTTTTCAATAGTGATTATCGTGTTATTAAATCTGCTGAATACAAGACCTCAAAATTTTAATTATTAGTGCGCTAAGAGCAAAAGCCGTTACAGCGACCCCGAATCTACGTAACAGCTACAACTTGCTCTCAAGAAATATTATTTTTTTAACAATAGATGTGTTTTAAATAATTTTTTGAAAATTTTAAAAGCAATTCTTTGACGTTTTTACAGAGTAGAAAAAATTATTAGAAGTTAAAATTATTATTATTATTATTACAATAATGCGGGTTAACAAAAATAACCCTTATATGTAAAGGTCAGTGGCTAACTATGAATAACTTCATATCTTTTTAAAATATACTAATAATAAAATTCCAAGAAAAAAAATACAGGAGCTTAAAATTTTATATAAAATATATAGATACAGCTACATTTTCTTTTCTTGTTTTCTTAATTTGTATATTATTCTTGAATAGAAGATAATGCTCTGAGCAAAGCAAATGATGACGTTGCACACAAAACACACGCAACATTGCTCTGGCACGAATGTTTTGCTCAAGCTGCTACCAGAGCATCATCTATGAACATAGCTACAGTATTCTTCCTTCTATTCACTTTCACCCTCACACACTCACTTAATTCTCTCTCTCTCTCTCTCTCTCTCTCTCTCTCTCTCTCTCTCTCTCTCTCTCTCTCTCTCTCTCTCTCTCTCTCTCTCTCTCTCTCTCTCTCTCTCTCTCTCTTGCTTTCACTCACATTGTCTCAAAACAAATATTCAACATTTAAACATCTTATGATTTTGTCTTGAGTACTTTTTGCTCAACTAATTTTTCTTCAAGGTTAATATGAATGTTCAATTTCATTTTACTTTATTTATGCTTATTTTGTAGCATTAAAATATCTTACGTAATTAAATGTAAATTTAAAGTGTCATAAAATTTATATAGTGAATTTGCTTGTATAATAATGGTATATATAAAAGTTAAAATAAGAAATTATAAAAGAATATCTTTCAAATTTTATAATTTTTAAATTCATACTATGTAATACTAATTATCGCAACATACAGATCATTTGTTATAAAGTTGACATCATCATAACAATTCTTTTCCTTGTTATTTTTTTATGAGTAGAATTATTTAATTGTAACCTAAAATGATTAAATTTATTGTATTCCGATTTAAGGGTAAGGTGCTAGAAATTAATATAAAAAAAAGCTCAGAATTTATCACTTAAAGCCATAGACCACATAAAACAACATGTGCTTTTTAATGAATAAACACGAAATGGGATCTTCAAACCCAAGAAGATGGATATAATGACTATGAAGCCGGTGCCTGGTAGTACAAATTAGTGGAAAACGAAGACAATAGGCTTACAGAATGTTAATGTAGCCCCACGAGAGAGCGTGAAAATATTGCAATTTGCGTGACTATTCATGTTTATGACGTCAGAACCATGCAGAAATTAGTATGAAAAAGTTGTGCGGGTTGCAAAAATCGAAATTTCTTATCATTGCTACGAAGCTACAGTTAGGTTTTGAGACAAAGTAAAGTTATTTATGTAAGTCCCATCAAGTGTTTTGTGATATGAATGCTTATGTTTTTCTCTAGTCTATTCCTTTAAGAATGCAGTATCATAATATATTAACGTGTAATTTCTGTGAATTTTGCACTGAACTTATAATATGTCAATTTTAATAATATATTAATAGTCCACTTGTAAGGAAAGAAATCATAAGATACAATAACAAAACGTATTTTCAAAGAATATTTCTTTTTAATGAATTGTTTTACATTCCGTCACTTTACGTGAGCGCCTCGAACCTGGAGAGCTATGCAACCTGTTTGTCGTATGTAACCGACAAATTGCATATCCTGCAGGATACAGATACACTACATTTAGCCTCTATTTTTATTATGCATTAACGCCTATTTTGATTTTAAATATTGTTATTTTTATCAAAATATATTTTAGGGTTTGATACAACTAATAGTTTTATTACATTCACCTATGAAGTTTTGACAATAAAATACTGCAAAACTTAAAAAAAAAAAAAAAAAAAAAAAAAAAAATGCACAGAGAAAAGAATTTTTACCTTTTTTTGTATATGTTTTTATTATTTTAAATTAAAATAACAAATAAGTTCAAATATACTGAATTAAAACATCACTTATAGTCACTATACGTAAAAATCATTGGGGATAATAATTCACAAACAATATTATTAGTCACGTTAATTTAAATTAAATAATCATTTTTATTCAAAAATATAGTTTTTTTGAAAGGGTGTGGTTTTATTTAGTTTATCTTATCATAGCTGAGTGTAATTAGGTTGATATTTTATTTGAACTGGTTTCCATTAACGTATTTAAAAATATAACTATTCTGTTTGAAAACTGTTAAGCAAATGCAACTGAATTACGTTATTCATTTGCATTTCCATTGCATTAAACAAAATATAACTAAAATCTCATTAATCATTCATTTCTATATAGCTTAAGTTCATTATTTTCTTCATTAATTTTTCAACATCTGTTGATAATTGAAATTTAATGATAATAATTTTTGCACTCACAAACGACAAAGACATGCTGGCACTTTTTAATTAAAACAAAAATAAAACTTTTATTTTATCATCTGTTGTGACAACTTTAATTTAAAGTTAAAAAACTATGTCAAATAACGATTTTCTTTGATTTCTAAAATTTTAATTAAATTATTTTTACAATTTAGTTTGAATTTTTTTTTTTTTTTTTTTTAATTTATTTTTCTTGTCAGTTGTAAAGACAATGTACGTACACATGATTGTGATATTATTTCGTTCTATAACCTACACATAACTCTTGAGCCAGCTTCGAAATTTTGATTTGATTTGATAACATTTTTTACTGGTCCACGCTTTCATGTGCCGTGGGACGTGGGGGTCACATGCACATGAATGTAATCTAGTCGCGGCCTGCCTTAGCGGCAATTTGACCAGTCGAGGCTCCTCCTCGAGGTGTAAACCGTTCCGTCGTTCTGGGCGGAACGGCAAAATCGATTATGAAGAAGTCCGAGCCGAAGACGTCCACATCCAAGATCCGTGAAAAATGTGTGCAGACAAGCCCCGGAACGAATCTAAGCCGCCCGATAGACCTCCACACTATTTCCACTTCACTTAACTATGACCTATGGCCAATATGTCCTCTTCTGCGCGCACTCCACGTGGTGAACGATTATGAAGATGGATATAATGACTATGAAGCCGGTGCCTGGTAGTACAAATTAGTGGAAAACGAAGACAATAGGCTTACAAAGGAGTAGTGGTTAAAAGGAAGACGGAAAGACAAGAATTAACGGCACAATAGGAAAGTTTACAAGCACCGGCATAGGTTCCGATGCATCATACTCGCCATCTTGCGTGGAACCTCGTTTTGAAATTTTTCATTTGTCAAGAACATCTGATCATGACGTCATAACCTGTTAACTACGTTTATATATATGGTTGGTCATTGTAAGAACTGATAAGAATGAACGAAACTTCACAAAAAAAAAAGTTCCATGCTCAACATGTGATTCACTTTTATCGGCTCAAAAAACAAGATCAACCAATGAACGTGTCTATTTTTTGGGGGCAGCCAATCATTGTTAATGAGTCTATTATAGCTATACTTTACAGAACATAACTATTATATTTTAATTTTACCATTCAAATTCAGAGCAAGTTTTTCTCATTAGAATAATATATCAATTTTAGTGCGAGTTTTTTGAATATCGATGTTGGGATGCAGAAATGCGACCGATGAGAAAAATCATGAGTAAAAACCTCATGATTTTTCTCATCGGTCGCATTTCTGCATCCCAACATCGATATGTAAAATATACTATCACAATCGTGTGTACACAAAATTTGCATAATATATTTTATTATTCAATAACTCATTAAATTATGTAAAAATCCCGTGCTCATTTTTAATGTTAAAAAATATTAACATATTTTTGTTTGTAAAACATAAAATTAAAGGTGAAATAATTCCTATTTCATGGTTTTAATTTGGACTAGATAAATTAGGTACGTATCAAGGTTTATATACGTATATAAGTTCTTTCATTTTGATCATACTCTTCTCTTAAATAGTGCATTGGGAATAAAAAATAAGTAAATTCCCCCAATTACTTCATGAATCTTACAGACTATATTTATACAAATTACACTTATTGCAAAATAATAAGAATAATACGTAGATATAGCGATTTTAATGTGAATTATATTTATATAAAAAAAGTTCATTAAATGCTTTAAGGAATAAATAATTTTTGAAAACTTCTTGTCAATTTTTTTGAGAGTTATATTTATTTATATATTCGTACTAGCTTGCAAGATCCAAATGCGGATCTTAGCAGGACGAAAAAATTTAATCCAAATGAAAAAAAAAACAACGTATAATTATAAATAATAAAAATGGAAAAACTTGTATTAACACATTTGAAGTTTTAAAATGTAATATTTTGCATGTGTGGTCAGGCAGGGTCGTACTGACACTCAAGGGGCCACGTCTGTGAAAGGGGCGTAACAATTTTTAGGGGGGCCACAAAAGTGGGCGTAACACCCTGGCTACGTCCCTTTTTAGGGCCTTAGGTGCCTCCAAACAAGGGGGGCACGTCTGCTATCGCAGAATTACTACTAGGGTCAGTCCGAGCCTGTGTAGTCTTAATAATTTGATACAGAAAATATTTGCTATTTTAATTGTTTCTGCTATATAAAAAATGTAATGTTTTACGTTTGTTTTTACTGTTTCTTATATAAAAAATTATTATTATTATTATTTTTTTACTAAACAGCGTTAGCATACAAAGTTTTAGAAAAAATTACGTAATATGATATTAAAATGAATATTTATTCATTAAATATAATAGAAATAGTATTGCAATTTGAAACATCCTTACTTTCTCACTTTTTGTCAGTTATAATGATAATAAAATTTACCTATTACGTTTATTACTTAAAAAGAGAGCAAACAAAATAAAAATCGAACGATACTATGTATATGGAGAGCTAAAAGTGCTCTAAAAAGAAAGCGCTTAATCTTTCAAGATTAAGTGTAAATGTGTTGATGGGTTTCTTTAAGCCTTGTTTAAAAACTTTTTTTTTTTTTTTTTTTTTTTACTTATACTTAACTATCCCATCTTTCAACTAAAAAGGAGTACAGAAAAAAGTAGAGAAATTTGAAATAAATTACAGACACAAAAAACTGTAGATATTATCGTCACTTAAAAGTTTTAAATTATGATACATTCTTCATCGTTATTCTTTCTTTCTCAAAATATAAATTTAAAATTTGTTCAATAAATATAATTTTTTATACGTATATACTATATATAATATAATATCACCAACACTTTGTGCTATATCTTGAGTAATATTAGTATTACACATTTTAGTAATCTTACACTATACGATTTTGATCCTTATATACTGTAAATTATATTAAATGAAATGGGTTATAATAAAGCATGTTTTCTTTAATTAAAGTTTCATCATTATACCTAAATTTTGTGTATAATTTGTTTACACAATTTTTAGTTTATATTATAAAAGTATGTTGTCTGTTTTCTTTACCTGTTATTATAATTAATCTAATTTTCATGACATACTTTGTTTGCTAATTTACTTAAAAAGATTTTAATTCAAAAAGAATATTATCATGTTGGATCCTATTTTAATAATGATAGTAGAATTGACATTATTGATGTTTTAATGTACAGTACACCTCCCAATGTTCTCTCTCCCCCTCCGTTCCCCTCCGTTCCCCTTCTCCACTTTTCTCCTTATTATGAATTTCACAAGATACATGAGTTTTCATTTTAAACTATCAATTAAAACGAAAACAAGACAATACTTAGGAAGTTTAGATATAATGATTAATAACGTAAAAAATTTTATTATTCTATTTTTTTAAGAAAAATAACATTTTACATAAGAAAACTCTAAAAGCGTAGAACACCTTGAAGAAAAAAAAAACTTGTCTACAGAGCAGACTCTTTTTTTTTTTTTTTTTTTTTTTTAATATCCTAACATACCTAAATATCAACGTTGATTTGGCCGGAGTCGTTGATTTCTAATTTATTTTCCATTCACGAAATGGCAGATGCGGTTTTATGGCATCACAGCGCGTGGACTATAGTGAGTTACCTGGCGTGTTTCCTAGTGCGTGGACTATATAGTGATATGTGACGTCATAAAACCGCATCTGCCATTTCGTGAATGGAAAATAAATTAGAAATCAATAACTCCAGTCAAATCAACTTTGATATTTAGGTATGTTAGGATATTAGACAAGTTTTATTGTTCAGGGTGTTCTACACCTCTAATGATTGATATGACAGCTCATATTGGTTCTTCATTCTAGTATACATGTGATGAACATCAATGAGGTTACCAGCAGAAATAAATATATTTTAATAAGAAGCCTATCACTCGTAACAAGAAAATCAAGTACTATTTTCAAATTGTTTGAATTTTTTATTATTATTAATTTATTTACTGGTGACAAAAAAATGGTATTACACAAATAGTTACATAATATTAAAGGCGTAGAACACCTTGAACAAAAAACTTGCCTAATATCCTAACATACCTAAATATCATCTTTAATTCGGCCGGAGTTATTGATTTCTAATTTATTTTCCATTCACAAAATGTCAGTTGCGGGTTTACTACGTCACAGCTCGCCTGGTCCACACGCGCGGGAACAGGCGAGCTGTGACGTAATAAACCCGCAACTGGCATATTCTGAATGGAAAATAAATTAGAAATCAATGACTCCGGCCAAATTAAAGATGATATTTAGGTATGTTAGGATATTAGGCAAGTTTTTTGTTCAAGGTGTTCTACGCCTTTAAATAAATATACCTTATTTGCAAAGATTTTTTTTAGTTGATCTAAAAACACAGCACATTGAAGATAGGTGGCAATTAGTGACTGTCAAATTTTTTTGTGGTATAAAATAATTAATGAAAATAATAAATATGTTAATAAAATGTCATACTTTTAATTATATTAAACAAATTAATATGTGTATAATTGACTCCCTCCCAAAGCAATAATTTTAAATAGCTGATGATGAGAAACTGTAAACTTACAATGTTTTATAATAATATCATATCAACATACAAATAACACTAAAAAGAATATTTCTGAAAATAGAACTAAAACTATGGAGATAGTAAAACAAAGGACATTCTATTCAAATGACTATCTGTGTCCCCTATTTCCTGTTTGTACCCTCTTTTGTTCTCTTGACTGCGTATTTTCATATTATATAAGCTGGAGGGATGATTTTACTGTAAACACATCACGGGGGGTATTATCTCTCTCTCACTCTCACTCAGATACACACACTATTTAAAAGCCTTATCAGCTAGAGAGAAATGCCATCCAACAAAATGTTAAATTAAAAATGTTGACATGAAAAAAAAATCAACAGAATATTTCATTTGTTACCTATAAAAATTTATTTAAAAAAATCAATTTCAATGGTATTTTTGTTGTACCTACTTCAAAATCTAGAATATTTAGAAAAAGTGCAAAATTTGAAAATGTGCTCATATTGCTAATAGCATGTATTTTAATGCAATTACAATTTGCAAGCGAAACGAAATAAATAGCCCTGTTATACTTGAGGAAATTTTTCCTTTGTATCCTTAGTAAGAATACAGCTATTAGATTTAGTATTGTGTGTATTATTTTATTTATTATTAAACATCATAAAAGTACCATTCATTGAACAACTACAGTATAAACATATTTTGCATTATAAACGGTCTAATAAGTTATTTTTAACACCCACTTATAGAAAATAAATTACACCTTGCACTTTAAAGTTGAAGTGAAATTCAACAAATCTCAATTGTAAGGAAAATAGCTATTTTATCTAAGATGTCTTTATTTAAAATTGTTTATTGTAGCATTTATGACACTTTTGTAAATGTTTTTAATTTGTTTAGAGAAGGATCAAATTTTTACGATAGAAAGTTTTTTTTTTAAATACCAATTTTACGAATGCCAATTGCAGTGTAGATAAATCATAGCAAATCTAATAGTCTGAACTAAACTTTATTTTTCAATTATTTATATGCCTGTTTTGATGTCCATATAATTTCTCTCTGTCCATGTTATCTCTCTCTCTCTCTCTCTCTCTCCTCTCTACTTTAACAGCTCTACATATTAATCTAACCGTGCATTCAACTTGCAGAGTAGAGATAAACAGTTATGATTTACTGCTCAGATATCAAACATAAACTAACATAATACGTACGCTATAACAACTCATTATGACAGCTATTACGTACATGTATGTCATTTTATGTCTCTATATCATTATGATATAATTAAAGATATAATAAAATATAATGTTTTATATTTCAATTATTTTTCAATTGTTTTTCTCATAGTTTGGAGTAATAATAAAAATAATCACATTTTTTAAATGTGTTACTTTTTATGTCTTCTCTCTCTCTCTCTCTCTCTCTCTCTCTCTCTCTCTCTCAGAGAGATGTATGTAGGGAGAGGGGGAGGGGGAGGGAGAGGGAGAGGGAGAGGGAGAGGGAGAGGGAGAGGGAGAGGGAGAGGGAGAGGGAGAGGGAGAGGGAGAGGGAGAGGGAGAGGGAGAGGGAGAGGGAGAGGGAGAGGGAGAGGGAGAGGGAGAGGGAGAGGGAGAGGGAGAGGGAGAGGGAGAGGGAGAGGGAGAGATGAGCTTTTATACAAAAAAATATATATCATAACATTTTTAAAATTTAATAATATTTAAAAATATATAATACTGTATGCTATTATTAGATACGTATCTTTTTTTTCCTTTTTTTCTTTTTTTCTTTTCTTTTCTTTTTTTTTTTTTTTTTTTTTTTTTGCTTAATTTTTTTGGTATTTTATTTACTTCAGTACAATCATAGGTATGTATCATAGGTAGAAACCACAATATTATTTTCACAACTAAATAGTCAGAAAAATAATAATCCAAATTTCAATTATTTATAACTTCTTTTAATAAAACTAAAAACCAGAAAAGTAACACATTTTTTGCTAAAAATTAATTAAAAAATAATGTACACTTTAACTACACGATTTAAATATTTAGTCATATGTGTTTATTAAAAATATTTAACTTATTTTCTTTTAATATTATAAAGTTAAAAAATAAGAGACCCAACAAGATTAAAAATATTATATGCGAACGAAGCTTTTATTGTTATTTTCAAAGTATAATATTCTTTGTAAAAATAAGTTTATAACAAAATATACGATAAAAATTTTTAAACAAACTTTTAATTAAGGTAATTAATTAATTGTTTGTCTGATAAAAAAGTTTATATTTTTTTTCTTGGTGCTTGGGTGTAAAGTTTTTGCTAACTTTATTTTTGTTTTTGCTTAAGTCTAAACACGTCCTAATTAAATTAGCCTTTCCTGCCGCCTTTCTTTCTCCATGCCGTTCCATATTAAACACATTTCTTAATTATACTATACCTACAAAAGAAGCTATATAATACGGTCAACGTTCTTTTATTAAGACAGACGTTTTATACAAGAAACTGGTGTAGAAAAATAGTTTTAAAAAAACAAAACAAAAAACATTAAAGTTGAAAACAAAATTGCTCTGATATTGTTAAGTATCACTCAGTTGTGCTTAAAAAAGAAAAAAAAATGGTTTACTGTAATTTATAGTGATGTTATCTTTCACCTAATTACGTTAAGGATTATATTTAGATGGCTTTATACCTCAAAATTTAAAAAAGAAAACTTCCAAAATGTTGTTTAAAAGTTAATAGCAACATATTTTTTAGAACCCGTGACCATTAGATAAGAGAAAATATGATTAATGAAATTAACATGAACTCTTATGGGATGAAAACTTCAAAAAATCATAATTTAAAATCTAGAGTGTTGACTATGCTGTTTTCTGCTACTAAAATGACGATCAACTATGGTTATTCAAATGTAATGCGCATTTTTTTTTTGCAAGAAAACAGGGTTTACGAACAGCATTACTGTAAGGCTTAACTAGAGGTTGCAACATACGGCGGTAAGTATTTAAATACACTCTAAAAATTGGTGCATTACTTTAATTACGAATCCTAACTTATTTAAGATATTTATATACTTTTAAGTTATTATAAGTAGCTAAAATAATGCATTTTAGAAATTTATTAAAAATAGCTAATTTACGTTGTTTTAAGTTTTTTAAAGTGTTTTTAAGCGATTTTAAGTTAAATGAGCTATTTTTAATAATTTGCTAAAATGCATTATTTTAGCTACTCATAATAACTTAAAAGTGTATATCTTAAATAAGTTAGGATTCGTAACTAAAGTAATGCACCAATTTTTAGAGTGTATACAATATATTTACTGACAAAACCACAGTAGATGATACAGTAGTCCATCTCCTATACTGGGAATGTCAGATCAAAAAAACGCGTCATAATTCCGACTGGGTGAAGCGGGCTGAACTAAAAGTAACTGAAGTAACATTACGCATGTAGTTCAGCCCGCTTCACCCAGTCGGAATTATGGCGTGCATTGATCTGACATTCTCAGTATAGGAGATGGACTACTGTATCATCTACTTTGTGAAAAAACTTTGATATTAAAATATTTGCAAAAATAAATTGAATTAGCATTAGCACTTTAATGAGACGTGAAATGAAATTTAAAATCCAAATAAGTACAGTCACCTGACACAAAAATTACATTTCAACATCCCTACTAACACCCATGCTGTTATTATAATTATGAAACTTTTTTTATACCTGCAGACATTTTCTACTGTTGCAAGTGTACATATCGTATCGTATGTAATTTTATAAGTAAAATAATCTTTCAAAAATAAATATTTCAAAGACTTTGAGAATACATCTTAAAAACATAGTGTTCTGATATATGGTATTATGCAAATACCCAACTCATTAAAATATATTATAAAATTAACACCTAACACCCTCCTATTTCTCTTTATATTTTATATCAAATTATAAATTAATTATAAAATCAAAGAATTAAGTACTAAATTTTATATGAAGCTGATGGCGTCACTTTACTATATAAGAAAGAGGGAGAGACACATACAGTATACCATAATTTAAGACGCTCTTAGTTTATATTTTAGGCCGTGTTTTAATGTTAGTGAAATTATAATTACACTGCGAAAAGAAATAGACTTTCAAATCATCTTTTTCTTTGATTTTTTTATGTGTATACGCTTAAAGCCATAGACCACATGAAACAACATGTGTTTTTTAATGATTAAATACAAACATGGATCTAAAAGAGCCGATGACAATTTTTACCAGATTAATGTAAATGTGTCCCTACAAGAACGCGTGAAAATACTGTGAAGTTTACTATTTGCGTAACTATTCCGGTTTCTGACGTCAGAAACAGGCAAAAATTACAATACAATCTTGGTACGGGTTGCATAAGTTGAAATTTTCTGATTACTGCTACAGTTGGGTTTTGAGACAAAAGTAATAAAAACTGAACTAAGGCGTAGTGAAGAAATGATATGATATAATGAAAACATAAGTTTTGAATTCATCACTAAATTGGAAAATAATCTTTCTTTTCTTTCTTTCTTTCTTTCTTTCTTTCTTTCTTTCTTTCTTTCTTTCTTTCTTTCTTTCTTTCTTTCTTTCTTTCTTTCTTTCTTTCTTTTCTTTCTTTTCTTTCTTTCTTTCTTTCTTTTCTTTCTTTCTTTCTTTCTTTCTTTCTTTTCTTCTTTCTTTCTTTCTTTCTTTCTTTCTTTCTTTCTTTCCTTTCTTTCTTTCTTTCTTTCTTTCTTTTCTTTCTTTCTTTCTTTCTTTCTTTCTTTCTTTCTTTCTTTCTTTCTTCTCTTCTTTTCTTTCTTTCTTTCTTTCGTTCGTTCTTTCTTTCTTTCTTTCTTTCTTTCTTTTCTTTCTTTCTTTCTTTCTTTCTTTCTTTCTTTCTTTCTTTTCTTTCTTTCTTTCTTTCTTTCTTTCTTTCTTTCTTTCTTCTTTCTTTCTTTCTTTCTTTCTTTCTTTCTTTCTTTCTTTCTTTTCTTTCTTTCTTTCTTTCTTTCTTTACTTTCTTTCTTTCTTTCTTTCTTTCTTTCTTTCTTTCTTTCTTTCTTTCTTCCTTCCTTTCCTTTCTTTCTTTCTTCTCTTCCTTCCTTCCTTCCTTTCTTTCTTTCTTTCTTTCTTTCTTCTCTTTCTTTCTTTCTTTCTTTCTTTCCTTTCTTTCTTTTTCTTTCTTTCTTTCTTTCTTTCTTTCTTTCTTCTTTCTTTCTTTCTTTCTTTCTTTCTTTCTTTCTTTCTTTCTTTCTTTCTTTCTTTCTTTCTTTCTTTCTTTCTTTCTTTCTTTCTTTCTTTCTTTCTTTCTTTCTTTCTTTCTTTCTTTCTTTCTTTCTTTCTTTCTTTCTTTCTTTCTTTTCTTTCTTTCTTTCTTTCTTTCTTTCTTTCTTTCTTTCTTTCTTTCTTTCTTTCTTTCTTTCTTTCTTTCTTTCTTTCTTTCTTTCTTTCTTTTCTTTCTTTTCTTTCTTTCTTTCTTTCTTTCTTTCTTTCTTTCTTTCTTTCTTTCTTTCTTTCTTTCTTTCTTTCTTTCTTTCTTTCTTTCTTTCTTTCCTTTCTTTCTTTCTTTCTTTCTTTCCTTTCTTTCTTTCTTTCTTTCTTTTCTTTCTTTCTTCTTTTCTTTCTTTCTTTCTTTCTTTCTTTCTTTCTTTCTTTCTTTTCTTTCTTTCTTTCTTTCTTTCTTTCTTTCTTTCTTTCTTTCTTTCTTTCTTTCTTTCTTTCTTTCTTTCTTCTTT